>JAUTXW010004730.1:0-121820 GCA_030620095.1 Kuschelorhynchus macadamiae
TTTTGTATTGACGGCAATGAAATGAGTCGGATGTTATATACCTATCAGTATTAGTAAATTTCCTATAAATATCAAATTCTAATTTATCGTTATTTCTAATAACTAACGTGTCGAGAAAGGTAATTGCCCATTGTTATCTTTTTCGTCAGTAAAATTAATGGAAGGATATTTATTGTTTAATTTTTATAAGAAAGTGTCCAAATTTTCTGTTTTAGTATCAAAAATAGCAAATATATCGTCTACGTATCTATACGACACCCTTGGGAAATACTTGAGTTCTTTTTTGAATTGGGCTTCTAATCTACCCATAAACAAATTTGCAAGGAACGGAGGTAAGCAACTGCCCATCGCAGTTCCCTTAAGATGTTTATAATATTAATTGGTGAACTGAAAAAAATTTTGATTCATACATAATTTTGTGAGAAGCAAATATTCATCAATAATTTCTTTCTTCAAATTATTGAATTCAAGTAGTTCCTTTAGGTACTCTAAAGCTAGTGGTATGGATACACCAATAAACAATGAGCTTACATCAAAAGATATTAAAATTTCACCTTCTTTTAAGTGAACATTCTTAATTTTATCTAAGAATTCTGACGAGTTAGTTACCTCAAAGTTATCGTACGAAATATTT
Organism: Kuschelorhynchus macadamiae; assembly: GCA_030620095.1. Lineage (NCBI taxonomy): Eukaryota > Metazoa > Arthropoda > Insecta > Coleoptera > Curculionidae > Kuschelorhynchus > Kuschelorhynchus macadamiae. Next base: position 635 of record JAUTXW010004730.1, read on the forward strand.
GATTTACTGAATTCTTCTACTAACCATTTTTAAATATTGTACGTTGTTGATCCAACAGCTGAAACAATAGGTCTCATGGACTTCCCAGGTTTATGGATTTTGGGCAATACATGCGTGGTTACTATGTGTTAGTTTGAATTTTAGTTTATCGGACACAAGGTTTGTGTTTTAAGGTACTTTTTACTTCTTTATCATTTTTGTTAACAGGTTTTTCTCAATTAAAATAAAAAAAAAATAAAAATAAATAAAAATATGTTTATTTCTATATAGTAAAGTACAACAAAATACAAATGAAATAAACAGCTCACTTTTGAAATGGTTTTACCCACTTGTTGTGAGAAAAGAGTCAATTTCGATTTCTTGGACAGAATTTGGAAGAGTCGTAGTTAGGGTTTCAGAGACAATTTTTAAGTCAGAACCGGGGTTAATTACACAATTTTTTGGGTTTTGACACTAGAGCTACAATCAAACATTTCAGGGACCTAAGTTAACATAAGTTTTACATTTAGACAAACAATTTTTCTATTTCTTCACTAGACTTAAATATCCACTCCATTATTAGTTTTTTGTATTCTTTTATTCTAGAATTTTTTTTTATATGGCTTGGAATTAAATTATACAGTTTAGAAGATAGTGAAGCTATAGTTTTGGTTCCAATAACCTTATTTGCTTTGAGTGTTCTACATTTTTATTCACTGTACTCCTTGTCCTGTGTGGATGTTGTATTAGCTCAATTTTTTCTTTTCCTTGAAATATTCTTGTTGCAATTTTTTGACAAAATAGTTGCCTTAAATTTAAGAGTCCTGATTCTTCGAATAATTTTTTTGTTGGATATCTTATTCTTTTTTTAAAGATTACTTTTATTGCCCATTGTTGAAGGCTATTTAATTTGGTCAAGTTATAATTATTTACACCTCCCCATCCACACAGGCCATAGTTTAAATGAGATTGAAAAAATGCGTAATAGAGTATCTTTAAATCTTTTAACTTAAAAAATTTTTTGAGATACTTAAATCTAGCTATTAAAAACCTTAATTTTTTTATTAGATGTTGAATTTGGAAAATCCATCTTAAATGTTTATCAATTATCACTCCTAATTATTTAATTGACTCTGTAGCTATTATTGTGAGAGAATCTGAAATTTTTAAACTTGCAATATTTGGCGTTCCTGATTTATAGGATGAAAATGGAATAAAAAAAGTTTTATTGATATTGAGTGTAAGTGTATTATAATCAAACCATTCTTTCAGTTTAAAAAAATCCCATTTTGCCATTTCTACCACTTCAGCCCATGATTTAGCTTTAACAAACAAAAAAGTGTCATCGGCAAAGCTTGCCATGCAGCTAGTTATGTCTAGATCAAAGACATCATTCATGTAGATAATGAATAGCAATGGTCCGAGGACCGTGCCTTGAGGGACTCCGTAGCTAACTGTTTGTATGGTGCTTGTAATTTCATTTATCTTTACTGCCTGTTGTCTATCTGTTAAATAACTTTTAATTAACTCAAGGCACAATCCCCTAATGCCAATACGTTTCAGCTTTCTTATTAGCTTAGAATGGCAGACGGTATCAAATGCCTTTGCAACATCGACGAAGATGCACAGTGCAGCCTCTTTATTGTCTAAGGCCTCGTATATTTGTTTTGTTAGGTACACTATTGCTTCCTCCGTCGATCTGCCAGATCGAAAGCCGAATTCGCACTCTGAGAGCCTGAGATTTTTTTCTAAGAAGCTTACCATTCGATTTTTAGTCCCATCTCGAATACTTTTGATACAGTTGAAATTAGTGTTATGGGTCTATAGCTAATTATTTGAAGTTTAAATCGCAAGGACCAGTTTGAAGCAAACTCTTTAAAAATAATCTGTTTTGTCTAGTATAACAACCTTATTTCCTTTGTCAGCTTTTAAATAAAAACATTCTTTTTTCTTCAGTCCTTAGATAACTTCAGTATTTTTACGAGAAACATATTTTGACTTGTTACCAACGTTTTTTAAGATTTGATTTCTGCAAGCCTCTCTAATGAATCCTTTAGTTGTCTCTGGCACGTATTGAATGGAACTTTCGATATTCGCTATAATAGTTGGTAAACTATTTTTTACTGGAGGGTCCGCAAAATTCAAACCTTTATGCATAAGGGGTTAGGACCTAAGATCATCTAGTAAATTCGGCAAATCATTTTGTTAAAACTGCCAGTACTGGTTACCATTTAGCCTTGCGAACAACTCAAAAGGTCCAATAATAAAATCAGCAATTATAGCCACACCAAATATTGATAGAAAATCGCTGCTGAGAAAGCCTTTCTTTGGTGAAGTGTGGATTTTCCAGTTCCCACATCGAAACTGCATGAAGCTCTGAGAAGGAATGGCTATTGTACTGAAGATATTCGCCTTCAATTAAAGGATATAGTAATCCAGCGGAGCGAAAGGAGAATGATAAGGAGCCACCATTAGGTAGTGTTGTTCTTTCATACATACATGGCACCACAGACGATTACTTCGGCGGTCCAACAAACGTACAATCTTCAATACACATAAGAAGATTGGACAATGCTTGCGATCCCCTAAAGATATTGTACCTCTTCAGGCAGAAGGAGTATATAAAATTCCTTGCTCCTGTAGAGAAGTGCATGTGAGAGAAACAGCATGCCCAATTTCAACTAGACATGAACATGTATTAAAAAGAAAGAACTTGTTCAATCTGCTGTAGCTGAACACCAGCATACCACTGACCATATTATAAATGTAAAGGAAACAAAGATTTTAGCATCGGTTCCAGGATTTTATAAACGAAAAATTAGAGAATCCATTGAAATTTTTAAAGGCACAAAAATGTCAATAGAAATATGAGTTCCGGTCTACATCACACGTACAGGGTCAACATTCAGCGAGCACAAGTCGGGCATAAAAGCCCGCCTGAATCTCTCACTCAGTGTTCAGATTTCGTGGAGTAAAAATCCCTGAAGATGACTCGTGCAGTCGAAGGCGAAATGTCGGATAATAATTCCAATTTGTCACAGTCTAATCTCAAGAACCAAGGTTTCTTAAAAGATTCGCTAACGTCGGAAACATCGTAACTGACCTAAGCTTTGAATGGCTATTGCACTGAAGATATTAGGCGTTAAATTAATGTTATGTGGGAGAAACAGGGCGTTCAATATCCACTAGACCTATGGAACATGAACAATAAATTAAAAATAAACAAACTGTTTAATCTGCTGTAGCCGAACACCAGCATACCCCCGTCCGCATTATAAATGTAAAAGAAACCAAACCAAGTTAGAGCATTTATTGAAATTTTTAAAGATACAAAAGCTTCAATAGAATAAATTTCTCAGAAAAAAAAAATAGAAATATTTAATTCTGTAAACTTCAGTTCAGATCTCGTAAAATAAAGATCCCTCGTGCAATCTAATGCGAAACGTCGTACATACATACTTACCAACATACATACTTATACCTTACTTATACAGGATGTCTTAAATAGCGTGTGCCACCATTGCTATCATCGAAACGGTAAGTGTTACGAGTTCGGTTAAATTAGAGAAAAGTTGTCTTTTTTAGTACTCATTTAAGATCTTTTTACCGTGTTGCCAAAATCCTGTTAGTGTATGTGATACAGTGTGATGTGTAAATAACGCCTAAATCAATTTAGTGGAATATTTCAAAAACTGTTAATTTTAGAGATAAAGTTTAAATTGGAAAGTTTTATATTTTTTTGCGCTCTACAACGCGGTATCTTTTAATTTTGATTCTGAAGTTTCATAACCTGGCCACCACTATCAACCTAATTTTTTTCAGTACGAACCTGGATTTTTAGTTTCCGGTTTTGAAAGGAATTTGAATTTGCTATACAACCATGTATTGCACGGATATGGCTCACTACGTTTCTATCCAGAAAATCCATCATCGGGAAATAAAAAAATTACCTGTGTACGGTCCTGTCTTTTTTCTTGTACTTTTTCTAAATTCAAATATTTGACATTTTTACAAGAAAAATATAGTTAAATAGTGAAAGCAAAAGTACTACAAAATTCAGTTTTAATAAACGGAAACTCTAAAATCTTCAAATAAATTAACAGGAACGATTCAAATTTTTATAAATAAATATACTATAAAACATTTAAAGAAAATAAAGGAAAAACTATTCACGATAAACGAAACTATTATATGTGTTGGAAATGACCACCATTATTTCGTAAACATTTTTGTGCATTTACAATAACCTTTTTTTGAATATTTTCTAACATTCTTATAATCAGGTCATCTAAATTCTGTGGGGTAGTTCGATACACCTTGTCTTTAATAATACCCCATATGGAGAAATCCATTGGGGTAATATCAGGTGATCGCGCTGGCCAGTTTATAGGCCCGTTGTTACCAATCCATCTGTTGGGTTTAAAATTGTTTAAAAATCTTACACATCGACGGTCTCGATGGGCGGGAGCACCATCTTGTTGGAAGTATTTAAAATTAAGAAGAATATCTAATGGAAGGTTATCTGGAAGATTTTGGAGAGAAGTGGATAAACAGTCAAGGTAAATAAAACCAGTCATATTTTCTTGAAAAAAGAATGGACCAGTTTTCTGTCTAAAATCCCAAGCCACACATTGATACCGAACTTTTCCTGGAAAGCTGTTTCACGGTGGAAATGTTCATTGCTTTGAGTCCACCGGTAATGTATATTACGATTGAACCATCCATTGTTGCAAAATCTACTTTCATCCGACCATAAGATTTTTTTACAAATGTCGGGGTCTTGCCTTCGGCGCCTTAAAAGCCAACGGCAAAATATCCTTCTCCTTGCGTAGTCAGTTGGCCTTAAATGCTGCACTTTTCTACAGCGATAGTGCCTAAATCTATTGCGGTGTAGCATTTTTTTTGCTGAATCTTTTGATACTCCAGTTTCTCTTTCTATTTCCCTTAAGGAAACTTCCCCGCTGTTAACATTTTTGTAATGTACATATCCTAAAATATATTGCAGAGTAGGTATTTAATAAAAATTCACATTATAATTAACTAAGGGACCGTATCCCCGTCGGCGGTGTTGCCTATTTAAAGTAAAAATTCAAATTTAGGGGGTGCTTGAGAAAAGCGGGACAGTAAAGCAATTGTTTCTAAGATAGGGAAAATTGGAAAATAGTTTTTTTTCTGGTTTTATTTTTAAAGATGTTGCCAAATAAAGTATCTTTGTGGCCCCTTTTGTAAGCTATGGGAAGGTTTATATTTTATATTTAAAGTTTCGTGTTTGGGCCAGCACCATCAATTTCATTATTTTTTAAATACCGACCTTCAATTGTCTTACTTCTTCAAGTATTTTAATCCATAATGTCGTACCTAACATAATAACAATTAAATTAATAATAAAAAATGGAGGGATAACTTTATGAGGAGTGTTTGTATTATTAAGTACATGGAAAGTTTGATACATGTTTTACTTTCCTCGGAAGAGGAAAGTATTTTTATGTCAAAATTAGACTGATTATGGTAATTCAAAAGTCTATTTTATAGTGCGCAAAAAAATATCATAATATGCTATTTTAGATTGCAACAGTCATTGCATTGTACAGGTATATTCAAAATAACACTACCATAATTTATTATTTTTAAATCTTACTTTCCGGTAAAAAGCTAGACTCTTTATGACCGGTAAATAGCTTATTACACCACTAAAATGTTGTCTCGCAACGCCTGGTCTCGCGCCGGCGCACAGTGGGCCAGAGGGACCCTGTGATCTTGAAAAACTCGAAATATGTTTAAATGACAAAAAAAAATTTTATAAGTATTTGAATAATGAAAAATTGATTTTTTTGAGTTTATTTGACATTCATAAAACTTATTATTATACAGGGTAATCTCAAAAATATCTATATTACAAAACAGATCAGTCGTTTGAATTGACTGAAGTTAACAATGTATTGATAAATAATTTTGATAAGAATAACCAAAATTCAGAAACGATTTTTAAATTATATTTTATATAATTTTATATAATTTATATATTTATAAACCTAGTAACAGTGTGTGTGAGAATTTGATTAACAGTTGACAAACTTTTTTATTTTTCATAGACTTTTATTCCTAGTAAAACAAATAAATATTAACTATGGTTTAATTATTGATTCTTTGCTGTTACGTCATAATATGGCAACCGATGAATTCCATAAGATGACGCTTGGTGACATTCATGACGTAACGGCAAAGAAGTATCAGTAATTAAACTTTATCATTATACCTATAACAGTAACACTATATAAACTTATATAGTTCAATTTTTTTAACGTTCCCCTTTTGACATATGACAAAATATGACATTATTGACATATTTATATTAAAATTTGACATAATAATTGTCAATTAAAGGCTGTCAAAGGTCAAAACGGGGGAACGGTATAAAAATTGAACTATATTTATTTAAGAACAAACAAATAAAACGATATTATTAACAATAGAATAAAACTCATTTGTTAGCAAATAATATCGACAGTTATTCAGAATCACTGCTACTGTCACTACTGTCACGGTCGTTTAAAGATGATGGATTTGGATTCAATGATTTTAACAAATTTAATGCTTCTGGAACGAGTTTTTTCTTTACCGGCAATTTAAGTTTTCGTAAACTTGTAATGAAAGGATCGGAAGAAATCAACAAATTGTGGAAGACATCAATATTAGTTTCCACTCTGCTCATTTTTCTTGAACGATGTTCCCTGTATTGTCGATATTCTTTATTTCGAGCTTCTTGAGCCTCCTCCGATAATTGACCAATGGGCACAGGACATGATTGGATGATTTCTGCTCCATGGAGAAGAATTTTATGTATAGTGACAGGCATTTTATACCATGGATACAGATGTACAAATTGTTTGGCGGTTTCTAAGGAATACGATTTAAAACTGTTTATATCAATGTTAAGTCCGCTGGCAATTACTTGTAGGATTACAAAAAAACGATATAATAAATTTTGATCTAAACGTGTTATTTCGGCAGAAATTTTGAAATTTTGAAAAATTTTTCGAGCGGTGTTACCGTCATTACTTGTCCCCACCCCTTGTTTTGTTTGATCTATAATTATACCTAAACGATTTCTAAAGTCTTTCTGAATTCTCTCTTTTTCTTCTTTAATTTTTATTTTATCTTCTCCACGAGCCTGCCATTTTTGTAAACTTAACCTGTAACTTATTTTGAGGAGACATTCAAGACAGCGAATCCACGCGTGTAACGTAGACATACCAAAATTTAAATATTGTTCCTTAATCGGTCTCTTTAAAATATCATCTATGGAATTCATTTGTGACGGTGAGGCCCCACAAATATAGCACGTTTGAGAAGATGTATCTGTCAAAGCACTGACCATTTTACCATCAATCATTGACATGATTAAACTATGATTTATGTTAACAGACACATGCTCACTCAGTACAACCCGAGTTTCGACCAATTTTTGTATTTCTGTATCCATGTTATACTTTTCAGTCTTAGATACTTGAATTGATTCTTTTAAAAACTGCATTTTTATAGGCCTGAAGTGTAAACAGTGGAAGAAGGCCGCGGATTTTGCCATACAAGAACTTTCTCATTTTTTAAATTTTTATAATATAATTCTAACGGAACCAAACAGGACAAAAGTAAATTAGTATCAGAAAACTCACCCTGAAAACCTTGCTTATACTCTTTTTGCCCTGAGCTACCATCACAACCCCACTTACTCAGCAAAGTAAATGTATTAGTATTTTGAGGAAAATTATCGGAGGAGAGGTCAAGTGCCAAGAACAATCTGGATACCGTATGATCCAGTAAAGATTGTAATGTGACAGAGACAGAGTGTTCAGTAGCAGTGATTTCTGTTGGATAGCAAGATTGTTTGGCCTTTCTTACAATATTGTATGATGGATACAAGTTTACATTACTTTCTTTTGCATTGTTTCTTAAGAGTTGATACTGACGCTTGGAAAGATTTGTATCTATTATCAAAGATAGTGCTTTTTCTGGAGACATCTGGAGCGGTGAACTTGTTGTATTGTTTTTATTTAATACTTTTAAATGTATAGCCAATAGACTTGCAGCTGCTGGCTTGCCGGAACCCCTCAGACCCATTTCTGCAGCAAATACGAGCTCATCGGTTTCACATTCTCGCAGTTTCTCGGTTCTCTTGTACTTTCCACCATAATTTAAACTATTAAATGGTACCTTTGGTCGACCCAAAGTAGAATTTTTTGGCTTGGTGCACGTTATTGTAATATTTGTTTCCAGCCATGCCGCATGACTTGTCAAAAACCTATTTGCGTTTCTATTGGCCGCTTGCCATTTTTTTCGGAATTGAACGAAATAATTATGTGCCAAAGATTTTACCCGTTTTTGGTTCTGATCTCGACAATTTGCACATAAAATATTAGATAAGATATCTTCTATGGCACGTTCTTGATGACGGGATTCATATAGTGATTTTATCTGAATTGAATGTCTAATTTCTAAAAAAAAAGCGCCATATTTTACAAATTTGTTAAAAAGAATATCTAACTCAGAAATAGAGAAATAAAAGTACAACGAAAGTGTAAAATCACTTAGCGATGTATTTGAACTTGGCCGCCATCTTGGTATTCAAAATGGCGGTCATTTCTAGTAATTGGGTAAGTACTTAATCTATTTTTCATAAAATGTTTTTTGTTTCACTGCAATCAGTCATTTATTAGGAGAGTTACATATATGAATATTGTGTGCTTGTGTGTTTTCAGAAAATATAAAAATTAAAATGATATACTTAGTTATCTAAAAAAATATTTTTTTGAAAAAGGAGCAGCTAGGAGCAGGATTTTATTATACAGCAAACATTATGAGATATTAGTAGAACTTTTAATAGTAATGGTAGTCCTAACAAATGCTAACATTTTAAGATATTGCTTAATAAAGTCAGAAAATAGTTTATTGTGATATTTTTTTATAAGCTGAATGCTGATTATGATCTGGTTGTCTTTAAGAATTAGTTTATCAGCGTCAAAAATGGATAAAAACTCACCTTCGATGGTTTCTTGCATTTTAATTTTTGTAAAAAGATAATTATCTTATAATAACTGCTCGATTTTTAGCCGACAAAACTATTAAAATATCATATAACAGTACAAGAATATTACTGACAACAAACTTTGAAAATTATTTCTGTCATTACTATGACAACCACTCGACTTGTTACACTTGTTTCCGAATCTTCATGGCCTACTTAACCAATTTGTGATAATAAATAAAGGCAAAATACGAAAATGATTTTTGGACTTTTTAAATAGTTTAGGGTATTTGTGGCCCACAGTGCGGCGCCGTTAGGTTTTTAAAGTCGAACGTCATTTTGACAGATAAAACAACGTCTGGGAATTAGGTTTTTATTAATTAATAAAATATTATAACGACAGTATGAAATAAAATAAATAAGATAGCCCGTTAGATGTTAATTACTACTACAAAAAGGAAATATTTTTACACTAACTGAATATCTTGATTCATTGTTGTTAAAAACATCCCGTTTTTAATTAGGTCTGTATTTCTCATTTTTTTGCAAATCAGCACACAGAGAAATACATAGGTTGCATTCTAAAAACAGAATAAAATAGAAGATACATTTCTCTGATGAATATTCGTCAACGGAACCCAAGAAAAGAAAAACGAAAAAAAAATGAACCTAATTTTTTCAAGAAGCAAATTCTGTATATATTTCAAACAAATGAACCAAAGTTAGGGTATCGAGGTGATAAGAAGGCTTATCCATACTCAGAATTTGATTATTTTATGTTAAAAGGTTTTTGATATGTGCCATCAAAGAACCGATAGACGGAACAACAGAACTACAGAAATAGAAAACATGTTCGGATTTTGAGGACCTAGACACGTGAACATAATGATCTCTCGAGTTTTTTCAGGATAACAATACTTTTCTTACAAATGAACTAAAAAAGGCCACCTCTCAGTTGATTTTAATTTTAAATTTGCGCCTTCCTTTACAATGTACAAGTAGGTATAATTTTTAATGAAACAATTTTTTATTATGAAGCAAAACATTTAATGAAGCTAAAAATGTTACATATAGTTACAAACGCCCCTAAAATGTGTACCTATATTTTTTTGTATTTTTCATTTTTCATTTGTCAAATATATTTAGCGTCAAATTCAAAGTTTATTATTTCTCTCAACTCCCACTCTTATTTCTATATTTTTTTATTATTAGTTTAAAAGTACGCCAAAAATCCCTCATACAAGCTTCGTTAGTAAAGTAAAAATGAGAAAGTCCTCCTTAAGGCAAAAGTCTTAAAAATATATACATATTCTTTCCGCCGCTTCTGGAAAATTAATTCGGTTTAAGGGCGGAAATATTGTTATAGGTGTCTAAATTCCCCAGAATGGCGGAATTTTTGCCTTAAATACGCAACTCCGCCGGCAGGTATACTTATAGTTACTCTGTATAATTAAAGTAAAAAAAAATACCTAGCACGTTGATCTCGTCCTCTCCACCTTCCAATGTAACAGTGGAAATCCTCTTTTGAGGTTTGTTAAAGGATCCGTGCTCTCGCATTCTTCTTTCTAATCTTGCAAATATTTTGCCATTGGGCATCCTTCTTTCTGGGTACAAATTTTGATACATTTGAAGCGCGTTAGTAGCATTACGAAATGCCCTCGCATAAACCAATATCATATCTGTCTTTTCATCATTTGAGAACTCCATTTTAAAAACTTGGTTGTAAAATGACTCGATTTGTCATAAACTGATAATAAACTAAGTTTGACACATAATAAATATCTGTTGATTTTTTCAATTGTTTTCAAAGCCTACTTTGGGAAAGACGTCTTACTAATAATATTATAATACTTACGGGTATACTTGAATCGATTTACCATGTATTTTTATTAATTACTCTGCAATATTTTTCTAAGATAAAAACTTATATTAAATATTAACAACGGGGAACTTTCGCCAGAGAAAAAGTGGAGTAATAAAGTTACATATTAGACTTTATTATATTTTTTTGCAACCCCCGTTTTTTTTCCAAAACTTATTTAAAACAGGTATGACGAAAAGACAGGGCCGTACAAAATATTTTTTTTTTATTTCCCGATGATGGATTTTCTGGATGGAACGTCATTGGCCATAACCGTCCAATACATGGTTGTGTAGCAAATTCAATTTCCTTTCAAAACCGGAAACTAAAAATCCAGGTTCGTATTGAAAAAAATTAGGTTGATAGTGGTGGCCAGATTATGAAACGTCAGAATCAAAATTTAAAGATACCGCGTTGTAGAGCGCAAAAAAATATAAAACTTTCCAATTAAAACTTTATCTCTAAAATTAACAGTTTTTGAAATATTCCACTAAATTGATTTAGGCGTTATTTACACATCACACTGTATCACATAAACTAACAGGATTTTGGCAACACGGTAAAAAGATCTTAAATGAGTACTAAAAAAGACAACTTTTCTCTAATTTAACCGAACTCGTAGCACTTACCGTTTCGAAGATAGCAATGGTGGCACACGCTATTTAAGACATCCTGTATATCTCTTGTCTTTTTCATAGTATGCACATTTGTGTTTTTTTTTAATAATAATTCATTTATTTAATTTAAATTAATTCCCAATGTTGGAAGTCCATGTTTGAGCTGGGTTAAAAATATCGGAAATTGACGTAATGTTTATTATTCTTCCTTCAGCAATTCCATATATTCCGCGTCACTTGAAAACGTTCATCATTACATGAAACCAATTTGCAGTTCTCTTCACGTGCGTGGGCGTAAAATAAATCATGAAGTTCGCCAACTAATTGCTTGGTGGATGCAAACGCAGTGCAAATAGCCCCTAACCAGATTAAGCTGGTGCCCATCAACGCCTGTTTCACTTACCAGTAATGGGCGACCAACTAAATAGTTAATATAATATTCCACGGGCAGCAGTTTATTGTACTATTATTGTTATTACTATTGCAGTTGCTTTTTGCTTCCATTCCAACTAAGTATTTACGTAGGTGAGAAAATCCACTGATTGAATAATTTATAAACTTTTTATAATGATTTATGTACGAATATGTTTTTATTTGAATTTAACTATAAAATAGGAAGGAGATAATTTTAGGATCAATACTATTTTCTTTGCATTTTTAGGTAATATATACATACAAAAACTTGGTGCTAATTAGAATATTTCTAAACAAAAAATATTAATATGAAATATATTTTTGTTTTTCTAATGTAAAAATATTTAATAAATAAACATGTATTAAAGGGAACCAGTTTTTTATTTAAATATTGGTTATAGACCCCCCCCACTCCTATTCTCCAGCATGGATACGTCAAGGTTTCATGTTTAATCTCGAAATATCCGTAAATTAGCTCTTTGTCTACTTCGCCAAACTAATGAGACCTGGAAAGGTGGAAATGTTGTATTTTGTGGTTAGCAAGAAGAGATTGATTCGAAGCAGAGAGCGAATTTGCTCAAAACTTTCTCGTTACCAAAGGCTGTGCCAGGTTGAGAGTTTGCTGTATCTTTTGAAAACCGAAGGAACATGCCCTCATCCAAATCAGGACTTAAGCTTGTAAGCTTTTCCAACTTTAATTTCGAAGCTTCATTTTGAAAAGCGTATTGTGCAGAGCGTTGATAGTAAAATTTTGAAGAGTGAGTTATGGATCTTCAAAATATGCTGGGTAAATATATCTTCGACCAACCATTTGTGGCAACACCTGAAGATAGGAAAGATTTTTATCGATCTTAATATACAGGGTGATACAGAAATAAGTAAAATTTACAGGCACGTTAACCTTGACGAAATATGAAAAAAAATTTATATAATTTTTCTATATACAGGGCATTAAACATGTGTGATAAGAAGGACTTTTTATTATATAATATCTGTTAGGAGCGGGATATGATTTTCAATTTTGGAAGATGTTATCACTACATAAAGTCCCATTTACTCAACAAACGACAACCATATGGGTCACTTCAGAGGTGTAGAATTGGGGTATATGCCCTGCATTTATGGTCATATTTTTTACCACTCGGTATATTGCCTATTTTTATTAAAAATGTTTATAGCTAGGCTTCTTTACTAAAAGATATTACTCTTAGAATTTATTCATACGAGCTATCATTTTGGAGTTTTATTCCAGTTAATGCGTCAGAACCCTTTATAGGCCAGGCAATAGAACAGAAATGTTTTGATTTTGTGACAAAAACACTAACATTCTTCTAGTTCATGCTGATGTTTTTTCTACACGTAACTATTGTTTATTAATTTTTTTAGTGCAAAAAATTGCGTTTTTTTGTTTTTTGCTTATAAAATGAAAACGATTTAAGTAATCACTATGCTATACAAAGGTGACTTGTAGAGAATTGAAATTCAAACGAAACCAGCTATTAAACAAGTCTGTAGGGTGATTAGTTTCGAAGAAAATCCGGAAAAAACGGAACATTCGCCATTTCTTCAAAAATGCATAAGTTGACCATTTTTAAGTTGTAGCGTAGCTCTTGCGGGGTAGTCAATGACATGACCTTTAAGCAAGCACAAGACATCGGCGAAAGGGGGAGGATTGTCAAAAGCAGGCCGTTTCCATCGATATCCAGAGTTGTAGCCAACCGTGCGTGATCATTGCATCGTTTCCATAGTTACTCACATTTTTTTCATATACTCAGATTCGTGTGCCAACCTTTATCTAATACATTTGGAAGCACGGTAACTGAATTTTCAAGATTTTCTTATAAAATTAAAATCGGCCAATCCGGGTCGCATCCAGACCCGCTGGAAGTAAGCGCAGTAAAATTTCAAATTGCAATTTACTTAAACACTAATTATCCGACGGCTCTTGTCTTGTGCTTGCATAAAGCTCATGTCATTAGCTACCATTTCCCAGAAGGTCTAAAAAAATTACCGACCTTTCCGTTTTTTCAGGGTTTTCTTCGAAACTAATCATCTGATAGACTTGTTTAATAGCACATTTTGTTCATATTTCGAATCTCTACAATTCGCCTCTGTATCGCATTACAATTGCTTAAATCGTTTTCATTTTATAAGCAAAAAAAAAATTGTTTATTTTGATTTTGACGCATTAGCTCAAATAAAACTCCGAAATGATAGCTCGTGCGAAAAATTCTAACAGCAATAATTTTTAGTAAAAAAACCAAGCTATAAATATTTTTAATAAAAATAGGCAATATACCGAGTGGTAAAAAAATATGACCATAAATGCAAGGCATATAACCCTGTTCTACGCCTCTGAAGTGGTCCATATTATGGTTGGCGTTTCTTGGGTTAATGGGACTTTATGTAGTAATAACATGTTCCAAAATTGAAATTGATATCCCACTCCTAACAGATATTATATAACAAAAAGTTCTTTTTATTACACGTTTAATGCCCTGTATATTCTAAACGGTGAGGCTTACAGAAAAATTATATAAAACATTTTTTTATATTTCGTCAAGGTTTATATGCCTGTACATTGTCGGTACTTATTTCTGAATCACCCTGTATAATAGATTGCTGTAAATAACTTTTTTAATCTCATATATAGCGGCTCATTAATTTTCATAGCAAATACAAACCACTGTGGAAAAAGTGAAGATAACATACCTCTTTAGGGCCTGAACCGCTTTATTTAAATTGTTCCCTTAAACTATCTAAAACATGCATGTAAAAATGGCGTCCCATTGACTTCCATAAGCGACAAACAAATATGCAATAACTTTGTTTTTCTTAAACAAACCGTTGTTTAGGAAATGTTAGTGATTATTTAACGTAAATATGTGTTTGTTTAAAGGTAATTATATTTGGTTTAAACAAACAAAAAATGGTTTGTTTTTGCCGTTTATAGCAGCCAATATGACATCATTTTTACCTGCATATTTTAAATATTATAAGAGAACTTTTAGAAAAATAAAAAGTTTATTAAAGTTATATATAGCTTATTTATTTTAATTTTTTTATTATTTATCTCGATTGACGATGGTTTGGGTTTGCTATGAATAAGCCGCTGTATTAGTTTATAAAACAAATAGTTTTTTTATATATTAATGTAAAAAAAATGTTTCTGCCTTCAAATAAATGCTATAAATGGCTGAGATTATATTTTTTCCCACTTTTGCACTTTGATAACATACTTCTGAAAAGTTGAAGAATCACATTCTAAATAATACAAATCGGTAAATTCCGTTTACCCGGAACTTCCCCCGTTATATTTTTTCCATTTGTAAGGAAGTTCATTCTATATAACACTTGATATTTGTTCAAAATTTGAGGTAACTTGGAAAATTGTTTTTTTAGTAATAATTTTTTTAAACTTTCTAAATGGTTTTCGGTAACGATCCTCTTGTTGTTATATTAGAGTGGTGCATTATTTGGGGTTAGAATCCAGTAAAAAAGAAAGAATTTTTTGTCGACGTTTCGCAATGTAATGTTCTTGGTTACTCTTGTTCAATGGAAATAATAGACGTTGGTAATAACAATAACTCTATTTGGAATATCAACAATATACAGCCCAAGGGCTGGACCGACAAGGTCCACCCTTGCACTTGCTACCACTCGGGTTAAGGCTAATATCTCTGTGTGGGTGAATGCGTGATGTAGGACACCGTTGCCAAGCGCGCGATGCAGCGTCAGCGTGCTTATTCCGCTTGTATTATAAATGTGAAGCAACTTTAATGAGAACAACTAATACAGGGTGTCACTACACTACACCTTCCCCCTTTTGAAAGAATGATTAAACCTGTTGAATCATTCTCACAAAACAACAACCTAAACACCAAAATAACCAAAAAAAAAAATTCGTTATAACTAATTAGCTGTTGACACTACTTTTACAAACAACTATTTAAAATGTGACAGTAATGGCTTTCACTATGCGCACTTGTGAAGGACACTGCTATATTATGAGCTAAATTGAGGCTTAAATGAATTATTTGGGTTTTTGACATATTTTTATAATTGTTAATATTATGAGTGTTTTTTTGTACAGCTTTGTCAACCAATACGATAAATAAGCAATTTAATAAATAAATACATAATATAATATATTAATCTATGAATAATAAAATAAAGTCAATACATGACATAATATATCTTATAATAAAATTTCAACTTAATAATGTCAATAATTATACCCATACACCAATAATAAGCGTAACTATTTAAAAATTTATATATTATATATGCATATAGTGGGGTGTGTGCAAAAGGTAGTATAAAATGTAAGTTTTATTATTATTGAGACAAAATTCCTTCTGTATTATTAGTTAAATCGTAAGTGATTAAATTCGATAATTCGAATATTACTGTATTATTGACATGGAATAATATAGAGAATTATTAAAGTCATGACTGAATAGTTTTAATTATTATGTATATTCTGTTCAGACTCTAACTATTATGTAATATTAGCTTTAAATAATTTCAAAAATCAAATTATTATATATATTACAAGATTGAGACCTTTAGAAGCTCATTTTCATTGCGTCGTGGGTAGCTTTCTCAAAAAATAATATTGTCGTTACTTTCACTGATTATAACTATCTTTTTATTATTATTATTATTATTATTATTATTAGCGCATTTGTAAATCCTTTCCCAAAAGATTTAAAATCTTTACTGCTTATCTTATACTTTACTTGCTTTGTCCCTTATTCGTTTTATATATTATATATTCATATTTTTGCATGCATTTTATTTATATATTTATATTTTAGTTTTTTCCAGTTCGCTCAGCGACGTACCTAAGTCAGACGCTGATCGGGGTTTCTGGCTTATTATTTTTTTTTTTTTACAGTCTACTTAACAGTATCTATGAATACTTTTGACGTCTTGACTTAAATATTTCGTACGATTTAAAACTAGATTTTAGATACGTATATAAGATAACCGTTATTAGACTGCGGGTACCCTATTGTGCATTAAGCACTACTTTCATCATTTCTTATATTATTTTTAGGACACGCACTCCCTTTCATCAGCCTACATAGCTTAGATAATGGCGCTAACGCCCAAATTACCATTAATGAGTGGGAAAGTGCTCCTATTTCTTTTCTTTTTACTTTCTATGCAGACCAGCTAATACCTATACGCGTTTAGAACTTTTATACATTTTCGGCTGATCAGACCAATCCTGTATAATTTCTAACGATTTAAGTATGATATTCACTGCTGCACCTTCCATTTTATATACTCATACATTCTTTAACCATTCTCATATATTTTACCATTCCTAACAACAACCTTTTGATCATAAGACATTCATTTAGGTTAAGTAATATTTTCACAAAAAAAATCTAGTATTTATGATCAGAGATTTATTTTATCAGCGCTAATTTTTTTTTGTTACTATTTAGGTGAATACTGCTTAATTTCACAACTTTCTTAGGTAGAAGTGACTTATACATTATATATGCTGAGCTACTATCTAAGTTCTAAGAATTTTAATAAAATAAGCGTTAATAATAAATTTCCCTTTCAGTTTATTAATGAATTTACTTATTTATGTCGCAGACTTATGGTAAGATTTAATTTAAAATTCTCAATGCTCTAATAAATATTGAATGTATTAGAATTATAATTAAATATGTTTTGTTTTGTATCTGAAATATGTGCTAGCCTTTTTGAATGCTAATAATAACAAATTATGTTATTTTTATTTGGTAATCTTTTGAGTTAGATAATTATGCATGCTGAATTTTTTTTTTTTTTAAAACTGTATTTTCTGCGCCCAAGTTTTATGACTGGGTTAGCTTCTCATATTGTCTTTTTTTTCCAAAGAAAATTTAAAACCAATTTTTTTTTTCTACCTAAGTATAATATATGCTCAGATTTCTATTTAACATTTTTTTTTGTTTAGTTTCTGAAAATTTTCTTCAAAAAAATATTCACAATTTCCTCGTCATTTAGAGAAAATCCACTTGAAATTAAAAGGAAGACAACCTGGGGTATTTTTTTTTCATTAATATGGCGAATTTGTGGGCTTATTCAGCTGTGCCTGGTGAATATTCAGCGAGGCAACATGGTAACGCTGAGTCGTCTTAATACCTTGGTAGACGTTGCTCGACTTTGATTAAATAACACATACAACTACGTAACCCGGGGGGCTTGTCGTCAATGATATATAATGTAGTTAATTAATATTATAATATTTGTTATTTATTAATATTATTATTTATTATTATTTTATATAGTTCCCAACCAGGATAGCCACTGCGTGTGTGAATTATATTGCTTGCAGTTCAATATCAGTGCATTTAATAAAAATAACATGTATCTTCTGTTATTAATTACCAGTTTCCAAATATGGAAAAGAAAACATTATTTATTCAATATTCTGTAAATTGTTCGAAAATATACGTTAAGTGTAGTGGATCAATAGAATTATATATTTTTAATGCCCAATATAAAAATAGAAAACATAAATATAAGAAATTCTACATTAAATAACTTTGTTTAATTGCTTGAATACAATTAATTGACGAAATCCTGTTATCACTATGTCAGCAGAAAATCTAGGACTCGGTTTTTATTGCAACATATATAGGCTATGAACCCAATGAACTTAAGTTTTTTTTTTTATACGCGTAATGAAAAATTTAAAAAATTATTAAGGTTTCTTGGAAATTCATGCATCTACTTTGGCTTTTATTACTATGCAATGTTAGTTTTACAAACTTATTTTATGTGATATTTCGGGAAAGAAAACAGGTTTTTTTTTACAATGTAATAATTTGACCACTATAAATAAGCAAAAATAATCAATTTTCTAGTCTTTAGCACAATTTTTCCTAAAAAAAAATGTAGAGAACGAAAAATCAATCAAGAATTAGTTATTAAGCTGACGAAATTAAAATATAAAACGGGGCCGTCGATATTATTTGATTTGATTTTACAAATGACGTTTTGAATTAAATTTGAAATACCGTACAAAGAAGTTGTAGTACATATTTAATCTATGAAAACTGAACATTGTTAGTTGTGTTAGTTATGAATTAAGAGCCAATTTGTCAATCCATGTGACTTAAGCAAAAATATTTCGTTTTAGTAAGTCATGCTTCAACAAATTAAACTGGCATTTACATATTTCTGTTAAGTACTCGTTTTAAAAGTTTAAGCTAGGCTCCTGTTTAATAATATATGACCATTTATTTATTAAACATCAAACCATGTATTTTAAGTCATTCTTAGATTTCATATTGTACTCCGAGTTGTACTCCTTTATCTATATATATATATTTTTTTTATTTTACAAATGAACCAATGAAACCCAAATTGAAGCAATAATATGACAACTGCAAAAGCTACAGAAAGTTTTAGCTAGGTAATTATTTAGTAATTTTCTTATTTTAAAGTAGCCAAGAACTTAATTATTAATTCTCATTAAGCAATAAATTCAATAATATTCACCTAGTTTAGTAAGACGTGACATCGCATTGTTTTGGAATGCAATAATTGTTTTAGTAACAAATTAAAATAATTAGGACAGCCTGAATTTGTTTAGTTATTCAAATTTCAAATATTGTTTTGTTTGCATATTATTCGCAATTAATACGTAAAATGTATTTTTCTTAGACAAAAAAAAGATATTTAATAAAATAGCGTAATCCTCAGCACTAGCCGTTTTCGCATAACCCTACGAACATAAAAAAAAATATCTAGATTAATTAACATCTAATGTCCAATATGAGTCTGTTTTTATTTATTTAAAATATTTTATTAATATCCCTTATCAGATAGAGAGATTAAGAAAAACATAATAATTATTAATTATCACTTTCTTCCAGTTCGTGAAATAAATTTGTTAGGTTTTGTAATACTCAATATTTTAAAATAAAATATACCTCGTATAACATTAATACATGTCAATATTCGAGTTTTTATGCAATATTACACCCTAGTCTAAAATTTAACACTACTTAATAAAAAAAATTGAACACGCCCATATGTTCCAGATGATCATTAAGAATTAATTATTGATTATTCTAGTACCTTTTGCTCACACTCGATTTTGCATTTTTTAGATCCTTATCATATATTTACATACTTTAAAACTCTATAAATTCCAACAACTTCTACATTTCCATTTCTATATATAAATTTACCATATTTTTAAAGTCCTTGACACCAAAATTTGCAATTTCCATTTCCATATTAAATATATTTTTATTGTATCTTGACCTAAAAAAAAAACCTAAAAAGAGAAAACTCCTTCTGGTCCATATGGTGGTCTGGTGGTCCTCAACATCCAATTTTTCTTATTTATCAAATTTGGTCTGGTTTATCTAGTGAAGTGCCCTTTGGTCTTATTTTGCCCATATATGCAGTGGTATTGACAGCAGGTTTTAAGACACTTATTGCAGGATCCACTTACGAATGTTTTAAGGCCAGATCTTTTACGGCAGGGTCGCCATGTAATGTTCTTGGTTACTCTTGTTCAATGGAAATAATAGACGTTGGTAATAACAATAACTCTATTTGGAATATCAACAATATACAGCCCAAGAGCTGGACCGACAAGGTCCACCCTTGCACTTGCTACCACTCGGGTTAAGGCTAATATCTCTGTGTGGGTGAATGCGTGATGTAGGACACCGTTGCCAAGCGCGCGATGCAGCGTCAGCATGCTTATTCCGCTTGTATTATAAATGTGAAGCAACTTTAATGAGAACAACTAATACAGGGTGTCACTACACTACAGCAACTATATTGTTCCATCCTCAGGACACTTGAAACCCATATTATCAGTCTTTACCTACTGCATTTGTTTGCAGATATTTCCTAGATTTTAAGTTTCTAAATGGTTTTCGTTAACGCTGCTCTTGATGTTATGTTAGAGTGGTGTATTATTTGGGGTTAGAATCCAGTAACGACGTTTCGCAACATATTGTTGCATCCTCAGAACACACATATTTTATATCCTGCATGAAACCCATATTACCAGTCTTATTATATATTTCCTAGCCCCAAATAATATACCCCTCTAACATAACAACAAGAAGATCATAACGAAAACCATTTAGAAACTTAATACCTGGGAAATATCTGCTAAACAACGGAGCAGGTAAAAACTGATATGTGTTTCATGCAGGATATAGAAATCTATACATGTATCCTGAGAATGGACAATAAAGTTACGAAACGTCGACAATTTAAAAAATTATTTTTATTTTGCTGGATTTTAACTCCAAATAATACACCACTGTAACATAAAAACAAGAGCACCGTTAACGAAAACCATTTAGAAACCTAATATCTGGGAAATATCTGCGGACCAACGTAGTGGGAAAAGTCATGCATTTCACGAAGGATATAGAATTTATATATGAGTCCTAAGGATGCTACAATAAAGTTGTGAAAAGTCGACAATTTAAAAAAAGGGTTTTGAATTTTTTTTACTGGAACTTAACCCCAAATAATACACCACTCTAACATTTTTTTTTTAACATTGTTCCGCCATACTGGATTTTTAACAAAATATAACCAGGTCATCCTCACATGACCCTTCATTTTTGGTCAACATTTGAAGTCAATCAGGTAAATAGTATTAAAGCTATGCCGCGAACTGACAGACAGACAGATCGGCAGACGAACCAACGAGACTGATAAAACATGTTTTTTTTTGGCATCTAGGGATGAGGACGACGCCGTCAGCAGTATTGGATGTCTTGCTAGGGCTGCCATAATTGTCGACTTTCATTAAGAAAGAGGCTATGGCAGCGCACTTGCAAATGGGAGACGCAGGAGCTTGGTATACCAAAGGTGAGGTTGTGGGTCATGCAAGCATCTCCCACATTGTAGAAAGAGAGATCCCTTTATCTACCTACAGAGTAGCACGACCCTCAGGCAGTCTAAGATGGCATAAGGGTTATAGTATCTCAATCCCCGAAAGAAAGGACTGGGAGAGAAACAGGCTGGAGTTCTCCAGAGAGGCAATTGTTTGCTATACGGATGGTTCACGTATGACACAGTCGCAATCCTCTAGTGCTGCAGTTTATATTGAGGCTACACAAACCGGGTCCAGCTTCCCTTTGGGGAAGTTTTCAACGGTGTTTCAGGCTGAGGTATATGCCATTCTAATGGCAATAACGATGAAGGAGGTCATAGAGGGGGCACAGGGAGAGATTGTCATATGCTCAGACAGTCAAGCAGCACTTAAGGCGCTCGACTCACCCACGGCGGGATCAGTTTTGGTTCAGGAATGCGGTGACAGGCTAGAGCAGTTGGCGCGACGTAAAAGAGGTTGGTTTGGGTGCCAGGACACTGTTGGATTGAGGGCAACGAGAGGGATCTGCCCTCTCGTTACAGTTTGCTAGACTCGGCGCCACCAGCCAGCGGACCAGAACCAGCTTTAGGCATCACTAGGGAGCAGATAAGGACAGCACTCGACGAATGGGCACAACATGAACTTCAACGTGAATGGGGCCAGTCCGGGGTCGGGAGGCAAGCTAAAGACTTCATTGTGAAGCCCAATAAGGGCCGAACAGAGTGGTTACTAGCCCGAGACAGGAAAGCTCTAAATTCCATCGTAGGAATAATAACGGGGCACTGTCGATTGGGGAGACACCTCTTTATGCATTGAGGAAGATTCTATCTGCACGGAGTGTCAGGAAGATGAGGAAACTCCGCTTCACTTCCTGTGCAGATGTGAAGCGCGAGCGAGACTGCGACGAGATATTTTCGGCACTACGATCTTGCATAGGGACGAAGTTAAGGATCTTGCGTGGAAGGATATACAGACTTACATAGTAAGGATAGGCAGATTCAAGGATGTACACCTGGTGGCGGGTGGTGGTTGAGGGAGGAGCTGGGGTAGACTGAAAGGGCCTTATAGGCCTACCAGTCAGGTCTCTAGACCTCCCCCTAACTACAACTACTACTTGGCATCTAGGGACGCTTAAACGTGAAGATATTTAAAACCTGAGAGGGTGATTTTTTTCATGATTACAAACATTTTATTTCGGCGCCATTTTGTTCGCCATCTTAAATAAGTACTAGCTAGTTGATCCCTATACCACAATTAGTAATAGCACACAATTGGAACCAAACAATAAGTAGTTGTTTCAGGCTGAATTTTTAAATACTTTAGTAATCCGCCATTTTGTTCCACCATCTTGGATTCGTACCAAAATGTTACTAGTTGATTCCAACATAATACTTGATACTTGTAAAATTTGAGATAAATTGAAAAAGTAGTTGTTTAATAACCATTTTTTAACAGTTCACTAAGCCGACATTTTGTATCGCTGTACTGGATTTTTACCAAAATGTTACCAGCTCATCCCCATATGACATTTAATTTTTGACCAAAATTTGAAGTCAATCGGATAAGTAATTTTTTTGCTGCGTCGACGGACACAAACAAATAATATATTTAAATTTAATAGAGATTATTAGACAGGACGCTTTTACGTTTTTGAGTTAAATAATAATATTTTTGATTCAAAAAAATATATATTTGAAGCAAACAACTCTTTATAGGTTATCATTTATACGAAACCAAGGGACTCATGTAAGCCCTTGTTTTTGAAAGAAAATATTTTAACATTGGTATCTTTGTTTATTCTGGAAAATGTTTGAGTTATGCATAGGAAATATAGCAAATATGCGTCTACCATATCATATATTTCTCCCGATTCCGTCATCTGCACAGATAAGGAACTCTCTTGCTAGTAGTCTCCTATTATTTAACCATTTGCCATAATATATTAGACAGATATATGACGGAAATAGGTTTAAGTTTGAGGTAAAGAAAAACTGCTTGTTGCGAAAGCCTTCTATGATGTGAGAGAGTATCTCAGTGAAAGATACTGACTTGCACTTGTAAATGTGTGTTTATAAATGTTTAACAATATTTTAGGAGTTTGTACGTTTTTGGTAGCCCACTCTCAGTGGAAGATTTTGACTTAGATTTGTAAATGTTTTGTTTATAAAGTTTTAACTATATTTTATAAGTGAATTTGTTTTTAATTATTTTTATAATTAGCTTTTTATTGAGATGCCCTCTTTTGCTTCAATTTTTATTATTAAAACTGAGCTTGATGTTGTCATGTCTAACTAAATGTTGATACCTCCTTATCTTTGGTATTATGTTGTTCATTATGTTGTGTATTGTTATTGAAATCATTGTTGTTCTTACATATGACTATTTTCTCTCTTTTTTTTATGAACATTTATCAGCTTTGTCAACAAGAAATTTTTTGATAATAAGGCATTTTGAGATTGAGAAACAAAACTTTATTTGGGTTAAATAACACATTTATTTGATTATCATACATTAATTTAAATAAACGAAATAACACTAAAAAATTCACATTTGTTAAATAAATATTTGTTTTGCTTCTATAGGAAACAAAATATTTCTTCCAGTAAACTCCATTTTTGTTTAAATCAAATAATTTGTTTTTTCAGTGCAACAATATCCTCTAGTGTCTGGCTGTTACGAAGGGCACATTGAGACAAAGAGTGGGAAAATAATTAATATGTCTATATTTGATAAGAATATCCGCTAGTATTTGATTTTTACGGAGGGTTCACTGATCAATGTAGGTATTGCATTTGGTACGACTGCCGAGTGGCAACGGTGGTTTTTGCTGGCTCCCGTATTGTGAGTAGACTTTATTAAACAACACAATACGGCGGATTTTTCTCGATTTAATGAGTTCCTTTCTTGAGCAAACTCACCCCGGCCCGGCCTTTCACGTAGAGGCCGTGTTTCTTTCATCTGCTGGCCTGGCTATTAACGCAGACTGTTTAAGCGCGAAGTTAGCCGTGGTGTTTTAAATTAAAAATTAGTTATTGTGCCTGGCCGGCTACCAGACTACGTGTTTAATTATTCTTCATTATTGTTTAATAGGTTCGGATGTGTGGACAGGTCAGGAATAATATGAAATCTACACTGCGGTAAATAAGTTTCAGGGTCAGCTGCTGGTCTGCTGACGAGTCATTTTTTTTTCGTTTTATCCTTATTGCGTAGTAGTTTAGATTTTAGATTACAAGGGTAGCGCTAAAAGTTACAGGCCTGACACCTGAAAGAAACAGCACTGATTCACAATTAAAATTTATTTTTCAATATAATCTCCTTGACAGAAATGCACTTTAGGCAGCAACTCAACTCTACAGTTATTCGGCTTGTCTTCTAAATGTATCGGCAAATTTCGAGTCTTTGTACCAAAAATTGTGCCCTGAAAGAACCTTCTTCAAATTTCCAATAGGTCACTAGAGACCATATCTGGACTATTCGGAAGATAAACAATTTGTTCTTAACCGCATGCACACATGAATTACGAACCGCATAATTCCAGCATGGCTGCACTGTTTTGGCAGCAAAAATGGTCTTTCCTCCCAAATATTTCTCGAAATTTATGCAAGAGTGCTGAAAAAAATTTTTTACTAACAAATAGTTTTTTACTAGAATATAATAATAATAATTAAGATCTTGATATTTAAAATTAAAAATAATTTTAAATATCAAGATCTATGTTTTAGTGATCAATGGACGTGTGATAATGAGACAGATCAGTTAAAAATTAACAATTATCAAATAATTTCTCATTTTTCATGTAGGCAGCACATTCACGGTGGGGTGGCAGTAGCAGTCTCTGATTTGAACTCCAAACATTTTACTGCTATAGAGGATGTTGATGTTTTGGCCATTGAAATGGATTGTAAAGTCTGCGCAATCCAATAAGATGAACTTAAAATAGTGATTGTCTTTCTTGATACTTTCTTGATACTCTAAAGAACATTGTAGATAAA
Organism: Kuschelorhynchus macadamiae; assembly: GCA_030620095.1. Taxonomy (NCBI): domain Eukaryota; kingdom Metazoa; phylum Arthropoda; class Insecta; order Coleoptera; family Curculionidae; genus Kuschelorhynchus; species Kuschelorhynchus macadamiae. The sequence continues at coordinate 26,388 of JAUTXW010004730.1, forward strand.
ATTGGTAACCTCAAGTATAAAATATTTTTAATTGGAGATTTTAATTTATACTTTAACTCACATACATGGCAGGTGGAAGAGGTAAAAGATTTTTTAAATTCTTATTCCTTATCTATACTAATAAAAGGTAACACCAGAGGTTTAGCATGTCTAGACAATATCAAACGTAGGTGATCCCCTGGCGTACACACTTGACGTAGGTTTTCCAGGTCATATGGGTGTGGCTGTTGAGTTTAGATAGTAGAAAGAATGAGGGTAGGACACAACCTAGTTTTAGGCCTATTACACGGAATGGATTAAATATGCTTAGATATATGATTGTTTATAGCAATCGTACAAATACAGATACTAAACGTGAGACCCTACGCCTTCTCAGAGTGTCAGAGAGGTCGCTCGAACTACTAACTCGCCCCAAAACCTACAAATCGCGAGGCAATATGCTAGGAATTATAGGTCAGATACATGCCAAACAACGCGCTAATGAAAACTACATAAAAACATAATCTTAGTCCAAATGCTATCTGGAACGTTGTGAAATGGAATACCAACTTCTGCGGAAATAAAGCTAACACCGTATGCGAAATATTTCCTGACCAATTCATTATCTTTTTTGTTGGTATTAAACAGCAATTACTTCCAAAGAATATGTTAGTGCATAAATAAGGCAAAATGTACCAAATTTGAAAGATATTCATTTTGAACTTACTGAGGTCACTACAATTCAAGTTGGGAACGCCATAATGGGGTTAAAAAACACATCCAGCCGCGACTATTGTGAACTAAATAGCAAAATATTAAAAATCTATTGTCCATTATATAGTATCTGTATCAGAGATGCAACATATCCTGATGCCTTGAACATTTCAATAATGGTCCTCATACACAAAATGGGCCCAACTCAATAACAGAACGATTTATATCGTATCTATATTTTCGAAAGTTTTTGAAAAGTTAATAAAAAACAAAATATCAAATCATTTAGAAATCCATAACACTTTCAATACTGCTCAGTATGGTTTTAGAAACTCAAAATCCACAACATTGGCCTCTTATCATCTTACTTAAAAAATCGAAAAGAATATGTGGATCTTAATTATAAATTAGCAGGTTTGGAAAAAGTCGAGATTGACGTGCCACAAGGCTCTGTACTGGGACCACTGCTCTTCTTGATCTATGTCAATGACTTGAGGGGCAGTAATCCTAGTGCCGACTCTGTGCCTTTTGCCGACGACACGACTGTGTTAAAGACAGAGCTGCTACTGTTTTCTTTAAGGGAGTTGTTGAGCGCTGGGGTTAACAAGTCAGTACGGTTTCTAGGAGTTCAAATAGACTGTAGGTTAACCTGAAATGATCACATTGACAAATTGGCGGGACAGGTCACTTCCGGGGTCTATGCTCTGAGGACTTTGTGATGTCTGCAGTGACGGGGCGGGCGAACTGTGGGTTATTTGACACCGATAGTTGATCGAAATTTTTTTATATGGATATTGTATGAATCATTGCTATTTTAAATTAGAGAAGAAAAAAATATGAAGAAATAAAGATAATTTGTTAATCCTAACGGCAAATAATCGAATTTAATAAAAGAATTGGTATTGGTAGAAATTGTTACAATTAGATAAAGAGGTAGTACAAAAAGTGAATTCATTTAAACTAAAATGAACTATTAACAGTCAAACAATAAATAACCCTTTTCCATGACTTTAAATAATAAAAATTAACTATATTAATATTTGTTTACGAGTCTGTACTTGGAACTGTAACTACTGTACTGTACTTTCCCGCACGTTACGTCTAGTAATCTACTTAGTATTTGCTTGGTGATCCTAAACTATCGTATTTTGAGTATATACGTTTAACAATTTATATTAACTAAAAAAATAAATTTATATTCATTTTCTGCAAGTCCTATTTTGTTCACAAAAACGTTGCTGTGATTGATATTCAATGTTACTTGACATCTCAAATTCATTTGAGTCGAGTTAACAGAATGTTCCCTTGTGAAAGCTGTTTTTCTTCTTTTGACACACTCCGTGCTATCTTCAAAACTCATGATTTTTTTACAAGTGTTCGAAATTTCAAAAAATATTAAGATTCGGATAATAATAAAAGTTGAAAAATGAAATAAATGGCAATCACACTGCCAAGAATATTTACAGAGAATAATAATAACAACGATTGGAAGGTAGCATTTTTTTTTTAATAAAAAACGAAATAGAGTAAAATCACAATGACTTCGAAATTTGGGAGTAAAAAAATGATCGTAGTAGGCCATGACTGTTGGGATTCATACGTGTTTCGGGCATGAAAAGTCCTGCTCCGAACTCTCTTCAAACAAGAAAAAACATTTTGTAATCTTTAAAATCAAAAAGTTTACAACGGTTTTTCCCACTTAAAAGGAAACACACTGTATATGCATGTAGTTGATACAGATATGTTAAAATGTTATTGAAAAGATCTAATTCAAAAAAGTTTAAAAACCACTGCGTTCGATTTAGTTTTTTACCAAACATTAGTAAATTAGAGTAAAATCCTTATCCAGAGAATGTTTTTCTCATTTTATCAGCATTAAGGTCGCAAAAAGTCGCAGAATTTTATTTTATTGTATGAAAGCCTAATGTTTACTGAGTAAAACATATATAGACAATATGCTGAATTCTTCAAAATGGTCAAATAAATCTCTAAATACAATAGAAATGTCATCAATTTGACCTAATTTTCTGAACCCTGAACTTTTAATTACGAAAAAATATCACTAGTATAGAGTGTGCCAAAATAAATAATACATTTTTGTAAATTACATACTTGCAGCTTGCAGATTCATTCTAAATCAAAACTTAATAATACAAACGTACAAGTAGCACCAGAACCACAAACATTTATATTTTTAAACATAAAATTAAGCCACTTTACTTTTATTTGCGGGAAGCTACAACTTTGATATCTCATTGAAGCAAATGAATGCAACTAAACAAATAAAATGCAACGATATGGTTGACAGACATATTCTAGTTTATCATCCATCTATTTTCTGGGAATGTAAGACATGTCGGATTTTTTGAATTTCGATCAGCTTTTTCATGGTAATACTCCATTGGGACTTTAAGTGTTCCCTGTCTCTATGATTTTCAGTGTATTGTTTTTGTTAGGCAAAATAATGACGATTATGTAACACACGAAGACATTCACGACCATTTTACACTGAATAGATACAACGATACGGCCATCTTACACTGAATAGAGACAACAATATCCTAACTACCATCGAATTAATAAAATTAGAACCGGAATCTCGTCCTATGGTCCCAAAATGTATAATGTGCTGCCATCTGAGGTGAAATTGCTCCCTACAAAATCTTTTAAAAATCGTTTTAAATATTACTTAATTACGAACCGCTTTTATTCAATTATTGAATACCTACAAAATAATTTTTCTGATATGTAAACTTCTAAAAACATTGTTTTTTTCAATTTAAAATGTAACTTTCTTTAAAACTGTATAATTGTAAAATTGTAAACCTTTCTCCAAAATAGTATAATAATAAATTTCAACCCCTTTTTTCTTTTTGACGAATGTAAACACTGCTGTTGTATAACATAAATAAATTTCATGTAATTTAATGAAACACATTGTTTATACTACTATTTATTTTTTAAGTATATTATTATAGTATCATATCAGGGTATAAAACCTAAATTTATAAAATTCCGTATTTCAGCACCTCTAGAAGTTTGATAACCTATAAAAAATGAATCAAGTGTATGCGATTTTGGTCAGTAAATGTGACGATGTGGATGTTACAATTAAATTATATGCATAGTAGTTCAGCAGGTCTGGCGTTCGGACGTGTGCCGTGTGCTCTGACAACTTTATAGTGAACAGTAAACAGATATCATGTATAAATTGCGGTAAATATTACCATACAGTTTGTGTTAAAATAAAAGATACTATTGCAAAGTGGATTAGTGACTGCAAGAATCTTTTTTGGTTCTGTGAAGGATGCTGTGATTCGGTGGCGTCAAACTTAAAACTATCAGCACGGTTATCTTGCATTGAAAAAAAGACAGAAGAGGTTCTCAGTCAAACTAGGGATTGTGTCAATATAGTCAAACAAATAAACACAAAACCCCAAACAGAATCACAAAAATGGAGTAATATCGTCAAAAATAAAAGGCCTCCTTTGATAATACAGCCAAAAAATATATCTCAAAACAGCAACAAAACAAAATCGGACATTGTGACAAAAATTGACCCGGCTGAAATAGACATAAATATAATAAAACCTGCAGCAAAAGGTGGTATTCAAATTGAGTGCAAGAATGACGAATCGATGCAAAAACTTCAGGAAGCCGCTCATATCGCGTTGTCCAGCCAGTACAATATTCAAATTCCTAAACACAAAAAACCGAAAATAATTATTGTTGGCGTGTTTGATAAATACCTGGCGGACATCGATATGTTTATAGACATGTTAAAAAATGTAAACAAAAATAATTTGGAGATCACGTTTGTTAAAAAATTCAAGCCACGGAAAAGCAAACATTTTAATGTTATTTTGGAAACGTCACCAGAAACCTTTAATTATTTTTAATTAAGCAGGGAAAAATACGATTTGAATGGGATTGTTTCGCGGTACATGAGTTTTTCATCATTTTACGATGTTTTAAGTGTTGGAAATATGGGCACATCACGAAGGAATGCCGTAAAGAAAATTTTACTTGTCCAAAATGCAGTAAAGATCATAAGGCGGAGCAGTGTACGGCACAGAGCGAGTGTTGTGTCAATTGTAAATATATTAGTACGGTACTAAATGTACCGAATATTCAATATAACCACACAGTGTTTGATCGCAACTGCACGTCATATAAAAATCAGATAGAAAAAATTAAATCAAGAACACTGTATGAATAGCATCTAAGGAAATCACAAGCCCTACTTTTGTCGATCAATATACAGGGACTTAGTAATAAGATTGATGAATTGCGACAGTTAGTGCTGCAAAAAAATCCATTGATCATTTGTGTCAATGAGACTCATATTACCGAAGACTTTCAGGATAGTGAAATATCAATTGCAGGTTATACTCATTTTACGTGTTATAAACATAGTCGGCATACAGCAGGTGTGATAATTTACATAAAAAACTATATCACCTCTGTGATCGTGAGGAATGTTGTCTCCCCAGGTAACTATTGGGTAGTGTGTATCAAAATTAAGTTGGAGGCGGAAATTTGGAGCTGTTCATGACATTTTTTGAGGATCTTCTGGATGAGGAATTAATTTCTAGTAACCGTTCCATAATACTAGGAGATTTTAATATTCGTCTAGAATGTGAGTCCAAATAAAAACAGACTAATTAATATTGCAACGGACGCAAGTGTACAAGAGTGACAAACGTATTAGCTTCATTAATCGATCTGATTTTCTCCAAAGATTTTGATTTACTGATCTACATCTGATACTGTCTGTAACGTAAAATTTGTGAAGTCTGCATTCTGTGTGATTGGTTACCCTCTGTTACATCTGATTAATACATCTCTAGCAACCGGAAAAATCCCTAAAGATTTCAAGACAAGTGTTATAGTGCCCATTCCTAAAGTATCACGTCCAAGTAAACCAGCCGAATATAGACCAATTAATTTGTCATCGGTAATAGACAAAATCTTAGAGACTATTGTATGTGACCAGCTACGAGAGTTTTTAGAAAAAAACAATATACTTTATAAAGGCCAATCGGGATTTCGTGAAAAGCATTCATGTGAAACAGCTTTGCAGTATGTGTGCTCTAAGTGGCGTTCTGATATACACGATGGAAATATTGTACTTAGTGTGTTTATCGATCTGCAACGAGCTTTTGAGACAATAGACAGGGACCGACTTATTAAAAAACTAATGACTTATGGAATAAGAGATTGTGTTCTACAATGGTGTATAGACTATCTTAGTGATGGATCGCATGTGACTAAAATAAACGGTGTACTGTCCAGCAAGGTAGAGAGTTGTATAGGTGTGCCTTGTCTTGAGGTCAAGGTAGCGTACTCGGGCCGCTGTTGTTTATACTCTACATCAATGACATTGATAAAGTTTTAAAAAAGTCTTTTGTAAATCTGTTTGAGGATGACACTTTGTTGTCTGTGTCAGGTAAGAATTATGATTAACTCGTTGATAAAATGAACTATGAACTAAATTTACTTTATAACTGGTTGTGCGTTAACAAATTAAAATTAAATGTAAGCAAAACAAAGTATATGGTTTTTGGTTCTAAACAAAATTGTAAACAATTTTTAGAAAAAAAATATAATATTTGTATCGACAATCGAATCGAAAATACAAATCACATAAAGTACTTAGGGGTAGTATTGGACTCACAGCTTAATTTTTCACTGCATGTCGATTTCGTATGTAAAAAAATAGGTAAAAAATTGGGATTTTTTAGAAGAATCTCTCGTAATCTCAGCCACTGAAGTAGGCTTCTTGTATTTAATACAATAGTTTATCCGCATTTTAGTTATTGTAATTCATTATTAATATCTTGTAGAGACAGTGATATTCAAAGACTTCAATTGTTACAAAATAAGGCCATGCGTACAATTTTGTCTTGTGGTCGATATACCCCAATTCGTGCGATGCTTGGATCTCTTGGTTGGCTGCCTGTTTCGCGGATTATTGAGGGGTCTAATGTTCTCTTTATTTATAAAGTAATTCATAAATTATTGCCTGCATATCTTCAAGAATTTGTAACACAAAGGTCTGAAAGACACTCGCACGAAGTTAGATCTGGGGGTGACCTCGATATCCAGTTTGCTAGAACAACACATATGCAAAAATGTATTTTTAGTAATGGGTTAAGACTTTACAATAGTCTAGCACCAGAGATCCGAGACTCGCCAAATGTAAAAGTTTTTATGAATAGGTTTAAAAAAAGTTACCGCACATAATTTTAACAGTTTTTTTTCTTTTTGTTGTGATAATATATTACAGAAATATTCATTTTTTATTCAATTCAATATTGATAGTAATGGAAAGGGCTGTTTTTAATGTGTAATGATTATATTACTTATATTATTGTTAACATTATGATTTAACAATTTACTGTATCTTCGTTTATTATAAAGTGTAATTTAATTTCATGTCATTTCATAAAACATATGAAAAAATATAAATTATTGAACTGAAAAGTAAGAAATAATCAAACTTACATAAGAATAGAATTTTTAAAAATCTGAATATTTTCTTAGGCGTTTGAGGCTTTAGACGACGTCACACTACTTGAAATAAAGTCTCAAGCTTTTAAAAAAATATTGGACTTTTTAAAAGATAAGTTTCATCGTATTTTATTTTTAGTTCTATAGTTTATAAATAAATTAATATTTTTTTACATTTTATTTTGTACTTTTTAGCATTATCTTTTACGCACCCTTTATTCACAATTGGACACCATAATATTGTATTGTCATCGGTTTATGTATATAGAAATTTCTTAGTTCACGCCCATAGGTGTTTTACAGCTTTTTTGAACAATTTATTGAAACGTTCCAAATACCTACGTTTCGACACTGATTAAGTGCCATCTTCAGGGCTAGATCATTATCACTGAAGAGTTATTATTTCCGGCAGACGAGAATACAACATCACTTGGGGAGATTTAAATTAATACTTAATTAATTAATTAATACTGTATTAGTTCTAACACTGGAACCTGTGGTGGACGATAGATCAAAATACAAGAGTTCTAACCACACAACACCACAACTTGTTGCGTTCTGGACGCGCGTTTCGCTAACCAAGTTAGCATCATCAGCAGATGGTATAAACTAAAGTAACTTATCCTAACCGAGACGATTTATAGGTAAACGTGGTCACACTTGGTTGCGCCCGACTGTACCGTTGTCAAGTAAACAATAGAGGGGACTATAGGGAATAGGCCCTCTGTCTTTATTTAGTGCTTTCTTACCACATTTAACTATTTCTATACTCTCAAATGCATCCAATAATCTATTATTAGATACATTTTTAATCAACTTAAGATTATTTATTCCTATTTGGTGATTGTTTTCTAAAGCATGTTGGGCAACGCTTGACTTTTCTGTTCTTCCGTATCTTAAATGTGCCATGTGTTCTTTAAAACGAATGTTTAGGGAGCGTTTAGTTTGCCCAACATATTTTAGATCGCAGTCATTACAGCTAATTTCATAGATGCCACTCCTCTCCTTCAAGTCGATTTTGTCTTTAGGGTTTCCAAGGAGATTTTTAAACTGTTCTCCGTTTTGTAGGCTACTCTAAAACCTACTTTTTTAAATACTTTTTCTAGACCTCTCGTATATCTGGGATCATATGGAATTACTATGATAAAAGGTGCTTTTGGCATCTTTTAACATTTTCTTATGCTTATGTCTATTTACTAATTTATGTACAAAACCATTATATCCATTATTTTTAGCTATATTTTTAATCCGATTCATTTCATTGTTAAAACGTTCTTTACTTAATGGAAAATTGACTAATCTGTGAGTTAAGAAATGAAATGCTGCCATTTTGTGTTGACGGCAATGAAATGAGTCGGATGTTATATACCTATCAGTATTAGTAAATTTCCTATAAATATCTAATTTATCGTTATGTCTAATAACTAACGTGTCGAGAAAAGATAATTGCCCATTGTTCTCCTTTTCGTACGTAAAATTAATAGAAGGATATTTATTGTTTAATGTTTCTAAGAAAGTGTCCAAATTTTCTGTTTTAGTATCAAAAATAGCAAATATATCGTCTACGTATCTTTTCTTTTACCCACGGGTGTGGTATAGATACGTAGACGATATATTTGCTATTTTTGATACTAAAACAGAAAATTTGGACACTTTCTTAGAAATATTAAACAATAAATATCCTTCTATTAATTTTACGTACGAAAAGGAGAACAATGGGCAATTACCTTTTCCGGATACGTTAGTTATTAGAAATAACGATAAATTAGAATTTGATATTTATAGGAAATTTACTAATACTGATAGGTGTATAACATCCGACTCATTTCGTTGCCGTCAATACAAAATGGCAGCATTTCATTTCTTAACTCACAGATTAGTCAATTTTCCATTAAGTGAAGAACGTTTTAATAATGGAATAAATCGGATTAAAAAGACAGCTAAAAGTAATGGATATAATGGTAATTTTGTACATAAATTAGTAAATAGACATAAGCATAAGAAAATGTTAAAAGATGCCACTACTCTTCAAGCACCTGAGGCTCCCAATAAGTTATGATTATATGATCCCAGATATACGAGAGGTCTAGAAAAAGTATCTAAAAACGTAGGTTTTAGAGTAGCCTACAAAACGGAGAACAGTTTGAAAAATCTCCTTGGAAACCCTAAAGACAAAGTCGACTTGAAGGAGAGGAGTGGCATCTGTGAAATTAGCTTTAAACACTCCATAAACATTCGTTTTAAAAAACACATGGCACATTTAAGATACGGAAGAACAGAAAAGTCAAGCGTTGCCCAACATGCTTTAGAAAACAATCACCAAATAGGAATAAATAATCTTAAGTTGATTAAAAATGTATCTAATAATAGATTATTGGATGCATTTGAGAGTATAGAAATAGTTAAATGTGGTAAGAAAGCACTAAATAAAGACAGAGGGCCTATTCCCTATAGTCCCCTCTATTGTTTACTTGACAACGCTGCAGACGGGCGCAACCAAGCGTGACCACGTTTACCTATAAATAGTCTTGGTTAGGATAAGTTAGTTTAGTTTATATCATCTACTGATGATGCTAACTTGGTTAGCGAAACGCGCGTCCAGAACGTAACAAGTTGTGTTGTAGTGTGGTTAAAACTCTTGTATTTTGAAATACAGTATTAATTTGAATCTGCAGAAGTTATGTTGTTGTTTGTCCGCTTATTGTAATAATATTCTCGTATGCCGGGATAACTTTCCAGCTCTGAAGATGACAGTAATCACTGTCAAAACATGGGCTTTTGATCTGAATGTTTCAAAAAATTGTCCAAAAATTCATTTGAATTTATGTATGTATACCAAATCTCTGTTTCATAAGTAACTTACAAGATTTGACCAAAAAAAAAACATACTAACTAACTAATTAACATACAAGTGTAGTTAAATAGGAGCTTTTAATAATAAAGCCTATTGTTACCAAAATAATAACTTTTTTGTCCAGTTTTTCGTCAAGAGTTCCAGAAATTTAAATATCTTTTTTTTCTAGGGTAACGGCTAATTTTACTGAGAATTAAATTATTATTCTTATATAATAAGACTGTTAAAAATTTCTCTCAGAAAATTTTAGCTAGCACTAGCTTCTTTGCTATAAAGTTGACAAATTTATTTCTTTTCGTAATACCTAACTTCGATGTACTGGGCCCTAATGTATATTTTAAAACCTACCTATAGCGTCAAATAATAGCAGATACAAAAAAAAGCTTTAAATACACAAGTTGGGAAATATTTCTGTTTTAGAAGAAAGTTGATACATGAATAGAACAACATAGACTTCCGGTATTCATTCAAGTAATATAATTTAAAAATTAAAATCAATCGAAAAAATAATGTTGCTTATATGTCATAGAATGTCTGAAATAAGATATGACCTTACCCTTGTATACGGCACTCCAACGATTTGTCTGTTGAACGTCACCGATCAGCTGTTTTTGGGATATAGAACTTTTGTTGTTATTTATTTTTATTTTTTTACCTTAAAATGTCTCCTTTTTGTTGTACTGCAAATTGTGGAAGTAGAGGGATAAGAGACAATGTTATTTTTATTTTTAAGTTTCAACAGTTTTCAATTTTAGATATGAAAAACGACTGAATGAACTTTCGTCGATGCGGCTGAAGTGGATAACTGCAATGAGGAGAGTATTTACGTACTCTTAAATTAAATTATGCCTAAGTGTGTGCAAAACATTTCATATATTAATCTCTTATTAAAAATCTAAAATTAATCTAGCTAATTAACAATTATTATGATTCTCAATCGAGACTCTGATCAAAGATATCTCTAATCGTTATTACATTTTGTACCTTTACATATTTCATGCTGTAATATTTTACGAATATTAACGGGTCTTAAATGACTAGCAGTGTTTATATGTACCATCCTGAAACAGATTTTTTAAATAATTTTTACCTTTATACACTTATATTTATATATTTGTAATTATTTTTTTGTTTGGGAAATCGAGTTAATCCTACTTAAAAGACTCATAGTTCTTAAATTCATTATACGAGTATTACATATTTTTTTACATTCTATCTTAAACTTAGGAATTCATCGTATGTGAAATTTGATTACATCCTTCAGAGACTAAATAACGTACGATTGTTAGATTGATATTATCCTAGCACGAGTGGTAGCCGTAGTCTATAGTTTTCACAGAATTTTGTTATGTATGAATGAAGCTACGATAACCATATACAGGGATATACGTGTGTCTCTCGGCAAAACCTATGACCCAGTGAAGAAAGATCTTGTTATGCATTCTGGATAAAAGTTCTTAAAGTTATTAAATTATGAAGGGTGGAAATTCCGGACTCGGGAATACAAGTACGATAAAGGCACGGATTTTCTTTTCAAAATTTGAGTTTCTCGATAACTTCTCAAAAAAATAAGACGGTATAATCTTGTCCTAAAGTGCAAGTATATAAGTAATGTTTTTCTAGACATAAGTAAGTTTAAGTCTAGTAAAGGGTAAAGGTTTCATTGCGTTGAAAAAAATTCGTATTCACTGGTCATAACTAAGTTTAAAACAAACACACAATTATAAAAAATGGTCCTGTAGAAAAAATCCAATGCTTGTCCTACGCCAGCCATATTGACAGCAGTCAGCTGTTTTGTTGGACCGCCTAACAGCCTTTATTAAAATTTTCAACTGAGGGCTATCCGTAGTTGGGAGATCTTTATTATTTCTGTTATTAAAATATTGGGGCACTACATATAACATTTGCAGTATTTTGCATGTATCTCATAAGAGTTTTTTAGGATCGTGCATTGCACTAAATCTTCATTTAGTCATTCAGCATATTTATTCTCTTCTAGAGCCAAAATATTAATTATTATATAATAAATATGCTTGTCATACTATATCTAAAATACAATAGGGTAGTCCCAACTAACACAACAAAATACACATGCTTTGAAATCATCTCCCAAGTTAATGAATTACAAATATTTCAAATAGTAGAAACGAGATATTTCTAAAAGCTAAAAAATGCAATAAGAGCGGCCATGTGTCCATGTACGATGCGCACTTATTGATGATGTTCGTTTAGGTTTGACCGAAGCTAAAGAAGTAGTATGCGTTGAAAATTTGATAATACAACTTAATAAGGTGCGAGAGTGAATCGAGTGAGTGCGTTTAATCATTAGGCTTTGTACAAAATGCACTATTTTCAAATAAAAGAGTGAGACATTTAGTATGGTTAACGGGTCTTTTTCCAACAGCCATCCCACTATACCAACCTTCACTTTAACATCAGGATTTAATTTACATACATGGTGAATCGGAATTAAGTCTTGCTTTAAGTAAAGAAAGGAAATTGATGCGGGATTTAAAGACTTGCAGCTTAGGATTTAGGATTTAGGAATCTGGACACTCTGAGAATAACAGAGCGAGCAAAGTGGGAGGTCCTTGGTGTTTGCAGTTGGACCCTGAAGGAATGCATGTAGGTCGATGTCTCCCTGGCAGGAATCACTAAGGAGGGCATAATGGATGATATTTCATCAGAACAGAAACCGTAATAGTATAGGTAAAACAAGGATAGATCGCCCACAGTTCAACGATACTCTAGTGATGGAGATGCAAGCTTCCTTGTGAAGTTTAGATCATCAATCAGACAAATAGCTCTTCTCTGTACAGAGTCATGATTATTAAGAACTGAAGCAGATGCTGATCCTCATATGTGCGAGCAATACTCAAGGCAGGCTCTGATTTGCGAAGTATAAAGGGTAATGTAAATATTTTCGAGCTCGGAAAAGGAAAACCAATTTCTTCCCGACTGCTGTGGCAATTAAGGTGATGTGATTATGCCAGCGAAGATCTTTCTGAAAACTGATACCGACTAGGATAAAAGAATCTTTGGCTTCAAGCATTTGATTATTCATTTGAATGGTGTGGGTGCTGGGAGATGATTAGTGAAAAATGTCCTTGGATGCCTTTTCCCTTCTTATTTCCACATTTTACAAGATGCAATAAATAACTTTTTAACTGAACGTCCTAAATTTAAGTTCACTTTTAAATTATATAGTAAAGGGAAAAATAGTAGTTTTTGTAGACAATTTATGTCTATGGTGGGCTCTAGATCCTTATCCTTAACAGAGCCCTCAGGAAGTCACTTTCAAGAAACGAACGTGAAATAAGACACAAAAATAAATAAAATAACAAACAAACACTCTAAAAAAGAAGTAAATCTAAATCATTTTCTTAAACTGGCAAAAAAATAAGAAAGAATGCTAGCGTTTACAGTATTTTTCTGTTATAAAATTATATATCTCTGATTCAATTGGTTTTTAGATAATTCATTTGTTTTTAATATACGGGGTAAAGTTGATAATTTTTCCAAAAGAAAATTACTTTTAACTATTCTCTTATTATTTATAATTAATCTTAATTAAGATTGCGTTCATCAAAAAACTACAGCTGTATTATACAGGGTGTTACACAATTTTTGAATCAGTAACATACCAAAGTTTTTGAAATTTTTTTAAAGATCCTTATTAATATAAGTTAAGCTAATTTTCAGAGACCAAAGAAAGAATTGGCGTTCACGCTGATACAATTTTTATAAACAATAGTCATATTTACCCAAACGGTTTTTTACCTTTTGACAAAAAACTTCAAGTTGCCATAGAAACGTTTGTTATATAGGCTTTTTTATTAAATTTACCTCAGTTACGTGTGTAAGCAAAATTTTATACACATTAATAGAACTATAATTTCAAAACTAAAAATACAAAATGGCGGAGTCAATATAGCGGAGGGCTAAAATTTTTCGATGAGATTGAAATTTGGCATATGGGAGTTTTAGGAGTTACTGGCCATATGCTTTCTACATTTAAAATTTCTTAAACCATTTTAAATTGATATTGGTTGAAAATTAAAAAACTTATAAGAATGCCCCCCCCGCCATATTGACTCCGCCATTTTGTATTATTGGTTTTGAAATTATAGTTCTTTCAGTGTGTATAAAATGAAAATTAGCTTAACTTATATTGATGAGAATCTTTAAAAAAAATGCAAAAACTTTGTTATGTTACTGATTCAAAAACTGTGTAACTCCCTGTATAATACAGCTGTAGTTTTTTGATTAACGCAATCTTAACTGAGATAAAATTATGTAAGAATTATTAATTTTAAATAACAAGAGAAGAGTTAAAAATAATTTTAGAAGAAGTTCAGAAATCATTAAATTTACCCCGTATTTTAAAAACAAATGAATGAATTAAAAACCCGCCAAATTGTTTTCAGATAATGGTTCGTAGAATATCATCAAAATTGCAGAAACTCGGGACTTACGAACTTTTGTAAAATTTGCACGATTTAAGATAACACCCTATATATTATGGACCATTTTGATGAACCGAGGCAGCGTTGACCAATTCTAGATAGAGCCTTTAAACATCGAAAACCGCATCCCTGTAACTCTTTTATTTTTTGAAAAATGTTGCTTTAAATTTGGGTAAAAATTTTGAGATATGCAAAGCAAATGGCCAGCAGTTTAGTTTTTAAGCTATGCCGTGAGAAACAAACAGGCAAACCGACAGATGGACCGACGAAATTGATAAAATGTTTGTGGCATCTAGGAACGGTAAAACGTGAAGATATATAAAACCTGAGAGGGCGATTTTTTCACGATTACAAATATTTTATTTAGCCGCCATTTTGTTCCGCCATCTTGAATTAGTACCTCAGTTTTACTAATTCGTCTATATATCACAATTATTTTGGCACACAATCTGAAATCAGTCCATTAAGTAGTTTTTCATGCTGAATTTTTAAATATTTTTCTAAACCGCCATTTTGATCCGCCATCTTGGATTCGTACCAAAATTTTATTAGTTGATTCTTACGTAATACTAGATTTTTGTGCAAAATTTGATTGGTGATAAATTGGAAAGTAATTTTTTAGTAACAATTTTTTTTAAGATTTCACCAGGCCGCCATTGTGTTTTGCCATATTGGATTTTTCTCAAAATGATGCCAGGTCATCCCCATATCACTCCTAATTTTTTACCACAATTTGAAGTCAATCGGGCAAATAGTTTTTTCGCTATGCCGCGAACAGGTAGACCGACAGACAGACAGACCGACGGAATTGAGAAAACATGTTTTTCGGCATCTAGGGATCCTGAAAGATCTGAAAAAACCTTGGACGTGATTTTTTTACGATTTCAATACTTCCCTTTTACGAGGGAAGTAAAAATTATAACTGGAACTTAGATATTGATGTTCAGTCAAATCGGACCACAAATAACTATACTTGTCGGTCATATAGGGACCGCCATTCTCAAATTTTTCATAAACGAAAGTTTCTTAAGAGGAATGAAGCTAATAAAAGCCTGAGGAGAGTGTCCATATTATCTCAAAGAGACCTGGTAATGAACAAATTAAAAAATATATACGTATAAAGTCTAGGTCTCAGTCCGAAATAAGTTTATAAATTAAGAATAGGTTACATGTTTCGCCCTAACGGGCATCATCAGACCTAAAATAAATATACACTACAACGGAAAATACAATTAAATAATATATAACTTTACCATAAACAAAATACATTTTACAAAGTACATAAAACAAACATAACCAAACAAAGAAACAAGGAAATACGAAACAAGGCCACGCTTGAATGACCAATCAGAGACGTAGATATAAATTTATTTCATGAGAGGCGATAGGTCAAAAAGAAAAAAGAAGAGATTGTTCAGGATTAGCTTGACTAACTGTCGTGAAGTACATGCTACATTAATGAAAAGAAGAAGAATTGGTCAAAATGACAGAAAAGGCTTGAAGGTTATGCAAAATAAAAATATATATTTATTCTTTTGAAATATTGTTAAAAATCAAATGAGGCTCAAAATTAAACCCTTGATTAACGCAGGTAAGGATGGGGCTCTTTTTACCTCTTGTTATTTCCATCTTTTCCAAAACATCCAACTTCTTACCTTTATTGCATTCGTGAATTATACTTACGTTTTCAGATATGGAAAAACGATGTTTTGAGGATAACAAATAATTCGCAAAGGCAGATTTTGTATTAGAAATATCCGTATTTTGATGTTTTGTAACCAAGCTGAGGTGTTCCTGGATCCTTGTCGACATTTTTCTACCCGATTGTCCGACGTAAACAGCAGGACACTCTCCACAATGAAGGGAATAAACTCCAGATTTCTCAAGACTATCCTTTTTGTCTTTGATTCTAACTATGTGTTGTTTTAAAGTATTGTTTGTTTTAAATGATATGGAATGACATAAAAAATTTAGCTAAGTGCAGAGATATATTTCCAAAGTATGTTAAAACCCTGAATTTGTTTGTATTAATTAGATTATTATGTACTATGTTATAAGAGAGTTTGTATTTGTTCATAAATGTATAAAAAAGTAATGATAATATCATTCAGTTTACATCTAACTCGCCATTTTCTTACAAATTTGCAGCTTTTAATTCGTTTTTGTACAGACTTTTTAAAATACCACTATCCCAAGCTGCTAAAGAGCTAAAAAGAGCCCCACCCTTACCTGCGTTAATGAAGTGTTTTGAGCCCCATTTGATTTTTAACAATATTTCAAAAGAATATTCCACTCATGTACAAATTTTCCCGTAAGACTAGTGGTGTTTTCGATAAATTATAGCGGAAATACCACGTCGTCTAGGAAACATGGTATTTCCACTTACCTGGTTAGGTGTGGTTACATACCTACCCAAAAAATGAATTCTTGACAATATGAAACCTGCTTTTGAGAGACGCTAGAGTCCTTAGAAAATGATTTTTTAAGGATCTTTCAAACATTTTTGAAAAGTTGTCAATTTGAATTATCGCTTTGAGCTAGTTCAAGAAGAGGAAATTGATGAAAATATAATTGGAAGCAAACCAAGAAACACCGTTAAAGTCAAGTTTGTGTTCAATTTGTTACAAAATTCAAATTTCTGAACTTGAAATAGGTATGTATTTAAGATTCAGTTAATAAAGATTAGTTTCCCTGTATTTGATTCGTGGAATATTCTTCCTAAATACCATTCGTGCTTAAAAATTAACCAGATAATTTTCCACTCATGCGTGTTTGCTCTACAAATTATAAGAAAACACGCATTCGTGAAAAATTATCGGAAATTTTTAAGCACTCGTGGTATTATCCCCGAATAACTATATATTTTTATTTTGCATAACCTTCAAGCCTTTTCTGTCATTTTCACCAGTTCTTCTTCTTTTTATTAATGTAGCATGTACTTTACGACAGTTAGTCAAGCTCATCCTGAACAATCTCTTCTTTTTTCGTTTTGACCTATCTCTCTGATTGGTCATTCAAGCGAGGCCTTGTTTCGTATTTCATTGTTTCTCTTTTTGGTTATTTTGTTTTATGTACTTTGTAAAATGTGTTATTTTTATGATAAAGTTATATATTATTTAATTGTATTTTCCGTTGTAATGTATATTTATTTGTATACATTTTATTTTATTTGTACATGTAACCTATTCTTAATTTATAAACTTATTTCCAACTGAGACCTAGACTTTGTGTATATATTTTTTAATTTGTTAATAAAAGCCTGATAAACTATTGCTGCGTGATTTTTTTCACGATTGCAATACAATGAGAGAAGTGAAAATATGGGTTGAAAATGCTTTTCTCTAGATAGCATAAGAATCTCGTTTTGAACATATTTTAGTTTTATTTAGCACATTGTTGGACCTTATTTAGATGTAAACATAGTCACCGTACATGGGTAAGAATGGTAATTGGATTCTCTGTCTTTCTCTTCCCTTTTCAGGTGCGATAATTAGTTTTTCTTTGAGTGTTTTTTGTGCGGCTACTGGTTTTGAATCCGATAATTAGAGAACGTGTGACTAATTTTGTTGTTTGAATCAATTTCCTAGATACAAGATAAGCCCTGTTAAACACGGCATCTAAATATTTATAAACTGATTAAGTATAAAAGCTCGTACTACTTTTTGTCAATTAAAAATAATTTATATAAGTAAGTAAATAGCAAGTGTTCAAATTTAGAAAAAGTGGCACTATGAATTAATTTGTAAACATGTTCATTACTAGGCTTAGGATATGTATGCATTTGCATGAAAGCATATGCAAATGCATATTTTACAGTTATTACAAGAAAAATGTATATATTCTAATTTTTCTGAATATTTTTTTATTTCCCAAGACCAATTTGATGTATTTCAAATATAATCCATAATAATAAAATAATAAAAATGTCTAGTTGCTGGCAGGCCAAGGGTTTTGCTCATCCTTTCTCAAAATTGATATGGGTACCCAATAAAAATGTGTGCTTTAAAAACTATGGATTTACCACGGATTTACAATCATAAATACGCACGTTTTAAGAATTTGTGGGGTGAACATTGTCCAATATGCCGAAAGAAAAGCGTTCATTAAGTGCGGTATTAAATCAATTCGTGAAAGATTTTCCTGATTTTACGACTAACGGTTTTGTGCTGTTTTGTAAATATTGTGATGTTCCTGTTACTACGAACAAGAAACTCCAAGTGACACAACACAAAGGAACTACAAAGCATCAGATCCAAAAAAGTAAAAAGTGTGCTCAGAAACAAGTTTTAATCACCACAGCATTTTCAACAGGACCGGGACCCAAACGATCAAAGTTCAATGAGGATTTGTGCAAGGCGTTTATTAGTGCGGATATTCCACTGAATAAATTAAGTAATCCTGCTCTGAAGTCATTTTTAGAGCAGTACAGGGTGTCCGGATTTGGTTGCAAAAGCAGGGTATCTCGCTTATTTTTAAAGATAGAACCTTGCGGTTTTCACGAACCTGAGCCAATTTTTAGTGAAACTCATGAAGCCGTAAACAAAATTTTCATAGCTTTCTTCGTTTATGAGATACAGGACAAAATAGAAAATTTTGCATTTTGGGACCCCTCTCGTATCTCGGTTATCCTTTAACTTAACGCAAAGGGAAAAATTGCTGCTTATGCAGTTTTTTACGCTGGATCCAGTGGCGTAGACATATTTTTTATTTGAGTTGTTATTTTTTTAGATATGACCCAAAGTTCTGTTTTTTTAAATGGGACACCCTATATATTTCTCCAGAAATTGATTTGTCCTTTTAAAAGCTTCTCAAAAATATATAATAGTATGGGTCTATTTTAATAAACAACAACAAAAATCCTAATTTTTATAATTATCATCCCAAATTTTGCAGTAGGCCATGCAAAACAATGCTGCCTTTTATTTAAAGTCGTTAACAATATCTACATCCTAACAATAAATCAAAATAAATATGTAATTAAATCTATTTATCAAAATATGTATTGATAATTTCGCACCAAAAAAGTACCACCTACCTAGATTTATGTAACGCAAGAACAAAACAGTAATAAATTATTATGTAACAAGCCTTTCAGCAAAAATCAACTGTCGTATAAGAACTACAGTAACCAAGGAAATCAAAAGAACTGTTCAAACTGATTTCCATTTTGTTCTATGCATGCTTCGCACAATTTGCGTATTCGTTTTAGGGAATTAAGCAAAATAACGGGATGATTTTGTAAATAGCGAAATTTTCTCTTATTGCATTTCCTAAATCTTGGACATTATCATAGTGGTCTTTGTAAATTCTATTTTCCAGATATCCCCATAGAAAGAAATCTAAAATCGACAAATCTGGGGACCTAGGGGGCCATCTTATAGGTCCATTTGTTCCAATCCATTGATTGGTAAAATTATTGTCCAGAAATAATCTCGTCATTCCAGACTTGTGTGCATGAGCACCGTCCTTTTGAAAATAAATTTCGTTAATTTGCGCTAGAGGAACATCGTCAAGTAATTCAGGTATAGCTGCCTCTAAAATTTCTATATAGCGATTGGCTCCCCTGGATTGATTTCTCTCAAATATATAAAATTGTGTTCCTAATATTAAGCAGGACATATTTAGACCAAACCGGCCCTGCTGTCTTCTGGGAAATATTTGGTGTTGAATCTACTATTGTGCCTATTGAGTATACCAGAATTACTGAAATGTGCTTCGTCTGACCATATAACCTTCCTTTCAACCCGACGCTCTGCATCCCCTGGCTGTAAGTGCTGCACGAGCCTAAATTTGTATCGGTGGTATTTGTGCTTTTTTAGAATTTCTTTGAACTCTAGTTTTTGGAATCCCTATGCTCTTTTCACTGGCCCTACAAGAGTTTGTAGGGTAAGCTTCTGCATTAGAAATAACCGTAATTTCCTCAGCCTCCCGATTTTCTTTATTATATGTTTTCGTACGAGGTTTGATAAATGATCCGTGATTAAGTAAATTCTTTTTTATCCTATAAAAAGTGAATATATTAGGTTGCCCCCTTTCTGAATATCTAAATAAAAATTAAGCAATAGTATTTCAACATACCTAAAAATTAACTAAACTCATGGCCAAAATTATCGAATAGTTTTTGTAATCATTATTTTTTCAAAATAAATTTTAAATAATCGCCGTAAACGTACATGAGCTGAATATTAGGATCTAGTAGGCTGATTACTCGCTTGTTTTAACATATTTTGACGTTTAATTAACATTAATGGCGCATGTCATTTTCTTTTGTGCATTTTATCAAAAACAAATAATAACATATTTTGTGAATTAAGCTTCAACTTAAGTTACTGTAGGTTAATTAACTAAGTAATAGCAAAAAGTGTTTCTGTTTGTTGTTAAAAAACATCAGTATGCCACCAGTTAGACACTGCACTGAAGTTGAAGCGGTGCAAATTGTAACTCTATATAACGAAGGATATAAACAGAAGGATATCGCACGACGTCTAAGGAGAGGTCAATCTACAGTATCGAATATTTTAAAAAGGTATGAAGAGACTGGAAGCTACGTACGTAGACCTGGTCAAGGGCGCAAGAGATGTACAACAGCAATTGATGATCGATTTTTGATACTTAATTCAACACGAAATCGCACATTGACATCGTCGCATCTCAAAAATGAATTACTTAATGTAAGACAAGTTAATGTAAATTCAAAAACAGTTAGGCGAAGATTAAAAGAAGCAGGTTTGAAGCCATGACGGCCCGCCAAAGTTCCACGTCTTCTCCAAAATCACAAAGTTCAACGATTAGAATTTGCTAGAAGGCATATTCAGTGGGATAACGAAATATGAAAGAATGTTCTCTTTACGGATGAGACCAGAATACAATTATGGAAGCCCGATGGTCGAAACCACGTCTACAGAAGAGTTGGAGAACGGTTTGCTCCCTGCAATCTCGTAGAGACCGTTAGTTTTGGCGGTGGCGGTATAATGTTCTAGGGCGGTATTTCTTGGGAGGGACGCACCGAACTTGTGGAAGTGATTAGACGAATGACAAGTGACTTGTATATTGAAAACATTCTTCAAGAACATGTTTTGCCTTATGTCGGCCATATTGGATATGAAGAATTCATATTAATGCACGATAATGCTCGACCGCATGCAGCTGATATAGTGACGAATTACCTTGATGCGGTCCACATTCAAAGATTAGATTGGCCACCATATAGCCCCGACTTAAATCCAATAGAACATGCATGGGACTATCTTAAACGCCGCATACGACGAAGAAATCCCGTTCCAAATACAATAGACCAGCTTCGGATTGCTGCACAAGAAGAGTGGAATGCAATTCCTCAAGAATATATCCAGAACCTCCAGCATGCCGGGAATACTCGTTACTAACTGTGCTTTAATTTTAATCAAAAAACTTGTAATTGCCTTCCAATTATTATTTAAATAAGATGTAAATATCCTTAATTTTTATAACGTTTAGCATTAATTTTTTTCACGATCTTCTTCTGGTAAAAACTTAACATTGTTCACTAAAATATTTTAAAATAAACAGTTTCTTGCAAATGGTAGCATTTAAATAACTTGATTCATCAGTTTTTTTTTAAAGAATGAAATGTTAAAAATATTCGATAATTTTGTCCATGAGTGTATTTACCTGTTAAAATACATCTCAGAAGCCGCTTCAACATTTTCATTACTTAATATAAAACAAGCTAACCTATCGTACTTTTCATAATGTTCGAAAGTTTGGTTTTCCTCCATAATAATACAAATATATTTTTACACAATAAATAAATACAAAAAACTAGCGCTATATTTTATATACGCGTACAAAATTAGGAAATGTCATTTGCTTCCAAGAAAACAAAAGAAAACGGCATCGTTTTGCATGGCCCAGTGCAAAATTTGGGATGATAATTATAAAAATTAGGATTTTTGTTGTTGTTTATTAAAATAGACCCATACTATTATACATTTTTGAGAAGCTTTTAAAAGAACAAATCAATTTCTGGACAAATATACAGGGTGTCCCATTTAAAAAAACACAACTTTGGGTCATATCTAAAAAATAACAACTCAAATAAAAATAATGACTACGCCACTGGATCCAGCGTAAAAAACTGCATAAGCAGCAATTTTTCTCTTTGCGATAAGTTAAAGGATAACCGAGATACGAGGGGGGTCCCAAAATGCAAAATTTTCTATTTCGCCCTGTATCTCATAAACGATTCTTCGGCTATGAAAATTTTGTTTACGGCTTCATGAGTTTCACAAAAAATTAGCTCAGGTTCGTGAAAACCGCAAGGTTCTATCTTTAAAAATAAGCGAGATACCCTGCTTTTGCAACCAAATCCGGATACCCTGTACAATAAGACAGTTATCGAATTGCGGGAAAAAGTAGGAGATAAAAGTATATGGGTGTCACTAGATGAAACAACTGATGTGGAACAGAGATGTGTTCGTAATTTTGTTTTTGGTGTGTTGGGTGTAGAAGCAGAAAGGGACAAATCATATTTACTTACAATGAAGGCAAAGTAAATCATTCAACGGTTGCTGAATTTTTCAACGACTCTCTCACTCTGGTCCGGTGGTATTAAATATGATAGAATGTCAGTGGCAATTACAGATGCTACTCCATACATGTATAAAGCAAAGAGTGGTCTACAAATATTGTACCCTAAAACGACACATGCCACATGTCTTGCCCATGGACTTCATCAAGTTGCAGAACAAGTTCGTGCTTGTTATCCACGAGTGAACGATCTGATTCCATCGGTAAAGAAAGTATTCCTAAAAGCTCCGACTCGGGTAGAAAAATTTAGGGAAACTGCAGGAAACACCCCCCTGCCCCCATCACCGATTGTAACCAGATGGAGAACTTGGATAAACGCTGCCATTTATTACGCCGAACATTTCGAGGCAATAAAAAGCATAGTCAACCAAATTAATGCAGAATAATCACACTGTATGCAAGAATCAAAAAACTTTTTGCGTAAAGAAGATGTACGTGAGGATTTAATTTACATTAAAAACAATTCTTCTTGCTTGTCTGATACTATAAAAAAAAATGGAGATGAAAGCACTTTCTTTGTCAAAAAGCGTAGAAATCATAGAAAAAGTGAGTGAAACTATAACTGACACTAAAAATAAAGTAATTTCTCAAAAATTTGAAAAGTATTAGTGCAGTTTTAGACAATAAAGACACATTGAATCCAGAAAATGAACAATTTTTAATAAACAGTGATTTAAAATTGCTTGAATATGTTCCAATTATATCTTGTGATGTTGAACGAG
This sequence comes from Kuschelorhynchus macadamiae, assembly GCA_030620095.1. NCBI lineage: Eukaryota > Metazoa > Arthropoda > Insecta > Coleoptera > Curculionidae > Kuschelorhynchus > Kuschelorhynchus macadamiae. The sequence goes on from JAUTXW010004730.1 coordinate 50,204, forward strand.
TATTATCTGACTATAAAGTACTAGTCAGATAATAGAAGAAAATTTGAATTTGATAATTTGTTACATCATATAGTTATAAAAAGTATCCGCAACTTGTTGAATAGCGTAAACAATAAATTTTAAACAGGTTTATTCTGTAGTTAGTTTGTTTAGTTCGCTATATATTAAAATTTTATTTAAAAAAAATATTTTTATTATATAGTTGTATTAATGTAACAATTACTGGTAAAAATAGCTTCTTAAGGATACCTTCAAGTGTAAATACTATAATATTTTAATTGCTATATTTTTGCTTTATTTCTGTTTTTTTGATCCGATAATAAATGCATTTTTAAGTGCATATTTTCCCTTGTTTCGGAGCATATAGTCGGGCCTCTTCTTAGGCCTCCAGCGTGCTCTTGGGAGTAAGCAACTCAGTACTGTAGAATGAAACTCGCATTTTATGAAATAAGGGATACCGTTTTGTATTGTCTAGATTTCTGTTAGATTTAGAAATGAACGCATAAGCCTGCTTTCTAGTTGTCCTGAAATTTGACTCCAGTGACGGCTGGACTATATTAAGCAAATGGAAGTCAGTAGAAGTCAGTGGAAGTCTAGTGAAAGTCATTGGAAGTCAGTGGAAGTCTGGTGGAAGTCTGGTGGAAGTCAGTTGATAAAATAAGGAAATATTTACCTTTATCAAACTTTTAATTTAACTGAGAATAAAAAATTAAGAGATAAGATAAGGACAAGCGAATTTGTAGATACAATTTATATTCTAATAGATGATATAGTATGAGGTTTTCAGCTTTATCTTGAAAATTTTATTGCTTAGTACTGGTTTTAAGAATGAAACTTATGTAAGCAAAAAGTTTTTTATACAGGGTGTTAAACAAACTCTACAAATTTTTCAACATTTTGTGTTCCAAAAATTTACATTAACGATTTTTAGATTCTTTTTGTTTAAAATTTTAATATTTTTTGTGATATTATTTTTTTTTTTAAATATATTTTTTAAACATATTAAGCTGTTACATTTTTTAAGCCGTTTGATGCAATGTTTATTTACTAGAGAGCCTTTAAGTCTTATAATCTTTTTTTATAATTTGTAGGGTCTGTACCATATTAAAAGTATACAGGGTGCGCAAAAAATATGTTAAGATTAGTTAAAAACCTAGCCCATGATGATTAGAGGTTCGCGAGACCGAGACCGAGACTGAATCAGTCTCGGTCTCGGTTTCGGAAAATGTTTACGGTCTCGGTCTCGGTGTCGGTCTCGATGCTTCGAGACAGAGACCGAGACCTACTTAGTCTCGGTGGTCCCGAAAACAAAATTTTAAAAATAATAATTGTTCAACGAGATGTTATTTAGACAAAAGTACATGGAAGCCTACGTTCGAAACCCAGAGTTTTTCCACTCTTAAAAGTTTAATGTAAAAAAAACCCAATGTTTGAACACTTCAGTACAGCAGAAAAAATGTAGGTGTATTTATATAAAAAATTATTCCAAAAATTTATAATTCGAAATGATGTTGCCAACAGATGGAATCAGTAAATGAAGATATACGGACAATAGTAGGTGTATCAAAATAAATATCACATATCCCTTGTTCTTTGGACATCAACAGAAAAACCACACATCACTAGAATTACTTAAACAACCATCCACAGAACAATAATTATGTGACATTTCGAAAGATATACAAATGGAATAAGATATATTAAACTCAAAATAAGAACACACTGTATAATGCTGCCGAACTCATGCAAGCAACGTGCTGGGCATTCTAGGGACAGACATTATAATTCAATAGGTAGAAAACGATCGATGGCCAAGTACAACACCCTTAGGTATTCTGTATACTTTGCTATTTTGAACCAAACTTTTATTACTTTGATACGTATTTACTTTCTTAACCAGGACCGTTCTTAGGGGTCTGCACGTTGCGCTTACACAAAGGAGGCTATGGTTCATAATACTACTTGTGAATCAATTATTTTTGTTCTTTGGTAAAATAACTATAAATTTTAAAAGTGGAGTGGATTTTAAAAGTAAATTTATTTGTTAAACAAATATCTACTTGTTCAACTTTTCGCCTGAAAGATCAATTTATAGCCTTTTTTGAGATAATGTACAGGGATAAATAATATATATAGCCTGCTGAATCACCAATAATATCAAGTTCCTCAAGCGATGATAACTATGACATCGATTATACATCACTATTTGGAAAAAGAAGTGATTCCGAAAATTGGAGAAAAGAAATAATAGAATATTTGCAATTAAAGTGCGCTCCAAAGGGTAGAGATATTTTAGAATGGTGGAAAGCACACGATAAACAATTTCCAAATTTAGCCAAAATGGCAAAAGATCTTTTGTCTATACAGGCGACCTCTGTAGCAGTAGAGCGTTTATTTTCACAAGCAGGGTTAATTAATACAAAACTAAGAAGCATGTTAAATGAAACTTCAAACAAATGCTTATTATGTATTCATTCATGGTATAAAAGTAACTTGAAAAATGAAATTATAAAATATTAGTTTAAATTTTCTGTAATATTTTTAGGTTTATTATATAGGTTGAAATAAAATCTAAAAATATGCTTATAATTTATGTTTAGAAATTTAAATTTTTACTTTGTTATTAGAACAGTTCGTTATTTCTAAGCGTAATAATTGAATTAGCTTTATTGATAATCTATTTAAAATCCTAAGCCAAATTTTACTTTGTGTTTTGTTTGTTGAAAATCTTGTCCGTATGTATATGTATTATTTTTATTATACATATAGAGTTAAAAAATATATATCGTCCGTTATTTTCAAATACTAACAAAATTAATACAAAAATATTGTTCTATAAAACAGGTACCTCCTTTAATTAGCAAACCATCGAAGCGATTAAAGAAGAAAATGTTAAGAAACATTTTCACTGATTTTTTTTAACATTTTTTTGTTTATTTTAAGTCGAAAAATTTTTAAACAAAAATCAGCACAATTACTTCGTCTGTTGGAGACTTTACCGTATCTATACTATATAAGAATATCATATTGCTATGTTTTTAGTTGTTACTGTCTATAAGTTATTAATTATTGAACCAAAAAAACTAAAAATTTTTGGATTTTAGTTACTTTCAATAATTAAAGATAAAAACCGATTATAAATTTATAAAGATCACAATATCAAAATCCTATATAGTATAGTTGTGATAGTGTCTCTCTTTGTGAACAAGGTAGCAATTTACGGTTTTCCACATGTGAAGTGGAATTTCGCTATTAGAATTTCTAAATTTGGGAAATTCTCTTTTTATGGTTATTTATATCATTTTTTAAATGACTATTTCACCAGTATCATTGTTATAAGAACATATACAATGCTAGTATAATATAATTGATTATAGAAAATTTATTTCTTGCATCAATTAATTTGCCTCTAAACATATTTTTTGAATTATTTTGTCAAAACAAATAATTTAATTTAACATTAGTTATTTCGCTACTTCACTTTGAGATCGAGACCGAGAGTCTCGATAAGTAAGTCTCGGTATCGGTCTCGGTCTCGAACACAAAGTCTCGGTCTCGGACTCGAAATACTTTTTCAAATCTCGTGGTCTCGTGAACCCCTAATGATGATCATGTACGTATGGTTTAAGACCTCAACGAATTTAAATTTAAAAGTTTTTATTTAAGTTTTGAGGAGTACTGAACATTTTCTCCAAATGAGTTTTTTTATTTTCTCTCCAACTTTACTATCTTGAAAAACACAGGAGTTGGTTTTAGAGCCAGATTTGTCAATACAGAGTAACACAGGAGACCTTTAACAAGCTGCCATTTTTTTAGTTTTAAAAATATCAATTTGAACCTTGAGCCTCCTCTATATCTCCATAAGAGGCAAATGATATACATACATACATTTGAAATTTATTTATTTAATTTCTCCAAGGATAAAGATAATTCAAAAACAGTTTTTCAAATTTTCGGGACAAAAACGATAATGGAAAATTTGCAGAGTCTCGTTTAACACCCTGTGTAAATACATTTTTAGCATGAGTAAGTTTCACGCTTAAAATCGGTAACATGTAATAAAATTCGCAAGACATAGCTGAAAATATTCATTCGAATTTAAATTTCACCTAAAATTTCGCTGTCCCGTTCACTCTGTCCAGCAATGTATATTATGAATAATTATTTTTATGATTTAATTAGATTTGGACATCTCTTAACAGATTTTCTGGCTACGTATCTGTTTTCCCAAAAACGAAGTGTCTGCACTGTTTATATTACTTTTTTAGTTTTAAGAGATAAATTACCTCCTAATATTTGGGACACTACACCCCTATAAAGTAACCGGAACGCATACTAAGAAGCTTCTAAAATAGATTGTTTAACTAAGTGAAGTGCGACCAATAATAATTCGGAAATATGGATACAATTCATAAAATTTATGGACTTACCCGTTGATAGAAGTTTGGGTCATAAACCATCCTAAAACCATTTTCACGAACATATGCCATATTTGGGTGAGTATCCAATCCGATTTCTCTTCCGAATCTTCCAAAAACTTGATGGTTTCCTGATCAGGACCCAGCTGGACGAATTTTCCTCTTAGGTCGGATGGAAGAGACGATAAATCACATTGGTACCACTAAAACCAAAACAAAAATGTTACATGAAAGATTCTCTTTAGAATTAAACTGTATTGGATATAAAAATGATTTTATAAAATTTTAGTTTCTTGTGCAGAGTTTTCTGTTTATTTTGGGTCCCCAAGCTTTATTTACCCGGAACTCTCTAGGTAACGGATATCACCACACACATAAAACACATACATATACTTACTTGGTGATAACCTTATACATATTATATAATTATTATTATGTGTCACTTTTCTTGATAAAGTAAAATTTTCATTATGAGGAAAGTTCTGTTAAAAGGCTTTACCTATTTTAGTACCCAAGTACCCAGTACTTATCAATAACAAAACTCTGGAATTATTACAATTTATATAATAAAATTTTTGAAATAACAACTTAACGTTTTAAAGATTTCCACTGTATTTGTTGTCAACATGACATGTTTGGCGTATACAATAGCTTAGCTTAGCAAAATTTGGTACGCTACAAGTTTCTGATTCACCTTGTATATTCAAATTCAGTTCCCTGAAATCCATCCATTTGTATTTATTATTTTTTTCTTTCTACAAAAGTAAATCCTGAAAATGGGTGGCAAAATATAAATGTTGACCCTGTATATTCTAATCAACACATATCTGCATAATGTAAAAGAAAACGTGTCAAATTTAGTATGTTTATAACCACAAGAAGAGCCCATTAAATGAAATCACAATGAACAGGGTAAAGGCTGCTTTTTATATAACTTTTCCCGTAGAACTCAATTCTACTTTGGCTTTGGAATAGAATAGGGTCAGGTCAAAAAGTTATCGGACCCTACTTTATTTTTTTAAATGGAACACCCTGTATATTTATAGACAATAAAATTTGTCTTTTTTTACCTTTTCAAAAATATATAATAATAAGCACTTTTTCTCAGAAACACGCTAATTAACGAAAATTTTCTGATATTAAATGCATAATTTAATAGTTGGCCATGAATAACAATAATAAACAGTTGAAAGTTTTATTTTGCTAACGAAGAATTGGATACCTTGCATATAGGTATGTCCTTATATAAAAATACCTATAGAGTTTTTTAACAACAGTAAGTTTGTAACAACAGTTTTATAGCATAAAGTAACAATATAACAAACACAAAAAAATAAGTCTTATTAAAAAAAAAGAAAAAACAAATTTTTAAAGGTGATGTTCAAATTCACAATCATTTTTTCTAATGCAAAATTGGAACATTTTTGTATTTCTTTGAATAGCGTTAAAAAGAACCATTGGTCTTATTCTTATGCGGTCATATCGTATTTTATATACTTCCTTTTTTATATAGCCAAATAAAAAAAATATATAAAATTGAGAGATCTGGAGATTGTGGACCCCCTTCAAAAATCCTATAAACTATATATGTCTACCCAAAACAAAACATGACACCCCAAGTCCAAAGCGTCCTTGTTGTGCTCTTTCAAACATTAAATGCTGATTTTTACTAGGGCAGTTCCTGGTATTGTGACGATTAACAATTCCCGCACTTGAAAAAAAGCGTTCGTCTGACCATTTAACAAGTCTGCCAAATAAACCGTTAGCATCGATTTGCTGCAAATACCACTGACAAAACATATGCTGCATTATTTTAAATTTGTAGGGATGATACTTATATTTCTTTAAGATCCTCTGACCGTCAGTTTTTGGCACACCAATTTCCTTCTCAATTTTTCTACGTGAGGACGAAGGTGTTGCTTCTATATATCCCAAAACATCGTTGTATGGATGGATCCTTTGACGTCAGATTTTGGCACACCAACTTCCTTCTCAATTTTTCTAAACGGGGACGAAGGTATTTTCTTGAAAACGATCTAGGTGGCTGTGGAGGTAGTGAACTTTTATACTCATGTTACAAACGAGAATATTAAAATTTGAAAGCATAGTTTCCACTAATTCTACGTAATTCTCTGCTTTATGATTGCCAAGAAAATTTTGTACTACTTGAACAAATGAACACCAAGCGTTAGATTCAGTCTCGTTCATTGATGTGGTGAATTGTGGATCTTTAACAAGTAGCCTTATTTGAGGACCATCAAATATACCAACATTTAGTTTTTCCGTGCTAATGCCAGGAAATTTACGTGACAAATACCCAAAACAATTTCCATCTCGATTTAAAGCCTTCACAAATTGCTTCATTAGGCCTAGCTTGATATGCAAGGGCGGAAGTAAGATTTTTTCTCTTGAAACCAAAGGTTCGTTGATCACGTTTTGTTTTTCTTGAATCATGACATCTCTTGAAGGGCAATTTTTGTTAACCCAGTGCTCATTTTTAGCTCTTCTGTCCCAAATGTTACTGCTGTGTTAAATTAACACAAATTGCCCACTGATGTTCTTCGTTTTTAATTTTTCTCAAAACTAATGCAATTGTTTCATATTCTTCCTTCACGGTAGTAGAATGACCAATAGGAATTGAGTCATATTTGTTAACGTTATGTAAAAGAACACATTTCAAACTACGTTTTGAACTGACAATAAAAAGGCGCCAATCATCTGGAGTCTATTCAGGCAAACCCATTTTTTCTAAGAGCCCTTTTATATTGTTACAGAATACCAATTCATTTTCCTGAGCGAAAAAAGCCAGCAGATCCTTATCTCTTTTACGATAAAATGTAATATTAGTACCTGGACAAAGTAGATTTTTTTCTTTTAATCTGGATGCAAGTAATTCAGCGGATTCCTTTGAGAGATTCAGGTCTCTTATAAGATTGTTTAGTTCTTCTTGATTGAAACACGCGGAGTTGCTAAATCTGCTTCAAATTCGCTGTCGTTTTCTGATTGAATTCTTTGAACTTCGTCAGACGTTGATGTTTCTGTATCATCTTCTGTCAGTTCGGGTAGACTGCTGAATGATGGAACGGGTATTTCTTCCGAATGCGCTACAGACCTTCTTGCATAATCTAGATCAGGATATGTCCATTTATGTCTATTGTTTCTATTTATGCCTTTAATATTAACGAGACAAAAATAGCAGTCGTCATGATGGTTTCGCGGTTCTCTCCAAACCATTGGTACACCAAACTTTAGGCACTTCCTCTTTCCAGTTGTCCACTGTCGCAAGTGTTCAACACATATTTTACATATGAAATGTGGGGCCCAAGATTTATCTTGATCTCCTAAATGAACGCCAAAATAGGCAAGATAAGCTCTTTTCACAAAGTCAGAAATCGTTTATCTGTTCTCTTTTAAAGTGTATTCACCACACACATAACAAAAAACATCGGGATTGTTTTACACAGGTACGTCTGCTTGTGGATGCCATTGTTTCAGTTTAGTGTTTTGACGCTACAAAACGACCAAAATTTACACAAAATGATAGCACAACTTTACTTGGGAAAACGCAGTAATATACCAAATCGAGTACAGTCAAGCAGGTATAGGGGGGTCATAGGCAATTACAGGTATAAAAGTAATTAAGAGCAGTGTATTGAGTAGTTCCTAGTATAGGAACATTGGGTCAGGGACAATTCCAGGTATCCATTTGGTTAATTAGATTCTGGGAAATTTCTATTTTGACTATTAAGTACATATTTATCTCTTTATTTGTTGTCCTTTATCAGAAAAAAATATCAGTTAACCTATAACCTGTATCTCAAAAACTAGAGCTGATAGAAAAAATCCGGTGGCATTTTTGGAATCAGCACATTAAAAACATCTAAAATCAGATGTTAGATTTCCGGCACCAAATGTTTGTTACCCTGTGTAATTGACACTTATTTATGTGTGTTGTCACAGACAATAGCCATAGCCTACTATTAAATTATGCATTTAATTTCAGAAAATTGTCATTTATTTGCGTGTTTATGAGAAAAAGTGCATACCATAATATATTTCTGACAAGGTAAAAAAAAAGACAAATTTTATAGTCTATAAGTATACAGGGTCCTCCATTTAAAAAAATTAAGTAGGTCCGATAACTTTTTGACTTGACCCTGTATACCAATTCCGAAGCGAGAATTTAATTCTATGGAAAAAGTTATATAAGAAATAGTTTTCACATTTTCAGTAAGTTATCTGATAGTTGAGATACGAGGGGTGTATGTGTATCTTAAAAACTAAAAGGGCTATGAACATTTTGTTAGCGGCATCTTTAGTTTTACGAAAAAGTAGCATTCTGTCGCGAAAACCTCAACTTTCTATCTATAAAAATAGCGGAGATACCCCGCAAAAGGGACACTTTCTACAGGGTGTTTTATATGAAATAACTAAGCTGATGCGTCTTTTTTCATTATCACATACTATTTTGATTGTCATTCTTTATTTCTTTTAGCAAATCCTGACAGTTCAAAAAAAATATCTCTTCTCCTCTCACAGTGAAGCTTCTAAGTCAAAATACCTATAAATAGAAACCCTGTAAACTCGTGAAAAAATCTAGCCCTTTGTTCGAGCCCCTCATGCCGTACGCCCACAACTTTATTTCATTGAAACAAGGACGGGAACGAGAGCGGGAAACATCGTTTTCGCATCTCCGAAAATTTATACATTTTACCGAAAAAGGGATTTACAGTATTTCACCGACTATTTTACTCCGCATACCCAATCAAAATGTGATCGCAAACGCCGCAAGGCGTTCGGGAACACATAAATTCTTATATGGCAAAACGGGGGCGAGGCCCCTTAAGTAAAAATATATGTATCGTTATCGAGTTTCTAAGCTCCGCGTCTCCCAAATTTGCAGAATTTGAGAAAAAGAGAGAAATTATTTTTTTCCTTCAGTTTCAGGATTTTGCCTTCGTAGAAAACTTAAAGTGTTAAGTAAGACATATTTTCGGACAACATAGAACGGAAGCTTTCATGACTGTGGTCAATTAATAAATCATGGCTCTTGAGATTACAGCCTGTCAAAATGACATCACTTTTGAAGATTTCGCATTCGATTGAGGGATCTATGTTTCTTGAGATCGGGACTCTGAAAGAGCTAATGACTAAACAATAATGCATAAATTATTTCTTATTATGTAGTTTGGTCCCGACGAAAAAAACACGCGTCGTACCTATTCTTCCTAGAACAACAGATAAACTCTCCGTCTGCCGCGGTGGTCGGCTGTCGGACTGTCCGAGCACATCGCTAAACGGACCTGCTGGAATATATTGGAAAAGATTACGCGAGGTCACGCTGTGCATGCAGAAATTACTGTCAAAATTCGTATAAACGGGGCCGCCTGATTGAGCGGCTCGGTAAGGTTTCACATATTTTATTTTAGTGAGATGTTTCGCGTAATTGCATCGCGACGGGTCGGTACACATAAGTTGAACATTTTGCGAGTTTTTGAAAGTTTAATTATTTTAATTAAATACCTAGGTACCTATTGTTTTCAATTCGTTCGAGGCAAAATGAATAAAATAAACAGCCTATTAATGAAACCTTTTTCTACGCGATCGCTCGAGGAAAAAATTCAAATCAAGGAGCTTGGAAGAACTCTCCCCGATTTAGATCTAACCAAAACGCAGAAGGCTTCCACCTCTAGTTTATCAAGCTTCAAAGGCCGTGTAAGGAAGTTTAATCGAAATATGTATTCGAAAAATAAATGGATTTGAGGATGCGATCAAAAAAATGCATTTTTTTGTTTCATTTGTGTTTTGTTTGGTGGTGATTCTACATGGACAAGGCATGGGGTTACTGATTTAGTGCATATTTATGAGAAAACTAAAATGCATGAAAACAGCAAGGTACATATAAATAATATTTTTAGTTTTCTTTGCTCGAAAAATCAAATATAGTGACTCAATTAAGTTCGGCTTATAGACAATAGTATATTGTGCAACAAGTTTAGAAACACTCGTGTGACTTGTAGCACTCGCCTGCGGCTCATGCACAAACCTCACACTCGTGCGCAAAGAGTCATTTTCAGTCATTGCACACCACGATACTTTTTCTACGACTGCAGAAAATAAAACTTTTCACACGCTTATGTCAAAATGAAATGACGAATAATATGAGCTTGAACCGAAATTCTATTCACAAATCTTAGAAGGCTATGGCAGCAAATATTTCCCATAAGCAAGCTGTCAAACCAATAATTAATTGTTGCAGAAGGTTTACACAATTTCTTATATTTAAAATGGAAAAAATTAATAAGTACGGCTTTTGTAAACTTTACGAAAGTGTCGAAGAAATAGAGAAACAACACCTTAAATTGCCACTTTTAAAATATTTAGTAAAGGAAGCTGGTATAGAACTATTGGAGGAGAACCTGTTTAAGAAGATACAAGAAACCCTTCTTGACAACCAACCATCGTTGAACCGTTTGAGGAATACGAAAAGAAATAAAGTAGTGTCAAAATACTATTTATACGTTCTCAAACATTTTATGATCAGTACTAGCGAAGTGCCGAGTCCTATCTGTTCACCTATGCGACGAGAAGATGTGTATCAACAATACCATTAAATATTACATAATTTATTAAAAATATAATTAGTAATATATCTGCTGTTATTTTTCAATTCTGTGTTGGATTTATTTGAGAACATTGAGAAATTCAAATTCACACTCAACACTTTGAAATTGATGATGCATATGTTCCCCGATAAGGTAAAAATGAAACAGGACTCGTTAGCTCGGTTGGTTAATACGTTGTCCCGGTAAGTCCTGGGTTCAAATTTCAGTTGAGGCGAATTATTTTTCATAAAATTTTAAAAATATTGCCTGCACGGCGCCAAACCTGTTTTATATTTCAAAAACCGTAACATATTTTTTGCAATTTTTTATGTGTTAGTGTTTCAAAAATGTATTAAAACTACATTTCCTAAAATTGTAGTAACTTCGTGGCGGTTATAGGGAGTATATACTGTTATAAAATTTGCTATTTATTTAGTAACTCAAATTTATTCAAGATCAGTTATAATTTCAGCATTTTTCTAATCTGACATGAAATGTTTTATTTTACTAAAAGTTAAAAGAAAAGAAAATTTCCTATTACTTTAGTAACATAAAGTTATTCAAGATCACTAATTCAACATGTTTCTAATTCTACATGGAAAGTTTTATTTTACTAAAATCCGAGCTTAATACATTTTTAATATTAATTTGATAAAGGATAAAAGAAGATGTGCAAATTTCATATGAAAATAAAATGTCCTATTAATTTAGTAACACAAATGTATTCAAGATCACTAATTCAACATTTTTGTAATCCGATAAAGAATGTTTTATTTTACTAAAATCGAAGGAAAATATATTTTTTAAAATACAATTGATAAAGGATAAAAACGATATGCTTTTACGTACGTCATATCAAATTTTATATGAAAATCCAATTTCCTATTATTTTAGTAAGACAAATGTATTTAAGATAACTAATTTAACATATTTTTAATCCGATATGGAATGTTTTATTTTACGAAAATCCAAGGAATATATATTTTTTTAAGAATAATTTGATAAAGGATATAGAAACAACATGCTTTTACTAACGTCACATCAAATTACATATTAAAATGAAATTTCCTATCATTTTAGTAATACAAATTTATTTAAAATCACTAATTTAACTTGTTTCTAATCCGATATGGAATGTTTTATTTTACTAAAATTTAAGGAATTTATATCATTTTTCAGATTAATTTTATAAAGGATAAAAACAACATTCTTCTACGTACGTCACATCAAATTTCATATGAAAATTAAATTTCCTATTATTTTTGTGACAAAAATTTATTTAGGATCACTAATTTAACTTGTTTCTAATCCGATATGGAACTTTCGAAAAATCTGTACTCGAAAAATATCTGGAAGTAATTGAAGCACTAGGGAGATTATAAGCGAAAATGGCAAGAGGTTAATTTTAACAACAAAAGTACAATTCACTATTAGGCTAGATTTAAACAATTAAGTATATCACATAATTTATTCAATCACAACAAAATCTAACAAATTATCTAACGTTAATAGCGCAAAATATAAAGTAAAGTAGCTCTATTTGAAGTTATAATTTATGGTTACATTTGTACAGTTTTGGAAACTGTGTGCTGGCATATCTTGTTTATTGATAGAATTCGTATATGTTATGTTCTCCGTTATGTTTCGTGAACATGAAGGAACCGGCTCCAGCGGGGAAGTTTCAGATTCTTGCAATTCATGTGAGGACCAGGACGTCGAAGTTTGGTCTACAGATTCTGCAATTTTGTTTGCAATTTTTAATTTATTCCCAATTGAATCGTCTATGTATCCTTTAGCCACTGCACTAGAACGCCATCCCCCATGGCGTTTAAGAGTTAGTAAATCCTCACCAGCATTAACGAGTATTGTTGCCGATGAACGCCGAAAGCAATGGCCTGTATATTCGCTCGGGTTGGGCAGTTTCAAAAAATTGACTATTTCTGTAGCCATGCGTCCAAATTTATTGATGCCTACAGCTTGTCTAGTGCATTTTCCATTTTGATAATTCAAGAAAAATCTGTTTTCGGATATATTACTGGGTCTGAGATTGGCAAACTTTTTACATATATTGTAGAAGTTTCCAATCAGAGTAAATGATCTAGGTATTTTATTTTTTGTGTTTGTTAATTTGATCAGCATAGCCGAATTTAAATCTTTGATGTCATTGACTGATAATTTATGCAATTCGTCGCGTCTACAAGTTCCTGCTAGACCGATAGCAACTGCGGCCTGAAAGTTTAAACGTATAATATTTAATACATTTTTGCAATGTTTACGATTAAAAAAATATAAAATTTGCTTTTAGTACGTACTTTTATTAACAAGTATTGCTCATCCGGTGCTGAATTTAAAAATTTTGAAAAATCCTCCTCCGTTAGAATTTTGGACTTCTTTGGTGTATATTTTTCTGATTTTCGCTTTAAGAACGACTGTAGTTTCATATAATCGGAAATATTAGTATTGCGCTTTACTTTTAAGGTAGCTTTAAGCATAGAGAATATCGACCACAATGTGGATGCTTTGTATTTCTTCGATAGTTCTTCAAAATATACTAGCATCACATTTTCCGAACATGACTTTACATTGCTTCTTGCTTTCCACTGCTGAAATTTCATGTACGCGGTCTCATATTTGTATCTGGAAGTTTCCGGCAAAAGGTTTAGCGAGACGCTTGTAGCTTTTTCCTTTATTTCTGGTGGCGTACATTCAAATTCACTTTCACTCTCCATTTTTACACAACAAAAGGTGATTTTGGCAAAAAAATTAAATATTTTTGACAGATTGAAATTAAAATGAAAGTAACCAGGCAATCGAAAACCACGACCTACTTGATTCAAGCTTTAGTGACATTTGTGCTAGTCATCCATCATTGAGGTCAAACCTAAGTAAAACTGTGTGCAAAAATTTCACACAGCAGTTTTCACACATCATGTGAAATTAGTAATTTTCAGATCTTGTTTGGTGTGCGTTTTTAGACAGTTTTCATAGCAGTCGTAGAAAAAATATTATTACACACAACAATCAAGTTGATAAAAACAGATATATTTTAAACATCATTATCAACTGTATTCGATTTTGTGGTGCATTAGAATTGGTATTGAGAGGTCATGATAAGACCGAAGAATCCGGAAAGAAATGAGTGTTCCGAGAATTGATAGATTTTAGTTCTCAACTGGATAGAGATTTAAAGGAACATTTCAAGAAAGCAACAGCACTTAAAGGGACCTCTAGGATGATAGAGAACGAATTATTGGACTGCATGATTAGCGTTTACCATGAAGAAGTGACGAAAGAAATTAAAAAACCAATGTCGCCAACGAATTTCAATTAGTCATTATTTTACGATACATTATCTCCATTAAGCCAGTAGAAAGATTTTGGATATTTGTAATCCCTCCCGGATCCAATGCCATTTCGATAACAAATTACATTTTAAATGAAACTGATCCTCTAATTAGTGACACACCCAATAAGTTAATAGCGCAAAGCTATGACGGAGCGTCATTTATGAGTGGAGGTGTAAATGGGGTACAAAAAATAATTAAAGATAAATATTCTTTAGCAAATTATGTGCATTGCTATGCTCATCAGATTAACCTTATAATGAGCAGTGCAGCTCCAATTAATGCATCGGTTCGGATTTTTTTTGCTCATCTGACTGGAATTTGTTCTTTTTTTTTCTACGTCACCTCAAAGAACAAAGTATTGGATGATATAGCTCACAGACGATTACCACGATCATGACAAACGACATGGACTTTTCATTCTCGGGGAATTAATACAGTTTATGAATACCGAAATGAGCTGATATACGTTATGGATATTTTAGAGAACGACAAAAATATTAAATTGAATTCAACGATTGAACAAGCTGGCGCATATAAACTTAGATTGCATTATATTTTGGTTGACAGTTATTCATAAAATCATGCCGCATGTCGAAATAATGTTTAAGCAACTGCAGATGATTAATACCGACTCTATCAAGGCTAAACAAGATCTAGAAAACTTTGAAAATGCAATGCAAAAAGGTCGTGATGAAATGGACACAATTATTGACCAAATAGACTTGGAGCGGTTAGAAAACGAAGATGAAAATGTTCCTCAAAAAAGACGTTACCCTCGTTCCGGTCTATCTATTTCAACAAATAAAAAAATTTAAGCCTTTTACAGGACATCTGACAGCTACCGCATTATCTATGAAAGAACATTTTATCGAATACCAAAAAATAATTCCCGACAAATTGCCCTCTGATACAGTTAAGTTATATCCATTTCTAGAGAAAAAATCGTCTAAAAACAGAACTGCAAGTACTTTATGAAAGAGAAGAATTGCAACCATTTCTGAAGTTATTGGAAGTTTTAGTGACAACACCTATGTCAACCTCTGAAGCTGAAAAATGCTTCTCTATGTTAAAAAGACTAAAAACTCTATTGTGCAACTCTATGAAAGAAGAAAGACTAAGTGCCTTGTGAATGTTATCAGCTGAAAAAGTGTTTCTTAATAATACCGAAGACTTTAATAAACGAGTCATTGACCTTTTCGCCAGTAAGGCAGAACGAAGATTAGATTTCAAATATTTCAGTTCAGTGTAAAATATTCTTCCTTTTACTGTATTACTTATTCATTTCGATTAATTATTCTGGTAAGTCTTTATCGAGGTTTTTATGTTGTTTATTACTTTGTAAAAAAGGTATATATGCACACGTTATCGCACAAGTAGAAATACCTAAAAAATTCACCCCAACACAAAAATAGACAAATCGATTTGATTTATAAACACATATATAACTAGACATAAAAGGCGAATAAATTATCTCAAGGAACTCAAGATTATTATCAAATTTTTTATAAAGTTTAATTTTTTACTAATTTAGCAAGTAAATGGTATATAATGAATGTAACTAGTAATTTTTTCTATTAAAAAAAACCAGTCAATTTTTTGCCTGCGGCGCTATTTACCTTCTGGTGCACCCTCAAACTCAAATCCCACGAGCCGCCACTGATGACATGTCCAGTGAAATGTTGATGTTCAGATATAGCAGATTGGACAGGGTGCTCCAACCAGTGGCGTAGCTATGCTAGGGCGATTCGGTGCAATGACCTGAGGCGAAAAATATCTTCCCGTATTTAAAACTTACCTAAACGTATCTAAACTCATTTAGTCTCAAAATACTTTTGCCCCGACTGCCTACTATGATAATCTAGTTTCAATATTGGACCACACCACTTGCTCTTTACCTCTTTATTTGTACTGTTATAAGATTCTTCTATGAGCATAATATAAACGCCAAAAAAGTCCTGTCATTTGTTTTTTGGCTACATGCGAATGAAGATAAAGAGTCGACCACATGTAAGGGCCGTACTAAGGTGTGGACAGGGGGGGGGGTGGCGCCATCCCCTAATATCTTGAACAGTTAAGGGGGAACTGCACGCAGTATCATGGATCATTTGCAAGCCTTCCGCCGCTGCCATTATGTTAAAACTACAAGAGATATTTATTAGCTTCAATGTGATTTCAATAGGGAAATATGTACGGTTGGGCGCTAAATGCGATTTTTTATGAAAAAAATCTAATCTAGAATTATAAAATAGAAGTAGATTTGTCCAATTTCGACCATTTTTCAACCAATTTTTGACGCAAATGCCGTCGCATATAATTTTTTTTTCCACAAAATGGCTCTTTACCGCCTTGCATTGATCCTTTGTCTACGTAACTGCAAAATTTGAAATGGTAAATCGTACTCATGTCTTTGTATTTCTGCAGCGCGTGAACCCCTTTGAACCCATTTTTAAACGAAATGTAATTTAAATTGCCTATACATAACACATTTTTTTGAGGTCGGACGTGCAGGAAGTTTTTTCTAATACGTAGGTACCTTTTCATCTTACTTTGAACTTGACTAGACCTTGTCGCTAGTTTTTCACTTTTTGCGTGCAGTTCTCCCTTAACTAAGTAGGCTTAGTAGTTGTATTATTTCGTAAATAACGAGACATATTTAACAAGGAAACGCGGCGCGCAGTCTATATGAAATTACGGACCTTTTTCATTTAAAATCTCCGAATCGTTGTATTACACCTGTATAAATATTTCTTTACTCTTTAGTTTATTCATTCGAGATGTAACGTCCAAAGAAGCTAATGTGTAGCGAAACATGTTACGTGTTTTTCAAAAAAATATAGTGTTGGGTAAAACAGTTTTGTTTTTACATTTTACATAATTTTATTATGGATTTCCACCGAGTATCGGCTGTTACAATCGTATAATTTAAATCTTAAACAACCCTACTAATGAATTGACTAAGCGTTGTTTGGTTTATTACTTCTAGTGTGCTTTTTAATTGCTTCTGACAAAAGAATTAAATAATACTATCTAAAAATGTAATAAAAGGCCGTCTTTTGTAATCCACAAAACCGAAAAACCAAGCCAA
Organism: Kuschelorhynchus macadamiae; assembly: GCA_030620095.1. Taxonomy (NCBI): domain Eukaryota; kingdom Metazoa; phylum Arthropoda; class Insecta; order Coleoptera; family Curculionidae; genus Kuschelorhynchus; species Kuschelorhynchus macadamiae. The sequence goes on from JAUTXW010004730.1 coordinate 67,659, forward strand.
AATTCGTACTGGGAAAAGACGCGGCGCGGCGTTTTCCATAATTACCCCTCGAAAAAAACCTCCCTTTTCTGCCGCAAAATCACCTAATTTGCAAGAAATCTCCAGGGATAAGGCCCCGTGGCACTAAATTCTGAATATTACGAGCGGAGTAAAAAAGAAAGAAAAACGATCCGACGGGCATACACCAAGAAGTAATCAGCCGGCAAGGATCCAGAGAGGATGAAAAGATGCAAAAAGGCTTCTGGATGCCGAGCCCGGGTGGGAATCATGGAAAAGATAACAGAGAACGTTGCCGGCCTTACTTTTAGTTAAATTTCATAAAACAAAAAATTAGACACTTAAATATGTTTTTGCTTGTATATTTTATTTTGAAGACATATTATTCGTAAAGGTAATTAGCGCTATATAAACTACAGGGCGCGTCAAGAAAAATGTTTATAACTTTTTAATGTCCTACCAATATTTTGTTTCACAATTCCTCATGCTTTCATTGTTCTGCCTAACATTTGATACATGCACCTTCGCATGGATCCGATTAGATGGTCCATTTCTTTTTAAATGTGTTGAGTTTAAAACGATAAAAAATTTTTTTTGGCTTTTTTTCGCAACTGATTAAAACTATCTAACTTTAAATTGATTGAAACAAATATTTAAGAAAATTACATACCTCAACATGAGGGCTGCCCATGATATGTTTCGATACATAATATAAATATTTTTAGCAACAATAAGAAATTGTCTAATTTACCTTAAGTTTTTATAGACACATAACAATTGTTCAAATTCTTTCATCCTGTGGGGACAGAACAATTAGGATCTAAAAGGTGAAAATAATTTTAGGTATCCTGAGCGACGACACCGTTTTGCCACAATATTTTCAAGACTGAAAAAAAATTTGAATGATTATGGAGCGTTTATTCAGCCACGTCCAAAATCATATAATAAAGAAAATCGCGGAAATGATGAAATCAACGTCGTGGCCTATGTCGAGGCGAACCCTTCAGTTTCATGTAGAGCTATTGAAGCTGAAGTCGGTGTTATTAAGTCTAGAGCACAGACAATATTAAAGAAATACAATTTTTTTCCGTACAAAGTAACATAGTGCAACACTTGCACCCTGGCGATGCCGAATGTCGATTAAATTTTTTCAATTGGTTCCAACTAAAAGTTAGAGAAAATGTAAATTTTGCAAGTGCTGGTATTTTTCGCCTCTCGATTTTTTTTTATGGGGATACCATAAGAATAAAGTATAATACAATAGCCCAACCACTATTCGCGAATTAGCCGAAAAAATACAAGCTGAAATTAACAATTTAAATCAAAATAATTCCGAATTCTTTTAGAGCCATAACTCGCAAATTTTCAGAATTATTACAGAAATGTATATTGAATCAAGGCGGCTGGGTAGACTAAATTTAATAATAAATATTCTTAATAATTTGACTTTTTTATTTGTTAGTTTCTGGTTTGTTTTCTACAGATATCGTTATTGTAACTTGTTTAATACAAAAATAATACCAAAAAGCTTTTTACTTCATTTTCTTATGCTAACATCTCTCCTATCAGTTCGAGTAATAATTATAGTAATTATTATTTTCGACAAGGAGGTATGTATATGAGTTAATGACAGAACGACCATATACGAAAAGCAAAACAGTTGAATTTAAAAAAAAATAAAACTTTTGTGTGTAAAATTTTTTGATATCTTGAGAAATAAAGCGTATAGACCCCGTTCAAAATATAACCGAACACCCCGTACATATTGATGAATAACTACGTGGTACTTCCTACAAAAGGAAGGATGCATAACAAGGAAAGTTCCAGGTAACGATAATTCACCTATTTGTTATATATTTAATTGATTTTTCTATTATTTAGATCATAATTATTATTATGATAAGCCATCATTTTGCTTAGCATATAGGATTCGCATTAAAATGTTATCCCTGATTTACGCTTGATAATCAATTATATAAGTGACTTTTCTCCCCTGATGTTTTTTTAAAATTTATTTGTCCGCCATTTTGTTCTGCCATAATTGCTTCCTACCAAAATTTTAACAGGTAGTCCAACATATCACACTCAATTTTTGTGCAAATTTTAAGATCACTTGAATTAGTTGGTTTCTTTAGTAATTTTTTAACATTTTAAATAAATAAACTAATAAAAAATACGAAAAATAATTATTATAAACAATAAATAACAGATTTTAAGCATAATGCGAAAAAACTCAACTCAACTCAACTCAACTGGCAAATTATAAATGAATCTACTAATTCCAAAATACCGGAAAAAGACATAAATCAAATTAGAAATTCTAATGGATCTATTAGTACAAGTGTCCCGGAAATATGTAGACTATTTAATTCTTATTTTATTAATGTGGGGGCAAATATAACAAATACAATTAAAGTAACAAACAACAAAAATATTGCAGACAAAAACGTTTATTTAAACGTAAGAGAATCTCTATTCTTTTCTCCAGCAACAGAAAATGAGATTAAGCTAAATATTGCTAGTTTAAAAAATAATTGTTCTGGTCCAGATAATATCAAAACTGAAGTGATAAAGTTAGTACATATTTTAAATCTAATACTTAAAACTGGTGTTTTTCCAAATTTATTAAAAAAATCTGCAGTAAAGCCTATATTTAAATCTGGAGACCCAATTGAAATGAAAAATTATAGACCCATTTTCTCTAGTTATTTTCAAAAATTTTCGAAAAATCTATAAAAAGTAGAATTTTGGGCCATTTAGATAGGTTTAAAACAATCTCTAAAAATCAATATGGGTTTAAAAAAGGAGTATCGACCACCGATGCTATTTATGCAGTAACTAGTGAGATTCATAGTATTTTAAATGAGGGGGGCAGACCTTTATTGGTTTTTTTAGACCTTGCAAAGACCTTCGATACCGTTTCTAATGAAATTTTAATTTCAAAGCTAAGTCACTATGGCATCCGGGGTATTGGAGAAGCTCTCATTAAGAACTATTTAAATGATCGCCTCCAAAAAACACTATTGAATAATTGTCAATGTGATTACGAAAAAGCTTTAAATTATGGAATACCTCAGGGAACAGTACTAGGACCTACATTATTCTAAATCTACGTCAACAGTATTTTTGATCTTATTATTCCAGGTAAAATAATAACGTTTGCAGACGATATTGTACTTTTATTTTCTGCCAATACCTGGAATGAGGTAAAACATAAAGCTGAAGCTGGACTAAATATTGTTTGTGACTGGCTAAACATTACCCGGCTAACATTAAATGTGGATAAAACTAAGTTTATGGCTTTTTCTTTAAATAATACAAATTACCTAATGATTTGGATTTCCTTACACTTCATACGTGTAGCAATGTACACAACTGTCTAAACTATAATAGGTTGATATTTAGCGTAAAAGAAAATAAATACTTGGGCGTAAAAAATATATATATATATATATATATATATATATATATATATATATATACAGTAGAACTTCGCTAGTTCGGCGCCTCTTATCAACCGGACAATTTGATATTTTTACCTCTTTATTCCGGACACCAATTACGTGCAAATGCAAATAAATTCCGCATTTTTCTGAATAAAACTAGTTAAAACCAGTCGCGTTTGGCGACAACTCAACGACTCTGCGCGGTCGATTAGATTCAGTCTTTCTTTGTAATTGTACGGGGGTGTCGTAAATTGCTAAAAAAATGGCGCCAAACAAACGGCCTCATAAAACGTTGACTCTTGCTGAAAAATGCAAGATATTGGATGTCATTGTCAAAGGGGGAAGCATACGTAACATTTTTGATACATATTGTGTTCCAAAATCCACTATCTCGGATATTAAAAAGAACAAACTTAAAATAAGGAGTTTTGTGGCCAAATCATACCAAGGACCAGGTACGTAGACATGAAACTAACAACATAATGCCATTGTGTTGTAACTGATGTTGGTTTTATCTTTAATGTTTACAATGTGTCTGATACTCACTTATCCTTTTTCAGGAAAGAGAAAGGTTATGAAGAAAGCTGAAAATCCTGAAGTTGAGATTGCCTTATATAATTGGTTTTTACAACAACACAATGCTCACGTGCCAGTTTCCTCAGGAATACTACAAGCTAAGGCAAAATATTTTTATGAAAAAATTACTGGGAAAAAAGATTTTTTGGCGAGTGCTGGTTGGCTTGACAAATTTAAGAACAGACATGGAATACGATTTTTAAAGGTTAGTGGTGAAAAACTTTCTAGTGATGTAAGTGCAGTATCACCATTCCAAGAAAAATTTCGATGTCTAGTACAGGAGATGGGGTTAAGTAAAGATCAGGTTTATAATGATGATGAATCAGCGGCCTTTTGGAGAGCTTTACCTGATAGCACCTGGGTTCACAGGCAGGAAAAATCAGCGCCAGGTCGAAAAATATCCAAGGAGCGTGTAACATTTATGCCTTGCTCCAATGCTTCGGGGAAACATAAGCTACCACTCTTAGTTCTTGGAAAAGCTGTACATCCAAGAGCATTAAAAAACTGCATATTGCCAGTGCTTTACAAGGCAACCACCAAAGGATGGATGACAAAAAACTTATTCATGGAATGGTTTGAAACGTGCTTTATACCCAAAGTTAAAACGTTTTTAACTGAAAATAACAGACCTCATAAGGCTTTGTTATTGGTAGACAACGCTCCCTCTCATCCACTTGAGGAAGATATAAATTTTGATCCTGACTTTAGAGTTATGTTTTTACCACCCAATTGTACTGCTATTTCGCAACTAATGGATTAAAATTTAATTCAAAACATAAAAGTCGCATACAGAAAACGCTTGCTAGATCATTTAATCTCCATGGAAGACGGAGATGTAACAAAAGTTTTAAAGCAATACAATTTAAAAGATGCGCTTTGTAATTTAGATATAGCCTGGAAAGGCATCTCTGAAAAAACATCAGAAAAAGTTGGACAGGTCTGTAGCCAAGCAAGGAAGAGGTTATTAATGCAGAGGAACTTGAAGAAGAAAGCATTTCGCTCGCAGAACTTCGAAAAAGGCTTTGTCCGTTAAGCATTGCAGATATCGCTAGTATTTCAGACTCCTTGCAGATTATAGACCCAGAAAATAAATTAAGTGAGGAAGAAATTGTCAGTTGGGCGGCAGGGGAAAAAGAATTTGTCTCAGGCTTAACTGAAGAGGAACTTGTCAATGAAGCATTGGAAAGCAAAGAAACAAGTCACAGCGAATTAAGTGAAACAGAGGATGACAATGTTGTGTTGAAAATGAAGCATAGCGATGCTGTAAAAGTCTTATCCCATAGTATTCAGTGGGACGAGGAAAACGATGTTCCTACCCAAGATATTTTGCTTTTAAAAGGATTAAAAGAGAAGGCTGTTACGGCAGCAAAATCCAAAAGTGTGCAGACAAAAATCGATTCATTTTTTAAAAAACCTTCCAATTAAATATTTATTAATATTCTTTGCTTTTTATGTAAATGTTTAATGCATATTAAGGTACATATTGACATAATACATACACTTCCCCAAAAAATTAACGCACCACCAAAAAATAACCAAAAGTTCAAAGCAAGATTTTATCAAAACTACTGGTCCGATTTAGACGTTTTTTTTTTAATGACAGGTTGTGCCATCCACAATGTTAGTATACTAACGGTATTCTAATAAAAATCTTTTTTTTACTAATACCGGGTGTAGCAATTATAGCGTGTTTTTTTAATAAAACTTGTAACACCCTGTAGAGTTGATTAGTTACAATATCAAGTTGGAATTGAAATCACGCCATAGCCTTATCTTTTTTTTACATTTTGTTTTTTTATTTACTCCATTATCTTTCTTATTAAACGAGAAACAGCATTTTATAGCATAACATGATTTTATTGGTTTTAATTTACATTTTTCTCACTAAAGTAAGTAGCAGGCTATGGAAAACCAAAGTAACAGTAATTGTCAAAAATGCAGATGCTTTTTGTCACTGTCAGTCCGCTTTGTATGAATGTAGATCAATATGCAACGTGAAACAAGAAATCTTACTCGCGAAGAATGTGCTCAAGCATTAATATTGTTTGAGGATGGTTGGAGCTACCGAAGAATTGGTGAACGATTTATGGTAACTCATACAACCATTTCACGAGTTATACAACGATATAGAGAGACTGGAAGTAATTGTCGCAGGCCGGGACAAGGGAGGAATCGAAAAACAACTCCGATTCAGGAGCGTTTTTTGAGACTCGCAGCATTAAGACAGCGTTTTGTAACAGCTCGAGCCCTTCAAACTCAGATTCGAGATGTTAATGGTGTACAAGTTTGTACAGAAACCGTTCGTCAGCGACTCAGAGAGCATAATTTGAGACCTAGGATTGCTGCTCGAGGTCCAGCTTTAACTAGAGTTCATCAGAGAATTTTGCTATGGAGCATCGTAACTGGTTGGAGGCTGAATGGCAACAGGTATTATTTACGTATGAGTCCCGATTTTGCTTGTTTAACAATGACAGGCGTATACGTGTATATCGACGTCCTAACGAAAGGTATGCTCAGTGCAATTTTTCACATACAACATTATTTGGGGGAGGATCTTTGATGGTCTGGGGAGGCATTTCATTGACTGGTCGCACGGAACTTGTTATTATAAATGGAAGCCTTACAGCTGAAAGGTACATATTGGAGGTGTTAGATCAACATGTTGTGCCATATGCGCCATTTATTGGGCAAGGATTTTTGTTAATGCAAAATAATGCCAGGCCTCATGTTGCTCGAGTTGTGAGAAATTACCTAGAGGAAGTCGAAATCGCTACCATGGCATGGCCTGCTCGGAGCCCGGATTTAAATCCGATAGAAAATCTCTGGGACACTCTTGGGAGGAGATTACAAGAGGAACGTAACGTAAACACTTTGGAAGACGTACGGCAGAGACTTATTCGCATATGGGAAGAACTGGACCAAAACGACATAAGGTCTCTAATTTTAAGTATGAACCGTCGTTGTCAAGAAGTTATTCGTGCCAGAGGCGGAAATACTCGCTACTGACATTTTGGTGTAATTTTTAGTTGCGTTTTGTTTCGGTTTTTCGTTATTAATAATTTGCAATAAAATCATGTTATGCGATAAAATGCTGTTTCTCGTTTAATAAGAAAGATAATGGAGTAAATAAAAAAACAAAATGTAAAAAAAAGATAAGGCTATGGCGTGATTTCAATTCCAACTTGATATTGTAACTGATCAACTCTACAGGGTGTTACAAGTTTTATTAAAAAAACACGCTATAATTGCTACACCCGGTATTAGTAAAAAAGAGATTTTTATTAGAATACCGTTAGTATACTAACATTGTGGAAGGCACAACCTGTCATTAAAAAAAAAACATCTAAATCGGACCAGTAGTTTTGATAAAATCTTGCTTTGAACTTTTGGTTATTTTTTGGTGGTGCGTTAATTTTTTGGGGAAGTGTATATATGCACATTTTGTTACATATTTTCAGAGTTTGTGTTATTTTAAGTTATTTTATGCATACATATACATATATGTACAATTATCTGTTTTTCTTTAATGTTTTGTAAAGGGTTTGTTTTTTTTAAATAAACATGTCTTTATATTTTGAGTTTAGATTGGAAATCATAAAAACAAGAAACAATAACGCAATCAAAAAAAAACTCCAGTAATCCGGATACCGCACTAATTCGGCGGTAGCTGTTCCGATATGTGTCCTGATTGTCGAAGTTCTACTGTATATATATATATATATATATATATATATATATATATATATATATATATATTTAAAGTGGGATTCCCATATTGATATGTTAATTTCTAAATTAAGAACGGTAATTTTTAAAATCTACCAACTTAGTGAATTTCTAAATGCACACACACTAAGGTCTGTCTACTTTGCACTGGTGGAAAGCATAATTAGTGATGAAATACCAATTTGGGGAGGCACTTTTGAAACAAATATTAATCCCTTAAGGATAATTCAAAAGAAGATAATAAAAATTTTATACAAAAAACCTAAACTTTATCCCACCGAAGATTCGTTTAAAAATACAATTTTGTTTGATGTCTATTCAATTTATACACGTAATGTTTTGCATTTTATACATAAAAATGCAAACTTTAAACTTAAAATAAATCATAATTATTCTACACGTATAAATATAGCCCAACAATATATTCTGCCAAAACCCAATAACACAACATTTTTAAAGTCAATTGATTACTTGGGTATCAAACTGTAGAACTTGCTCCCATTAGACATACGATATATTGTGATTGTGAATAGCAATATTTATAATGCAAATGCATTTATTTCAGCTAATATTAAAAACCTAAAGAGTGCTATGCAGAGAGTCGTTTAAATTATTTTAAATAAATAATAAAAGGTAAAATACCTTAAACGTTATAAGTATTCTTTCCTTAGGCTTTACATTTTTTGTGCTAAAAAAAAATTAATTTTAATATTTTACTCACTACGTGTTTTCTTTTGCTTTTCACATATTTACAAATTGAATTGTACCTATATTTTATGCGAGTTAAATATTGGGTTCACGCTCCACACTTTTTATGCTTAAGGAAGTATAAATAGAGACATGGAATTTGAATATTATTAAAAACATTATGCTCTTTGTAACGAATATAGCACATATAAGCCTTCCTAGGATCAGGTGCATACTTATATACAGGGTGATTCATGAGGAAATGTCAATACTTCAGGTACATATTCAGGACCAAAAAATTAACATAAAAGTCTATATAAATAAGTGTCCGCAAGGCCTTAGTTCTCGAGATACAGGGTGTTAAAGTTTTTATTTAATTCTATTTTTTAAATAAAATCTATGATAATGTAAATAATGGAGTGAAAATTGATATACGGGGGTTTTTTGGTATGACAAATTCGAATCTAATATTAGTATTGCTCTTACTTGTAGGGGGCGCCACCTACATGTCTTTCTACTCCTTCGAACAATCACAACTTTTTGGTATAGTCTTGTATTACATTTTTGAGTAAAATTAATTATTCAATTGCCATTTCTACGTCAAAAACGTTTAAAACAATTTCGGCGCATGTAATTTTTTATCGCAAAATTTTAAAAGTTTGTTATTTTGTCCAAATGTAAACGCATCTTGCCACAAAAGCTTTGAAATGAAAGACTAACACATTTTTTTGAGGTGTGTATTCAATGCCTCAGACATAAACTAAACAAAAGGTATTTAATTTTTATTAAAATTGTTATTATTAAGTTGTTTTTAATAAAATCTAGGTTACGTTTTATAATTTTCAAAAATTCCACCATTTGCTTCTAAGCACAGGTCAGCTCTATGGTGTATAGCTCGGGTTGCTCTGTGGATACCTTCGGGCGCATTTCTTAGTGTTTGTGCTGCGTTTGTTATCCGATCCAATAATGCTTCTCTTGTATTTACTTTAGTGGAATATACTAGTGATTTGAACCATGCCCAAAAACAATAATCCAAAGGATTAAGGTCTGGCGATCTAGGTGGCCAATTAAACGGACCTCCCCGACCAATCAATCGGTTTGGAAAGTTTTGGTTTAAAAAATCTCTTACAAGTAAACTGTAGTGTGCAGGGGCTCCATCATGCTGCAAATACATGTTTTGTCTTACATTAAGGGGAACATCTTCTAATAGATTTCGCAAGTGATTTTCAAGAAAGTTTAAATATTTTTCTCCTGTAAGACTACCGTCGATTATAAATGGACCAATTAAATGACCATTTAACATTCCACACCACACATTAATGCTAAATTTATGTTGAAAATTATGTTCTACTGTAGCGTGAGGATTTTCATAGGACCACCGTGTTCATTGTGAAGATTATTTATACCATCACGCGTGAACTGTGCTTCATCAGTGAACAAAACATACCTATACAACCTTCGATCTTCATTAATCCAGTTACAGAATTGCATTCTCAACTCAAAATCACCCTCCTGCAAATGTTGAACCCGTTGTAAATGAAATGGGTATAAACAATTAATGTGAAGATTTCTCCAAGCAGACGATTGTGTAATTTGATAAGTATCTGCAATCCGCCTAGTGCTTATGCTTGGATCATTTTCGACGGCATTGAGTATAGCCTCTTCTACTTCAACGTTGGGTCCCGATTCCCTTTCAGATACAATTTTCGCACTTGAAAACATCCCAGATTCTCCAGCAGTAGTAAAAACTTGTTGAAAAACTAGAAGCTGGCACCCTTTTATCTGGAAAACGACGCTGGGACTCCGCGACTGCTTGAATTGCGACCCCATTGCAGAAGCCATAGACGAATATCATATCTGCATATTCACGATGCGAGAATATCACAGGCATAATGACGTATTTAGATCTAAAGTTTCTTACTATTGCTAAGTAACAGGAAAAACGATGAGAACACCAACCAGCAGTTGTTCTGTCAGGCAAGGCACACTTCTATTTTCTACAATACATGCATATTTATGTGAATTTGATAAAAAACATCACATGCGCCGATACTGTTTTAAATCCAAATATCTCGAAAACGGTTGCTCGTATCTACTTTTAACAGGTATACCTTTTTGACGTAGAAATGGCAAGGGAATTTGTTTTACTCAAAAATGTAATACAAGACTGTACCAAAAAGTTGTGATTGTTCGAAGAAGTAGAAAGACATGTAGGTGGCGCTCCCTACAAGTAAGAGCAATACTAATATTAGATTCGAATTTGTCATACCAAAAAACCCCCGTATATCAATTTTCACTCCTTTATTTACATTATCATAGATTTTATTTAAATAATAGGAAAATTAAATAGAAACTTTAACACCCTGTATCTCGAGAATTAAGGCCTTGCGGACACTTATTTATAAAGACTTTCATGTTTATTTTTTGGTCCTGAATATGTACCTGAAGTATTGACACTTCCTCATGAATCACCCTGTATAATATGAAAAATGTTATTGTATATACCTTTCATGAATAAAATATATTATTATTATTATTTTATTAGGTATCGCCATAAAATTTTTCAGCAAAATGCCACGCACAGTCAGACCAAGGGAAATGGGAAAAAATGTTTTTCGACATCTTATCTAGGGACCAAATGCCAAGATCTCTAAAATTTCGAAGGGATTTTTTTCACGAATACAAAACTTCTCACTTACAAGAGAAATAATAAAACTTAAAACGATATTGCGATTGTTTCACGCAGATTCGTAGTGGTTTCTGTGTGCATTTTGTCGGTGAATTTTTTTTACGATCAAGTACAAACTCGATTTCTCGACAACAGCGTGGTTTTAGTGATTTAGTACAGGTATGTAAAAAATTAAATACAGTTCAGAAATCATAGTTCTTGGGTTTAGACCGTGTCAAAATGGAACTACTTTTCGATGTTTCTCATGCGATAAACCTAAGAACCATGTTTTCTCGGTTGGCTCCAGTCGTGAAAGCTTTCATACTATGTTAAAAACTGTTCGTTAACTAAAAACACAGGAATAAAGACGTGGAAAAATAATTAATATGACTATTATGTTTGCTGTATTTTAGTGTCATAATACAATAGAATGACAACTATTAAAAACATTTTTTGTTTCCAAATCAATTCAACCAAACGCCAGTGGCTCGTTGTTTGTTTATACTGATAGAAAGTAGTTAAGTTAAAGTTATTTAGATTATATACTTAAATCTAACCTTAAACTGTACATTTTTATATCTGGAAAGAAAAAAAACGTGTCCTGTATTTTGGTTTAACCTGCATACCATTATCTACGTTCCTTTTAGACTCTTTTTATGAACTACTTCAAGCTAACATCTATTTCTATAAGTTTTGCAAAAATAAAAAAATAGAGTGGATACTTTTGGATTAAATTTCGATCAACGATTTTTAAAGTTGTTTTCAATTACAACAATTTAACCCCAAACCAAGCGCGAATCCAACGAGGGAGGTAAGTACCTCCCTTGACCACCTACAATAGCACGAATTCTATTGTCATTTAAAGTAAAATAAATATTGATACAAATTGCACATGGATAAATATTTTCCTACTATTTTTGTGCGTTAACTACAAAAATACGTAAGATCGAGTGCAATTATTGGCCTTGTAAATACGCCCCTACTTCTTCCACCAAGGGCACCCAAACTAGATATTCCTAATAATTCCTAATTTATTAACCCCTCCTTACGACTGTTCTGGATCCGCCCTTACCTCAAACCCACACTGCTCACGAGACAAAAAGCTACCCTATGCTGCGTGGTAAAAAAAGGGTGCGCAGGCGTAATGGATAAATTATGGCACGATCTAAATTTACATAGCACTGCAACAACATATGGGAAAATATACAAAATTACGAACGTTCGATTATGAATTGCATTCGGGAAATTGAAAAGTAAACAAAAAGCAAAACATATTATTCGCAATTTTAAACCGGCCATAATTTACTGTCACCCCCACTTAGCCGGCCCACGCCCAAATCTTATGAATAAATAACCATATGGATCTCGCGCCTTCAGTGACCCGCAGTTAATTTACAGTGGAATCAATATAACAAATTCCATTTTGTGCCTCGTAAATCACCGCTTTAGTACCGGGCACTTCGAGTACAAAGTTATTGGAATAGGGATTTGTAGCAGCGATCGTTCTTTTAAATACGCAAAATGCTTTACGGAGGTATTCACAACGATATACTCGTAAATTCAAGACCATTCTTTTCTATTTGCTTCAAACCTCGATTCAAGCTATATATTTTTGAAATTGCACTGTCATATTGTTTTTTGTCGCAACGTTTCGATGAGCAAATAAGCCGGTCAACAATCAAACTCTTTTTTATTTAAAGTCCTAAAACTACTTTTTTCTTTACTTTGTAACCTTACACTTTCACGGTAACAAAATAAGATAAATTTATAAGTCTAATTATGTTATTGCTATGGTGCTATATTTAAATTTTGGCATTCACCAAGATGTCAGGGACTAAATTTTGGGAGTTATCTATATGGTTTGATTTGAAATATTATTTTACGATTCCTATTTTTCATTACTATTTAAAATAAGTACTTAATATTGTACGCAACCGGCAACTTGGTGTGTTATATACATATGTTTTAATTTTACAGATGCTGAGGGTCTGGTTGTTGAAGCTTTCTTTAATACCCGCCATATATTTATTAACACATGATTGTCCAATTATCTTAATATATTTTTGTTCAGAAACAAGTCCATTATAAAAAACATGGTTGGGCATGAGCTGATGTATTACAAACTAAACCAGATATTTCCACATATCTCCATTGTAGCCTGGTAACGCTAAGTAAATTAGAAACATTTTATATGCCACCAATTTGGTTTAATAATACGTTTTTGCCTTTCAAAATCACGTTCAGTTCATTAAATACTTGCCTTTTGATAAAATATAGTTTAAAAAATATCACCTATATTGTTGATTTCCTGTATACACATGTCAGAGATTCATTAAACAAGGGTTTGTGTTATTTAAGTAATCCTTCTAATGTTTGGTTTAAAAAGCACATTGTTTATTTTCGTTTTACAGTTTGGGTTAACTCAAATAACAACTAATTAAGCGGTCCAACAAAACAGCTGATCGATGACGTTCAACTGACAGATCGTTGGAGTGCCCAATGAAGTTTGACGTTTTACTGCGGCGAGTCTAACATCTCCGCTTAAAACCCAAATAATTCCGTCCGACCACCTCAGTTTCGTTATTTATTAAAAACCCAAAATTTTAAAGGTATTATTAAGGGCGAGGCTTACGTAAAGATTAGAGGGAACTATAAAAAATGTCTAACATAAATTCTTCGAAAATAAATATTTAAATTCAATATATATAAAAATTTATTGAAATATTTACTGTATTATGAGTTGCCTATCCTTTAAAAAATCGTTTATTTTTATCAAATCAATAAGGGGGAAAGAGACAAAATATAAGAACATTAAGATCGAAAAACTTGCGTAGAGCACTTCCAACATATACATTTTTTAGCCAAATTCCTACCTTTTTTTAAAACATTTTTTCTTTGATAAACCTCTTGGCTCAAATCGTTTTGGAACGAGTTCATTCTATTTAGTTTTGAATGTGGCCGTGAACATTCAATTAAACGACTGATCCTGTTCAAAGGTTGTTTTAAAATTTGTCTTGAACAGTGATCGAATAACAGCCAGGTAGTTAACAATTTTAATTTATTTGGCAAGATTTATTTATTTTAATTTTTACAAATTTTACAGGCTACAATGCCAAACCACCGTACAAGCTAGCCTACGGGACGTAATAGCAAACTCTTAAAAGTGCAGTTACGTAACAAATCTTTATAACGTGACTTATAACACCGGAGTTTACGTTTTACCTTTTTACCGGTTATTGAAAACTTTTTTTCTTAAAAACTATAAGGCCCTTGTGTTTTAAAAGTTACCATGACTATCTCACAGAGTGATTACCGGACTAGTTGCAAATAGGATTACAATCAATAATACTCTAAATCGCCAAAAAAAGAAGGTTCGCTGCGTTTGAACACCTAAATTTAATTGTTTTAGCTCCCTCGTAAAAGCGAAGTATTGTAATCTTGAAAAAATCACTCTCCGCGATTTTTCTTCACGTTTCAGGGCGAAATAGTCCTTAGATGACAAAAAACTTGTTTTCTCAATTCCGTCGGTCTGTCTGTCCGTCTGTTCGCGGTGTAACTAAAAAACTACTTATCCGAATGACTTCAAATTTTGGTCAAAAGTGAAGGGTCATATGGCAATGATTTGGTAAAAATCCAATATGGCGAAACGCAATGGCGTCCTAGTGAAGTTTTAAAAAAACTATTATTAAAAAACTACTTATACAATATATCTCAAATTTTGCATCAAGTATTATGTTGAAATCAAGGGGTATCATTTTGGTACGAAAACAAGATGGTGGAACAAAATTGCGGTATAATAAAATATTTAAAAATTCAGCCTGAAAAAACTGCTCAATGGTTTGATTTCAAATTGTGGGTCATAATTAATTGTGTTATAGGGATCAACTAGTAAAATTCTGGTAATAATTTAAGGTGGCCGAACAAAATGGCGGCAAAATACAAAGTAGGTAATCGTGAAAAAATCACCCTCTCAGGATATTCACAACTTTACATTTTAGCGTCGCTAGACGCCAAAAAATATGATTTATCAATTCCGTCAGTCCGTCTATCGGTATGTCTGTCTGTCAGTTCGCAGTATAACTTAAAAACTACTTACCCGATTGACTTCAAATGGAACAAAATGGCGATATAATAAAATATTTAAAAAATTAGCCTGAAAAATCTATTTAATGGATTGATTTCACATTGTCATAACTAACTGTGTACATCTTTGTAAGCTTGAAGAAAATCACACTGTCGGATTTACATATCTTCACGTTTTAGCGTCCCTAGATGCCAAAAAGCATGTTTTATCGATTCCGTCAGTCCGTCTGTCTGTCTGTGTGTCAGTTCGCGACATAGCTTAAACACTACTTACTTGATTTATTTCAAATTTTGACCAAAAATGAAGGGTCATATGAGGATGGCCTGGTAATATTTTGGCAAAAATTCAATATGGCGGAAGAATGTTAAAAAATGTTTGTTAGAGTGGTGTATTATTTGTGGTTAAGATCTAGTAAAAAAACAAGTATTTTTTTTAAATTGGCGACGTTTCGCAACTTAATTGTTGCATCTTCAGGACACATATAAAGATCTTATAACCTGCATGGAACTTATATTATCAGTTCTTTTACTCCGTTGTTCCGTGGTAGTGTATTGAGGTTAGGATCCAGTAAAAAAACAAAAGACTTTCTTTTAAATTGTCGACGTTTCGAAACTTTATTGTTGCATCCTCAGGACACATATAATAATAATTTTATTTCACCAATAAAACAGATGTACATAATATGGAATCGGCAATTGGAGAAAACGTCACAAAGGGTACATCTAGTATACCTACTTACAAAAGTACATCGTCATAAAAGTTACAGGTAAGTACATAAATAATCACTAAAAAAGGAACAATACAAATACTACATTAGACGCGTGCATTTTTAAAAACAACAAAAATAATTAAAAAAAACTAAACTAAAAACTAATTTAAGAACTCTTGCACAGTATAAAAATTACCCTCCACTAGATATTTATTTAATTTACATTTGAAGTATTTAAGATTATCAGCATCTTTAATATCATTATTTAAGTTATTAAAAAACCTACATGCATTACATATCACATTTTTTTGGAAAAATGTCGAATTATGTAAATTAGGTAGAAGTAATGTTTTATTTCTACTACTGTAACCATGTGAAGCGCGATTGCTTTGAAGTTTTTTAATATTCTGATATGCAAAAACGCAAACTTTAAATATGTAAATTCCAGCAAAGGTCAATATTTTTAATTGCTTGAAATAGTCTCGACACGAATCTGTACATGAAGGACCACACAAAATTCGTATAGCATATTTTTGAAGCAAAAGGACTCTTGTCACGTACGTCCGAGCTTGAGCCCCAATTTATGATGCCATAGGACAGGTGAGAGTGGATATTAGAATAATATACCGACATCATAGCATTTTGACTACAGTAATTTGACAATGATTTCAAACCATAACAATTTTTTCTTAACCGTATGCATAGACTTTCTATATGATTTCCCCATCTTAGGTTTTCATCAATTTCCAAGCCCAACATTACTGAGGACTTGGAAGGTGTATTAAGATCAAGGTCAGATCCATGAAGTAAAAAATTGACATTTTTTTGTTTTTTATTTGAAAATACGACGAAATATGTTTTACCTTGATTTATAAACCAAATCTGCTCTTCTTTTGAGAGATAGTGCACTCTTTTCCACGATCACAATATTTGTATCATCTGCATATGATATGACATAAATACAATGGACATATTCATTAAGTAGGAAGTGAGATCATTAGAATAAATAAGATATAGTAGTGGACCAAGGACTGAACCCTGGAGAACACCCTGATTTACTGGCAATGAGTCGCTTTCCATCCCATTCACCACAACACATTGTTGACGTCCACCCAAATAAGACTCCATTTTTCCAACTTTATTAATAATAGTTCATGGTTGACCATATCAAATGCTCGGGAGAAATCCACAAATAAACCCAATACATGAACAGGACGCTCAATATCAACTAGGCTTAAGGAACACGAACGATGTATTAAAAAGAAACAAATTGTTCAATCTGCTGTAGCTGAACACCATCATAACACTGGCCATTTCATAAATGTAAAGGAAACCAAGGTCTAATCCCAAGAACCACGATTTCTTAATTGACCAAAGTCGTGAAAGCTTCCGTTCTATGTTAAATATTATTTGCAATTATTTCCTTTTTTCTTATTAGACCTCTTATTTTCCGGATTGCGTGCTAAGCTACATACAAGTATCGGAATAATAATCCGATTGGCGCTAGCCACCTAGAAAAAATGGAAAACTGTTCCCGCGAGTACCGAGAATATTCTCAGCTGGTACGCGCAACGTATGATGAAGTTCTGATTTCGAAATCGAAAGCGCCGATCTTTTCTTGGCTAGCTCATACCCCTTCTCGTTGTCCTGTGCAATACGGTGACCGCGGACCCATTTTAATTTCACCACCTTTGTCTTTGCTAATTCACTTGGGGTATCCCTGCATTCCTCAACTAGAGCTGAGCTCATCTTAGGCTTGAAGGGCGAGTTCAGTTCCAGCTGAGTCCTGTTTAGTGAATCATAAGTTCTTTACTCAGGATGATGGATGGCCTTTCAATGCGTCCCTATTTCTCTACTGCAGTAGAAAAGACATCCAAGAATTAATCTAAGTTTGGGTTAACGCCTATCAAAAATACTGTTGTTAATGGTCCGGTAAAAAATATCAGAGCTCCACGGACCAAAGCTTATATATAGGATAGATTCATGAAATGTCTTGTGTAGTTAAAAGGGAAACATGGAAAGTGAAGTAAAAAATTATTATTTTATAAAAACTAAAAGCTTTTGATATATTGATGGCAAACAGGCGTTCATCACCTTTTTGGTAACCATTGGTATGTAAATTTTAGAATAATCATATATAAATCAAATCCTAGCATTAACCAGAAGTAAGCTCATAGTCCGCTCCAACAAAAAAGATCAGTCATCGATTGCGTTAAGAGAGCCGGCCTCCTTCCACCGTTGGGTCGTTTAATTATGGGGCCGATTCCGCGGCAAATTGATGGCATTCTTTCAACGTTTGTTCTTTGCTTTGGCTACTGGTTTTAAAAAGATGAAACAAGCAAGTTGAACAGGAATCGATATGGAATACTATCGACGAAATATATCGCTTTCTGCAGGCCATTTTTGAATTCTGGCAACGCCTTTTTTTCATAGTAATCTTGCGTGTTCGTCTCACAAACATCTCCCGACCAGCACTGACTAGGGATGGGCGATATTAGATTTTACCTATCGATACTCGATAGCATATCACAAATCGATATATTTTATATATCGATATGTCGATAGATATCGACATATCAATCGTTACCGATAACTATCGATATATCGATAGTTATCCGTCACTATCGATAGTTACGGATACATATCGATAGTTTTTGATATTTATTGTCCGGTTATTGGTATTTTTCATTTCTCTATGCATGTAGAAAAAAAAAAGGTTTATCGAAAAAGGTATCGGCAAGAAGGCAGGTTAGAAATCGAATTTTAACATTTGTCACATAGTTTCGAAAAATGTTATATTTGATGCGGAGGTATGATATCTAGACAGTCTCAATTGCGTCCGGTTCGCGCAGTGACGTCATTGCGTGCGTAGATTTTTAATTTGCTTATGGGATGCATATCGTTTCTAGCGTTTAGACATTATATTACCGTTTTATAACTTAAAAATGTTTTTCTAACGAAACATTGACATACAGCTCACTAAAATAAAAAACTTATGACATGGTAGTTATATATTTATTTAATAAAAATACAAAAAAGACCCTAAAGAAAAAGAAAAAGAATAAAACAACACACACTAAACAAGTTTAACCTTTATGTGCACAAGCTGCAGTTTGTTTCTATATTATATATAATTATATAAACAAATTAAACTTATATAAAATATAGCCTTACTCTAGTTGAAAATCTCTTTTTTTATTAAAAATGTCGACTATTTCGTCCAGATTTACATTGTTGTCTTTTTTGATATAGGCATCATATACATATAGTCATCTTTAACAAAATGACTTAAGTATATCCGCGCCAAATTTGTATTAAATTTAGTTTTGCATTTACACAAGCGTGTCCATTCACGTGAAATTTTTTTGTCTTTAGGGAAAGTAAAAAACCTTATATTTCTATCAAAATTATTTGCCTGATTATCCCCATCACATCCGAACACAGCAGACCTCATATTTATTGTTGTTTAATTAACTAAATACAAAAAGGATGCAAACATTTTAAAACATTAACTGAAAATGCACTGAAATCATATGGCCAAAGGTCAATCACAGCTGGCGTTAATCACGCGATGACGTAGCACATCGATGCGCGACATCATACCTTCTGTTTATTAAATCATGCTTAGACATTTTAAAGTGGTCCGTTGGTTGCATAGATTTCACGAAAGAAATTTTACGAGAAATGTAAGTTTCTTTTAGACGTTTTTTCCTCCCTAGAATACGCGAGGAGGAATGTAGTTTTTTGAACATATCATAGAATTAATAGTTGAATGATTATTGTGCAATTTTCTAAAGTATATGTTAGTAGTATTAAAATTATACAAGACAAATTGTAGGATTCTTCAATATTGATGATTCCTACAATATTACCTATGTATATATAGGGAAATTTACCAAGGAGACTCGTTAAGTTCCCCTCCCAAACCATATCCCACCTTCTGTATATGGATGATATTGAGCTCTACACTTTGGTCCAAATTAAATTGGAACCTTTTTTAAACTTTATTATTAAAACTGATGGGGGATATGACCACCTTGATTTTCTTCAGCAGCTTGTAGCTTTCGGCGCCATAATCCGATAGAATTTGTTAATATTTCTTGGTTAAGATTTTGCCAGCATATTATTATTCCTTCTTTGAATTCCTGAACAGTGTTAACCACCACATCTTCGTAAACCATTCTTTCCACAACACTCCATACTGTACAATCCACCGGATTAAGATCCGGACTGAGGGGGGGGGGCAAGACTTAGGTTCTATAAAATCTGGGCAGTTCTCTCGTAAATATCTAATGGTACTGTTGGAGGTATGTGCAAGTGCATCATCTTGTTGGAATGTATAGTTATCCAAATATATTCGATTTCCGGTAACATATGAGATAAAATTTCTCGTTGGTAACCTTCAGAGGTTACGTTCTCATCTACAAAAATGATGCTGGTTTTTCCCTTCATGGACACTCCCACGGAAACCATCACCGATTCCGAAAAATGCACCCTTTCAACTAGCAACCGATTTAAAGGAATATCTCTCTTTTTCTTTCTCATATCAGCGGCAAAATATACTCGGTTATTTCTATGGGTTTTTTGGTTGTGGAAGAGTGAATATTTTTTCATCGTTAAACAATATTTTTTGATATCTCGCCGGCACCTGAATCTTTGTAATAAAAGTTCACATCTTTTAACATGTTTTTGCTTTACGTCAGCCGTTAACTTTTGACAAGAAATGTTTTTATAAGGTTTTAATTTTAAGTCATCCTTTATTATCCTTCTTACTGAACTTTTACTAACTCTCGTTGTTTTAGATATTTTTCCACAACTTACCGAAACATAAGAATTTTGAATAATGTTTCTCACTTGTTCAATGTTGGCAAGGCTTCTAGTGGATCTTTTCATGCCTCATCCAGGCTTTACCCGCACAGAACCAATAGTTAAGCGCAAATGCTTTAAAAAGTAACCAATTGTACTAATTTCTATTTTTTGCTCTAATTCAGCAAATACAAACTTATAGATTTTTTCAGCCCATTAAATATCTTTCGCATGAGACTTAAATTAAAAAATTATCTATTAAAAATTTAATTCAATCGAAATCTTCAAATTGCTTCACTATCCGAAAACAAATGAACCATGAAATCGTAGAAATATTGGAATCCCTGATTTTTGCAACGACTTTAGAATCAACGTTTTAGAAAAATTCGATATTTTTGCGCACCCTGTACAAAGAAATAAGTGGAGAAATCAGAGTTAACTCAGAAATGAGTCCACTAAAACGAATTAAAAAATCTTTAAAATCGGTCAAAAAATAGGAAAAATAATAAAGCCTAAAAAAGGTTCTAATTTAATTTGGACCACAGTGTCTCATAACTCAAAAAACGTATTGACGTGACATAAACCTTCTCGAAAGACATCAATGTGAAATTCGAAATGGAAAAATGTAAAGCCTTAAACATCGAAAAAGGCAAAGTCATTAATCGTTATGTAGCTCTACCCAATGGAGAAATAGTTCAAGCGATGAACCAACGAGAGACCCACAAATACCTAGGATTCCAACCAGCTAGACTGCTCGACGATAAGCAAGGAAAGACCAAGATGAAAGATCAGTACGGCCAAAGAGTGTGAGTGAGCCCTTCTGAAGACAGAACTGAACGCCGGAAATCTCATTACAGCAGTTAACATCTATGCTATGCCAGTGTTGACCTAAGTTTCGGAAACTTAAAATGGATTAACACGGAGCTAGAGGGACTACAACGAAGTAAAGTATATACGATCTCAATTGAAATCGTTAAAAAAACATTTGGAATAGAAATTCTTTGTATGGGCGATGCCGCCAACTTCGCACAGTGGTGGCGCCGACTTCATTATTTATTACCACTAATATTTCTTTTCAAACAAATAAAAATATATTCTAAAATTATGGTTAGTTGGTTTGCGAGATACAAACGTAAAATGATGTTCAAAAATATCTTAAAACCTCAAAAAAAAGTAAAAACATATTTTCAATTTAAATGTATTATTAGAAATATTAAGTAATTCCTAATGAATATATGTAGGTACTTTTATTAATACTTAGATACTGTATGTCCCACCAAATATACTTATTTAAAAAATAATTTGTTTTTAGCCAATAACCGATAAAATATTTTCAAAATATCGTATAGTCATTCATTATTAGTTTTTGAAATTCGTGGGATTTGTATTACTTTCCTCTTAAAGGAAAGTATGTAATCGTGAAAAAAGCGCCCTCCGAGATTTTTTCAGATCTTTATATTTCAAGGTTTTTAGACGCCGAAAAACATATTTTCTCGAATCCGTCGGTATGTCAGTCTGTTCGCGGCATAGCTAAAGAACTACTTATCTGATTGACTTCAAATATTGGTCCAAAATTAATAGTCATAAAGAAATGACCTGGTAACATTTTCGTAAAAATCCATATAGGGGAACAAAATGGCGGCCCAGTTAAATGTTTAAAAAAATACTGCTGAAAAACTACTTATTCAATTTATCTAAAATTTTGCAGAAAAATTAACCGTGACATGGGGATGAACTGGTAAAATTTTGGTACCAATCCAAGATAGCATAACAAAATGGCGCCTCATAAAATATTTGGGTTAAATCTTGCAACGTATTTTGAAGCTGTTCCCTTTATCGTAAGTGACTGAGATTTAGTATGCATACATAAACCAAATGACAATGCAATAATATGTTGTCCAATCATAAATATCTTATACATGGTGTTTACAAAATATTGCTAATAAGTTCAAAAAAGTTTCTGTTTTAGGAATTGTCTTAGATCTGGAATATATACATAAACTTGATGACGATACAATATTATGGTGTTGAATATCTTGTCTTGTACAGGGTATACCGATATGAACTCAGTGACAATGGAATATTATGCTTTCAAATCGTAAATATCTGATACAGGGTGCGTAAAGAATACAAAGTGGTACAAAACAGTTTTTTTTTCGGAATTAACTGAAAACTGTATACATACATAAACTGGATCACGATACAATATTAGATATTCAATCGTGAATGTCTTTTACATATACATGGTACGTAAAATATAATGGTAATATAGTTCCCTCTATCGGAATAAACCGAGATTTGGTACACATGCACAACCCGATGACAATATAATATTGTGAAGTCTAAATATTGCTGGAAAGTACAAAATAAAATATATGTGAAAATATTTAAATATTACAAAAACACAGAACTTTTAAAAGTTTTGTCTACAAAGTCAACTTGCAGCAAAACGTATTGCACTTTCCCATCTTAGTTTTTAGTTACCTATCATTTGATACCCATTTTAACTTCCACAGGAAATGTCAAATTTTGATAACTTCCGTCAAATTTAAAATTGATATCAGGAGATAGCGAACTAAAAACCAAAATGGTAAATTGAAATCCATTTTGTTGCAAGTTAAGTCGTTTAGGAGCTACAGAGCTTTAAAACGTCAAAAGTGTCAATTTTCATCCGCCATTTTCTAGAAACAGTTGAATTTAGATATAGCAAACATCACAAAAAATATTTAGAATTTTCAGGCCAATACAAACTTGCAATAATATACAGGGCCTTCTATTTAGAAAACGGATGTTGCTATCAGTTTGAGCTAGAAGTGGCAGTACCGCATAATTTAAAATATTTTAAAAATAGAGTTTATGTTCACCTATGGCCAGAGCCAAATGTTCATTGGTTTTCCAAATATTTCTAATAGGACAGTCACCGTGAATAACCTTGTATACGTAATAACAGTTGTATTTTGGCTTTACAAAAACAATAGGAAAATGTAGCAAAACTGTATAAAAAGGAAAATATATAATAATTTATAAACTTATTACCAATTTAGTTACGAGGAAAGTTCCGGGTAACGCCACTTTACCGATTTTTGTATATTGCAAAAGGAAATTAAATAATATTTAAAAAAACAATTCGTGGTATTAAAATAAATAATATTATGTACAGGGTATTCCAGCGAGGACTGAACAGGAACCTATTTTCGACCTTCCTTGTATTTTGAAAAAATTCAAAATAGCCAATCGATGTATTTTTTCTTGTAGAATCCAAAAATATCATCGAAAAAATATTTGAACCAGAAACAAAAGAGTTACGCTATGCATCAGGTGTTTTTTAAATGGAATGTATCGTTTTGGTTATGCGGTGTAAGGCGCAGAAGAGTTACCCGAGGGACTGTTCACAGGACTCTGAAAATTCATAAATTTAGGCCTTTTCGTATCCTTCCATTTCAGCACCTAACAACGGCACAAAAAGAACTTCGCTTCCAATTTGTTTCTCAAATGGTAATTCGGCAAGAAAACGAAGGCCCTGATTTATTCAAAAATATTGTGTGGACCGACGAAGCTACTTTCACAACATCGGGAGTATTCAACAGACATAATAGTCACCACTGGGCCGTTGAAAATCCAAAAAAGTTCCAGACTATTAAATTTCAAGGGAGGAATTCTATTCATGTTTGGTGTGGGATAAAAAACAATAAAATTTTGGGACCAATATTTTTTAACGGGACTTTAAATGGGCACAGATATTATGAGTTTTTAGAAAACGAAATTGAAAATTTTTTGGAAGACTTACCATTGGCAGAATATCAGAATTTAATTTGGCAACATGATGGGGCGCCTCCTCATGCCGTGCATGATGTGGTTCAATTTTTAAATCGGCGCCATAACGAATGGATAGGGCGAAATGGAACATATGCTTGGCCGCCCAATAGCCCCGACCTCTCAGTTTTGGATACATTTCTTTGGGGCCATTTGAAGAACGTCGTATACAGACAACGAAACGAAAATATTCAAGAGATCATGGGAAAAATTGTCGATGAAATAAACCGCCTTAACCAGGAAAATCATATTGTAACAGCAAGTTTGGAAAGGCTACAAAGGGGTTATCGATGTTGTTTCGAGAAAAACGGCGGTCACATTGAAAACTTATGTTATTAGTAGTTTTATTTTATTATTTAATAATTATTTTTTATTGAATTTCTTTTTCTATCATGTAAAGTTCTATTTTCCTCAAATAGGTTTTTTATCCTTAGAATTGTATTGATGGATATATTTCTATGAAAATTTGCAATAAATCTTCTTGCTTCTCTTGCATTTTCTTGGCACTTGTAAAATAGCATAACAATCTGTAGTCTCTCGTCCAAAGAGTATTTCATTTCGATCAGAGTCAAATATATATTTTTTAGGTGAAGACTTCGACAATAATTAAAATAATGTCAATTTTTATTGACAAAGCATTCAAACGTCATTTTACCTTGATCACCTATACCAACCTATCGTATATTTTAAACAGGTGAAGCTAAAATTTTAGTTTGTAAAACATTAAAATGTAATATAAACAGCTATCGCAAAATCAAATCTTTTAATCAGAACGGACATAAAAAAATCACTCTTTCCAAAAATCGTATAAAAAACGATACATTCCATTTAAAAAACACCTGATGCATAGCGTAACTCTTTTGTTTCTGGTTCAAATATTTTTTCGATGACATTTTTGGATTCTACAAGAAAAAATACATCGATTGGCTATTTTGAATTTTTCCAAAATACAAGGAAGGTCGAAAATAGGTCCCTGTTCAGTCCTCGCTGGAACACCCTGTACATAGTACTAGTTTACTGAAGAACGTTTAACGGATATTGAGGGTACATTGAGGACTTCGTTCGCGTATGTTGACAATGAAAAGGGTAGAAAAAGGTACTTAAATCGTCTTTAAGTACCATTTAAGATCCGTTTTTATATAATACCCTGTATACAATAAAACAAATGTAAATAATAAAATAAAATACACTTGTCAAAGTTTTTTTTTTGAAAAACTAACCGTTTTGTAAAAAATAAGAAGTGTAATATTGCAGAGGCCGTGCGGTTTCACCCCTTGAAATTTGAGGGTCGTAAAATCCCCTTTAACCAAACGTTTACATCATACATTCAACCTCTATGACAAAATTCAGCTTTTTACGTCAAGAGGTTTGAGTGGGATTGTGGTTAATCAGTGGCCCAATATTTTTGAAACACCCTGTATAATTTTTAAAAAAATCTTATAATATGTAAAGTATGAAAATAAAATACCCGTATTCAAGCGTTTATCCGAAATCCTAATCGTTTTTTTTTAATAGAAAATAATTTAATATTTAAGGGACGGTTTCACCCCCTCACAAGTCTTTTGAAAAACCATACCTTATCGAACCTCTACGCTCTGTAGTCAACCCGTATACAAAAATTCGGCGTTTTGCGTCAAGCGGTTTGAGGAGGATCGTGATTAATCAGTGACCCGAGTTTTGAAAACACCCTGTATACATTTAAAAAAACTCTACGAATGTAAAAAAAATTAGAATAAAATGCCCTTATTCAAGCGTTTTTTTTTCAAAAACTAACCGCTTTGTAAATAAAAAAGATTTTTATATTCAAGGGGCGGTTTCACCCTCTTGAAATTTAAGTTTCGAAAAATCCCGTCTTGTCAAATCTTTACACCGTACAATGAACCTCCATATTAAAATTCAGCATTTTATGTCAAGAGTGACCCGATTTTGTAACACCTTGTATACATTTTTTAAAATCTGTAAATGTGTAAAAAATAAAAATAAATAACACCTATTCAAGCCTTTTTCTAAAAACTAACTGTCTCTTAAATAAAATATTGTATTATTTAAGGTGTGGTTTTATCCCCTTGTAACTTGAGTTTTGAAAAATCCCTTTTTTCCGAACCTCTACACCCTGCAGTCGATCCGTGTACCAAAATTCCGTTTTTTACGGCAAGCGTTTTAAGCTAAATATTGATTAATCAGCGACCCGATTTTTTAAAACACTCTGTATTACATTTTCAAAATTTTAAAATAAAATAAATAAATAAAATAAGATATAAAAACTAACCATTTGTTAAAAATATTGTAATATTTAAGGGGGACCCCCTTGGAATTTGAGTTTCGAAAAATTCCTTCTTATCGAACCTCTACATCGGGAAATCAATTTGCGTGCCAAAATTCATCTTCTTAACAATAACATTAAATCAAAGTTAATTTTTGACAATATTTCAAATCTACGCACGGAGCCTGCAAATGGCATTTCTTAACCAATACCGAATAAACAAAGGGTACGATGGAACGAAATAAATTATGGAGATTTAATTCTTTTTACCCTTTTGGAACTTAAGAATACAAAAATTTACGCGCCTATGAAAATATCGTTTTAAATTTTATCAGTTACCATACCGCAGAAAATAAATGCATCCTAGAAATTAGGGACCAATAAAAACCTGTCATTGACCAATTGAATGCGTCGGATTGAATAATTCGCTGATAGGCACATATCAAGTCCACGTTGACCCGAGGAGGACGAATATGAGGAGCTGTCAATAAAAATAATGCTATTTTCTTTAAATGTGTTTTGTGGTAAATTGATCGTACCCCGATTTTTGAGCAATTTCAATTGACTTCGTATAAACTTTACTCGGTTTGTTATATCGATAACTATGTGAAATGGCCCTTAGTCGTGTTAAAGTGTTAATTTTCAACCGTCTAACCTTATCACTTGGAAACTTCCGCTTTCAACACATCTTATATGTAATATATATCGTATTATATAAAAATTGTACCAGGTGCGTTAATCAGTAATCAAATTTTATCAGTATCAATTACTGTTTCTAAAAATCCTTCCGATATTCTGCCGATAAGAAAAACACATTTTCGTTTTAAACGCACATGTGTAAGACGATCTCAGAGCTTTCTTTTAAAATGAGGGCCTTCAGCTCGGGCTCTTGTTATGCCTCCTTTGAAGTATTTGAAAAGGGGGCCGAGGTCCTAATGACATTCCCTTTTTGGGGTAATCCATGCATATACGCTGCCCGGTTTTGCCTCGCACCCCTTCGACTTGATCGGATTAGATTTGTTTGCATTTTAGAGGAAATTTTGCAAGAGTCAGCAAAATGCTGTTTTTTCAACAAAATGATAGGTTTTGTTAACGGAATATTGGCAGTTTATACTTAGCTATACATAATAATCTTAATCCAAATCTGTTTGTCAAAAAATAAACGATTTCTAGGAAATAATAAAAGTTGAGATTGTACATATATCTAGGGTGTTAATTCCTTAAATACAAACTCTTCGACAACTTTTAAAGCACATATCCGTAAAAAAATTATTCTAGACAAAATGGTGAATGTTTTCTTTCCACCGCTGTCTGCTGCAGTGTATGTATAGATCTGAGACGGCTGGTCTTTGTCTATAAAGGGGTTTCATAGTTTAATGTTAATAATTTGGGATGGTATTCCCTGACAAATTTAAACTATAACTCGAGGTAAAAGAGTTGATATAAACATATGTCCAAAAACGTCTATTTTTCAAGATAAAGGTTTTTCAAATAATGCCGAATATCAACAAATTATTTATACTTAAGAAATTTTATTCAAATTCAAAACAAAATAAAGTTTTTAAGCTAGGGCGTGATAGACAGATAAGCCGACAGACGGAGAACGCACATTTTTCACGATTACAAACATTTTATTTGGCCGCCATTTCTGTTCCGCTATTTTGAATCACAATTAGTTATGACTCACAATTTGAAATCAGTCCATTAATTAATTTTTTCAGGCTGAATCTTTATTTTATTAAGCCGCCATTTTGTTTCGTACCAAAATTTTAGCAGTTGATTCCTATATAATGTTTAACTTTTGTACAAAATTTTAGATAATTTTAATAAGCAGTTTTTTAGTAATAATTTTTTAAAATTTCATTAGGCAGCCATTTTGTTTTGTCAACTTAAATTTTTACCATAATGTTATCAGGTCATCCCCATACGACCCATAATTTTCTACTAAAAGTTAAAGGCAATCGGATAAGTAGTTTTTAGCTATGCAGCGAACACAGAGCCCGACTGACACAAACAACAAAACATGGGTTCTTATGTTTTAAATATTTATTTTTATAATTAAATGTAGATAAAAAGAGATTATACTCAAAAAGGAAAGCCAAATAGTTGCAAAAGCATATTTTTAAATAACAAGAAAGGCTTTATAAATAATATAATTTTTCTATTAAATTAAATAAATTGTATTCAATATTTAAACTTCTAGTAATAATTTATAGAAAAAATATTTAGAAAGATAGAAAGCCATTCAAACAAAATTCGTTTTATTAAAATTAAAATGATTATTTTTTTTAAATTAAGGAATTAAATTAAATTTATTATTTAAAAAAATATTTTTTTTAATTTAGCCGGTTTGCACAAAACATACAAACAATTCAATTTTCAAATTAAATTGCAGTTTTTAACCATTCTATTAAACACAAATACTTAAAATTTTGTATGCTACAGTGGCGTAACTATGGAATTGTACCGTTTTGCAACTTGCAACAGACCATTGGTGAATGAATCAAAACAGATTTTTGAAACAGTATAGAAATTAATGAAGGTAGTGTAATGATAATTGAAGATTAGGTAAGGACAGGTTCGACACACCCAGTATCTGCCAATCTATGACAAGTAACACATTTCGAAGGCTTGTTTTTTTTTAAGTAAGAAAAAGTTAGTGGGTTTGAGGTATTAGGATTTTTGTAAGACAACTCTATAAATTAGATGAATGCATATTCTCTGATGTCTATGTCCTCGTCCTCCATGCGATGAAAGTTAAAGTCATCAGCCTTAATTACAGTGAGGTGCCCTAGGGGATAAGTTAACAAAGTTGTTTCATTATTCAATTTGTAACTCTCCTCTCCTGTTTAGTAGGGTTTTAAAAAGTTGTATAATAAAACCATTTATATCAGCCGAACGAGGGAAGCAGGTGGCACATGTTCACTTGGAATCTTGAAACCCAGTTATTTGCCCATTGTGGTTTAAATGTATGATCTAAATAGTTGTTCCTACCTACCAGCAAGGAGCACTGAAGGTTTATTTACCTTGGTATTGTAAAATGCTGAAAGAAATCTAACCAACTGGAGAGTGACTGTTATGTTTACTTATTGACTAGAAAATGTCAAATTGCTTCTAATCGCCTGTACCACAAGTCAAGATTTTCAAAAAATTACATTATTCTTTACAGATCCTCAAGTGATTGAAACCAATGCAAACAACTGCATAACACATTTAATAATGAATTACTACCACAATGTCGACTTTTACATCCGGATGGTAACTATGTTTTCGTAGAAGATACCGCTTTCCATCACTTAAAGCTATTGGAACTCAATTTTGTTTTAGTTCAGAAGGTTCCATCGCGCGTCGTTTGTTAAGGCCAACGAATAGCCTCCAAATTCTCCAGACTGCAACCCGCTGAATTATTTTTTATCAAATGCTCCTGAAGAAAACGGCAATATTTTTAAAACAGAGTCGAGCAGGTGAGGTCTATCTCTGAAAACCCAATAAAAAGATCCATTGTTCAGTTTAAACCAAAACTAAGAACTGTGTCACTTTAAAAAGGCGAGCTAATAAAATAAATTTTCAAATGCGATTCGTTATACATCCTCCGGTTTGCTTCTGGAAAAGGAATCTTTCAAGAGTTGAAAAATGAATTAAAATAGTTTCTTTAAACAGTATAGTAATTATTGAAGGTACAGTCAGCATAAACATTTGCAAGGATCCCTCAGGGTTTGACACACCCAGTGTCTGGTAATCTATGAAAAGTAACAAATCTCGAAGTTCTGTTTTTTTTTTTAAGTAAGAAAAGCTTAAAGGGTTTGAGATATAGGGTTATTGTGAGAGCATATTGGCGGGCATTTTTGTCCTCATCCTCCATACGTTAAAAGATGAAGTTAAACATCCTTAATTGCAGGAAGGCGCCACAAGGGGTCCATTAACCAAATTGTTTCATCATCAAATTTGTAACTATCCTCTCCTATTTAGTAGTGTTTTAAAAAGCTGTATAATAAAACCATTTATACGAGCCTAACGAGCTAAGCAACACCACACGTTTATTTGGAATCTTGAAACCCAGCTGGTAGTTCACTGTAGTTTAAAGAGATCTCTGGAACTTTAAACCGCATAATGGAAATTTTTAAGCTATTTTTAAACTTACATATCTCTAAAAATTTAAAAGATATTTAAGTTCGGTTTTCAACAGTGAGAGACCATTTGATGATTTGTAGGTGCTGCGAATTTAATTTTGATTTACTAGGCTGTAATACGGGGTGGTACACGATAAAGTGCAATTTTTTTTTCAAATTTCATGTCTCTCCCACTTTTGAAAAAAGTGGTTTTTTTGAGATTTTTATTGATTGTAGCGGAATCAGTAAATAAAAAGTAAAAACTAATTTAAAGGGTTTTTGAATAACTGTCGTAATATCAGAAAAATTAAAATTTTACTAATAATTAACTCTTTTGAATACCAGCACCTTGTATCTGATTAACACTTATTC
Source organism: Kuschelorhynchus macadamiae (assembly GCA_030620095.1). Classification (NCBI taxonomy): domain Eukaryota; kingdom Metazoa; phylum Arthropoda; class Insecta; order Coleoptera; family Curculionidae; genus Kuschelorhynchus; species Kuschelorhynchus macadamiae. Next base: position 98,915 of record JAUTXW010004730.1, read on the forward strand.
AAAATTGCTTAGTAGAAGAGCATTAAAGTATTGTTTAACTGCTTAAAACAAAATTATACAGGCAAAAATATAGTATTACTGCTGTTCAAGATATTTTTTCTAAATTTGATCCCTTAGAATATTCTCTTAATTTAGAATCGCTCCTGAAAAAATTCTACGCCTTCAATTAAAACACCGAAACGTGTTGTATTATTGTTGTTTTAAGTATTATTCAGATACATACTGATATCCAAAAAAGTTGACTATCAATAACATTTTAATTTTTTTGATACGAAAATTATTTAAAAACCCATCAAACTAACTTTTACTTTTAACCTATTGATTTCTCCACAATCAATAAAAATCACAAAAAAATCGATTTTTCAAAAAATGGGATACATATGAAATTTGAAAAAACACTGACCGCAAGGGGGCGCAGTTGCTAGGGTGAGCAATAAATTTAAAAAATTCTACAAATCGTCCAGAATTAGATAAACGTTTTATTTTCGCATTGGAAAGATAAGTTAATTTCCTCTTGGTACTAAACTTATTATGATCTCACCCTTAACAAGGGGGGGGAGCTATTGACTTACGAAATATTTAAATCGATATATCTTCTGAACCACTTATCCGAATTGAATGAGCTTAGGCTAGCCTAAAAGGGAGTTTTAGGCTTTTTTAAGATTCGGATCGAGTGACGCTCTCTAGTTTTTTACAAATTGATTAGATGGCGCTGTTTGTAGAGATTACAATGTTTTCCAATTTTCTTAAAACTTTAAATGGAAGAATAAGCTTATCTTATCGCTAGTTATAGAGTAATAAAAGACCGAAGTTTTCGCGAAAAACGAATGTCGATACCTCCATTAGTTTTTAAATTATTGCCAAATAAGTGAATTAATAGGCATTTTTTCGGACGAAAAAAATCTACTAATTCTACTAATTCCTAAAAACGAGGATATCGGAGTGAAATATTAAATTCACCAGTGCCGTCCCTTGCTGTTGAGGGGGGGGGGACTGACAAAAAAAAAAAATTTTAAAAAAACAATTGACAAAAAAATCAGGCATTTTGTATTACGGTAATTCCGGTAAAGATGCCGGTTCTGCTTGCTGATAATTGTGCCACGTAACCATAATTTAGCCAGCACCTTAATATATTGCCCTTAAAATTCTCGATGCTACTGCTGCACACGAATTATATATCTATGGCGTGTGTGATCGATATGGCCTCTGAGAGAAACCTCATTAGTCTAGTAAACGAGCCAAAGATCAGCAAATGATATGCCGGTTGACCTTAAAAATGCATCCAATTTTCGAGAATTCGTTTTTCAACTAAGAGGTTTGGTCGAAAGACCTCTGAAAACAATATTATTTTTTAATATTGGGCAGATTATTATTTAGTGCTTAATTAAATTATTTATAATTAACAATAATGCAATGATATTTGTTACTTTTGGTTTGCCTCCCTTCACACTTTATCAAGAATTGCTGCTCCAAACTCTGTCAGAAACGAAGTATGAATCGTGTTTAGAGACCAACGGGCCAAATCAACAAGAGTAACAGTAATGCGAAAACATAAATAAACAACAAAAACAGCACTTTGTGGGTAATTAGTTAACAAAGAAAACTAAAAATGCTAATTTTAAGTTGTTTTCCATCATTTAGGACGCATCAGAGAGTCAATTTTCAACCAAGTTTCTTCAATTTCTGCCTTTGATGTTATTTTTATAAACCAAGCTTTTGACCATTCGCCATAAATAAAAGTCCAAACAAATTAAATACGGGAGATATCCAATCCAACGATGCTGGCCGAGATATTTCTGGACACCATTATTAAAATGGGCGGGACAACCATCATGTTGACACCACATGTTCATTCTAATAGCGATCTTCACTACTTCTAGCAGCTCTGCTAAATCGTTATAACGAATAAATTGCCATAAACAGTATATTAAAGGCAGAAATCGAAACTGCTGTTTCATTGGCTCTCTGAAGGCTAAATCAATTTTTAGTTTTCTTTGTTAACTAGTTACCTATAAAGTACTATTTTTGTTGTTATTTGTGTTTTCGTGTTACTTTTACTATTTTTGTTCAAAATACAAGAGTTCTAACCACACTACACCACAACTTGTTACGTTCTGGACGCGCGTTTCGCTAACCAAGTTAGCATCATCAGCAGATGATATAAACTGTTTATATCATCTGCTGGTGATGCTAATTTAAACATCCTCTACACTTCGATTCTGATAAAGTTTAGACGTACCACCTCTAAGCCTAGATAAAGTGTGAAGGGAGGAAAGCCAAAAGTAACAAATAATATTGCATCATTGATAATTTTAAATAATTTAATAAAGCTGTAAATAATATCTGTCCAGTATTCAAAAATAATATTGTTTTCATAGGCCATTCGACCAAACCTAATTGTTGCCTAATGCCGTTTTTAAAAAGATTCTTTTCCCTTCTTATTTTTCGACGAAGAAAAAATGTCCAGGGTAAATTTTTTTCGTTAAGATTATTGAAAAACTGTAGACTTTCGGAGAATATTAACGAAAAAAAACAACACATTTTTACAGGTCAACCGCCACGTAACCATAATTTAGCCAGCACCTTAATATATTGCCCTTAAAATTCTCGATGCTACTGCTGTATGAATCGTGTTTAGAGACCAACGGGCCAAATCAACAAGAGTAACAGTAATGCGAAAACACAAATAAACAACAAAAACAGCACTTGGATAATTAGTTAACAAAGAAAACTAAAAATGCTAGTTTTAAGTTGTTTTCCATCATTTAGGACGCATCAGAGAGTCAATTTTCAACCAAGTTTCTTCAATTTCTGCCTTTGATGTGATTTTTATAAACCAAGCTTTTGACCATTCGCCATAAATAAAAGTCCAAACAAATTAAATACGGGAGATATCCAATCCAACGATGCTGGCCGAGATATTTCTGGACACCATTATTAAAATGGGCGGGACAACCATCATGTTGACACCACATGTTCATTCTAATAGCGATCTTCACTACTTCTAGCAGCTCTGCTAAATCGTTATAACGAATAAATTGCCATAAACAGTATATTAAAGGCAGAAATCGAAACTGCTGTTTCATTGGCTCTCTGAAGGCTAAATCAATTTTTAGTTTTCTTTGTTAACTAGTTACCTATAAAGTACTATTTTTGTTGTTATTTGTGTTTTCCTGTTACTTTTACTATTTTTGTTCAAAATACAAGAGTTCTAACCACACTACACCACAACTTGTTACGTTCTGGACGCGCGTTTCGCTAACCAAGTTAGCATCATCAGCAGATGATATAAACTGTTTATATCATCTGCTGGTGATGCTAATTTAAACACCCTCTACACTTCGATTCTGATAAAGTTTAGACGTACCAGCTCTAAGCCTAGATAAAGTGTGAAGGGAGGAAAGCCAAAAGTAACAAATAATATTGCATCGTTGATAATTTTAAATAATTTAATAAAGCTGTAAATAATATATGTCCAGTATTCAAAAATAATATTGTTTTCATAGCCCATTCGACCAAACCTAATTGTTGCCTAATGCCGTTTTTAAAAAGATTCTTTTCCCTTCTTATTTTTCGACGAAGAAAAAATGTCCAGGGTAAATTCTTTTCGTTAAGATTATTGAAAAACTGTAGACTTTCGGAGAATATTAACGAAAAAAAAACAACACATTTTTACAGGTCAACCGCCATATCTATGTATTTGGTTGATATTTTAATTCGTTTGTTAGATTAATGAGGTTTCTCTCAGGGGCCTACATCGGTCTGTCACACCGCAGATATCAAGTGCTTTATATGAAGCAGCAGAATTGTTTGATATGTGAAAAACTGTAATCATTGCAAAAAGCGCCATCTAACCAGTTTGTCAAAACCTAGGGCGTATAACGCGATGCAAATCGTAAAATGGCTTCAAATTCCCTCTTAAAAAAATCTAAGCCTACTCAATTAGGAAAATGGGTTCAAAAGATATAGCGATTTAAATCTTTCGTAAGTCAACAGCTCCCACCACCCTTATTAAAAGAGATGACAATAAGTTTAGTACCAAAACTATGGGAATTTAACTTTTTTCAAATGAGGTAATAAAAATTATATCTAATTCTGGCAGTGTATATAGAATTTTTCAAAATGATTGTTCACACTATAAACCGCGCTTTCTTGCGGTCATATATACACGGTTAGTCAGATGTCTGGAAGCGGTCAAATATCTCAAAAACCACTCAACCTATCTGAACCATATATGGTGATTAGGCATTACCGAATTCTCCTGACCCTTTGGTGCATACCGCAATGTTTTCAGATTTTCAGTTTTTCGGCAAACTAACCTATCTTTTTTATTCAAATCAAATGATGTTTTTTTTAAGAGTGATTTATTCCTCGTATTATCCTTAGTATAACTCCAAAATTGCATGCAAATACGGGAGAATTCAGTAATGCCTAATCACCACATATGTTTTAGATCGCTCGAGTGGTTTTTGAGATATTTGACCGTTTGAGGACATCTGATTAACCGTGTATATATATATATATATATATATATATATATATATATATATATATATATATATATATATATATATATATATATATATATATATATATATATATATATATATATATATATATATATATATATATATATATATATATAAATATCTGTATATATAGCTGCAGTGGAACTGTAGAGGATTTGCTCATTCCAGGACAGCTAGGCATTGGTACGTGTTCAATCAGACCATGTGGTCCAAAAGATTTCCAAAAATATAGGTTATGTTTCATTTTTCTTCAAAAATTAAAAATGTAAAGGAGAAGGGAAACGGGTTCGTCTATACAGCTGGAGGGAGGACACTGGAAAGAATATTTACAATGAAGCCTGAAAAGGAAAAAAGATCTTTTACCTTAACTTAAGAGAAGCAGGAAATTCTCCAAAATATGGCCTTCATTATACCAAAAAGGTAAGGGAAACAAAGGGGACTTCATCCATATAAACTAATTTAAAGTGCAAACATGCCACACCAGGCAAAAAAAAAATGAAACAATCTTATGACACTAACATGCATGTAGGTTAGGGTTCTCCCGTCGAAAAATGACTTATTTAAAAATGCTCTTGACCTTTCTTTTATCTATTAACTTAAACAGCTAAACTTGAGAGAATCCATATTATATACAAAAATCTACAAATTAAGGAAATTAATAATGACAATCTACGAAAATCATGAATCTCACAAGCGAGAGAATTGGCAACGCTGTAGATAAATGTCATGATTTATCGATCGGCACGTGTTTTCTAAAATACTAAATATAAATACTAAAAATAAATTGCTACAATAATAAAAATAATAACAATTATTATTATTAATATTAACAAGAAATCCTGTAGAGGGCGTCAGAATCGCGAGTCACCTGCAATTTTAAGTAATATTTTAAATAAGGAATTTAATTTACTTTCTAAATAGAAAAACTTTTAATTTCCAGAGGTTATATTAATCACCAGAAAATCCCGTGAGAAAATGTGATTACTGCAAAATCTACCTTGGATATTTTCTTCCACCCCAAAACAAATTTAAAAGATAATGGCCCATCAATTTGCGTACGCACCATTGACTCCAAATCCCTTCGATTAAAAAAATTTCAATTATACGTGATCCGACGCCTTGGTGGATATTTACGTTTATGGCCCAGGCTTAGAGGCAACTGCAGTATCGACATTACCATTTATCGAGTACTCAGATTTTTAAATAATGGATTGTCCCACAAAGCTAAAAGATATTATGTATTTCTGGAAAGAAATAAAGTGTTAATACGTGGATTGATTAAGCCGATTCTTAACTATAAATAAGATGTATGGCAAAGAGTAAAAAATAATGTTTTACTTAAAGCTTTCACTATATCAAAGAAACTAATCTTTCAGCATGTTTCGCCAACACATTTCTAATTGCACTGACAATTTGATAAAGACTTAAAACATTTCGTTTATTTGCCTTAACGCAAATTTGAGGCGTGACCAAAAATGTTCTATAGGGTTACAATCTGCAGGCTTTAGTGGCCATAGCCTTCTAGTAATTCCACTTTCAAAACGTATAGTTAGTCCACCAGTAACACGAAGTAAACCTTTATATTTAATGAAAGTTCTCTTAAATTCTTCCGACATACGTTGAGCAGAAAAACTGCGTCCTTAAAGTTTTCGCAGGATTATTCCATTAGCGAACATCTCGCCTCCACGATGTTCCTGCATGGGTGCCTCGTCAACCTATCAGGACTTTTCTATCTCCGGTTTATATCGGAAATCTCGCTATGCCTCGGAAGTTATTTTGCATTTCACTATATGAATTTTACGTGCGTCTTAAGGCACGAAAAGTTTCAGGCTTGTCTGCACAATGTATGCATAAGAGTATAAGATGATCTCAGGCGCGTAGGAGGAATACAATTTTTGAGGGAAGAGCAAAAAGGAGATTATATGTTTAGCAAGTCATTACAGGACTATGGGAAACATTTTGTGGACGTGGAGAGAAGAATTATGTAAAAAAATATATACTATAAGATCTTAATAAAATATTTGAAACAAAATACTATACATAAGAATTTTTGACTAACATATTATTTGGTATATAACCAGTAAGGCAGAGATCAGGAAAATAGTAACAAAAACAAAACAAAGCATTACCATAGCGCAGCATACAATAACAAGTGAAAAAATACCATTAGAATGCTTTTCCAAACTTAAGGACGAACTTTTGCGGGTCTTTGCTCAATATAACATAGCGAACTAGCAAGAGTGAATTATATAAATTTCGGTTAAACTCCAGGCTACAGTTAAATTGAAAATTCCATGTTGCGAACTAACTAGATCAGTATATAACTTTGAAATTTTTTTATTTGTGAGTCAAATCATGGGGGAGAGCAAGACAATACCTTTGCCTCCTATTAAAAATCATGGGATAGCAACTGATCCGTCTGTCTCCCGCTTCCTCCGCCTGGACGATCTGGAATGGAATGGGTAAAATTTCGGTTAAGATTAACATGAGCTATATAACAAGTGATATAGATATCTCGCCCATATCGGGCAGGATGGAAACAAGAATCGGAATTATATGAATATAACAAACAAATGAAAAACGATTTTGGATGCTGACTTTTGTTAACAAAGTAGCATTTGACATTAGTAAAAGAGGTTAGATTGACAACTAGCAACAGTCATGGCATACCTGATAAATACCTGGAAACTTTTTCGGAGCTAATATCCCTAGTGCAGTCGAAGACGATTTCCGATTTTTTTTTTTTTGAGAACTCAACTGAACCCTTTTCAAATTTAAATATTTTTAGCCAATAAAAACAAATAATACAGAGCAATGAAAAGGTTGAATTAAACAAAAAAAGTAAGAAACATATTTTAAATGAGTGGTAGGGTTAGTTGCGTTAGGTCAACAACAAAGTCACAAACCTTGAAGATCTAAATCAGTTTAATTCTCTACGGAATAAAATACAAGATCATTCTAAAATTAAGTAAAAATGAATTTTTAGATCTTTTAAAATTCTTTTTTGACAGCAGTCATTTTCAAAATACAAGAGTTCTAAGTTCTAGTTTTGTTCCGCCACACAGAGGTCATTTTTAAAAATCTAGGTGGAAATAAATCATATATGAGAATATCTCTGTGTAATGATTATACACCTCACTACTCGCATTGAAAATGATGAATGTAGCCTATCCCTACTTTTTTTCTTCCCGCCACTGACGTATCCAGGTGGAGGAGGGGAGGGGGGGCAAAATGGGTTTGTTAAATATCTATATAAACATTATAAACCTCAAGTGGTGAATCTTTGATGGATTATAAGACTAAAACTTTAGGTAAATGTAGGTTCTGACTTGTATAATTTGCATGATACAGGGTGTTAAACCATTATCAAAAAAATCAATCACCATTATAATCAAAATACCCCATTCTGTTTTAAAATTCCTAACCACAAAAAAAGAATTTTATTTTTATTATGCTATTTGCTTTAATTTTATTGGAGCAACTATTACATAAAACAAGAAATAAAACATGTAACATAATTTAGTCTTTAACACAAATTATATTATTTTAACTCTGTGTAACTTTTCTTGCTCTAAAATACAAAGTGGACATAGAACCTATAAATCCATAAAAGCTTGGCAAATTTTAAAAGCAAGTGGATATAATTTATGAAAAATTGAATATTAGGTACAAAATGAAGTTATTAAAAATATAAACGTGTTAATTATATGTCTTAATTATTAATATTTGATGCAAACTATAACCACAAGCTCAAACTCAAGCTCCCAGTTATTCATCGTCATCATCCACATCATCCTCATCATCATCAACATCTCTTCCTTCTACATCATCATTATCTAAAGAATTTTTTGATAACTGAGGCTCTTTGAGCAATCTCAGCACATCTTTAACTAAAGGTTCTTTATTGGAACGAGCACCCACACATTTCGATAATGAAGAAATATAAGGATCAGAGGATACCAAAAGCCCACAAAACACATCTTTCATTGTTTTCTCTCTTGAAAACTTTCTCGAATGATGCTTGCAATATCTTCGAAAATCCTTATTGCGGGATTCTAGGGCCTCTTCCGAAAACATTCCTATAGGAAGTGGTGCAGATTTCACAATTGCAGGGCCATGAATCAGTATTCGGTGGAGACTCGAAGGCATGTTGTACCATGGATAAAGGTTGACGAACATTATTGCTGTGCCTTTGCAATACTCAGTAAATTCCTCAGAATTCACTTCATACCCAGAACACATTGTTGTCAGGATTACATATAGACGCTTGAGAAAATCTTCATCCATCCCTGTAAAATTCATTAACGGTTTATAAAGTAAAGAATACAAATCATGAAAATTTTATAAATATGAAATTGAAAAAAGAATTACCTGTTATTGATGCTGTAATTTGATATTTACGGAAAAATATTCGGGCTGTATTCCCATCATTGGTTGTTCCATAGCCTTGCTTTGGAATATCAACCAACAAACACAACTTTTCTCTTAGCTTTTTAATTATTTCTTCTTTTCTCTCTTTTACCATTTTTTTCTCGTTCTCATCCCGTATCTGCCATTTTTTTAACATCAACCTGTAGGAAATGTGAAGACAACACTCCAAGCACCTTATCCAGGCATGAAGAGTCGAGATACCATAATCGTACAATGTTTCGTGCGATGAAAGCGCCATTATATAGTCTAGATTATTCATTACTTTAGGTGTAGCACGACAGATGCCACAAGTCTGCGTTGAAGAATTAGAAATCACTCCAAACATTTTTCCATCTATCATAGTTAGTTTAAATGAATGATTAATAATTATTAGACCTTCTTCGACAAAACATTCAGTGGGTTTAATATTTTTTATCTGGGTTTCAATATTTTCTATTTCTTTTTTTGATAGTTGTGGTGTTTCTTTCGCAAAAATTAATTTTATTGGTCTGCAGAATCTGGTAGATGATGGTCGAATATTTTGCCAGAATATACTATTATTCTCTGCAGTCATTTGCAGTGGAACGAGACATACGGAAAATAAACTGATTGAATCACTTCTTGAAAAAACATTTTCGTCACTTAATTGCTGCTTGTAGGTCGAGTGTCCAGCACTGCCATCACATCCCCATTTATACAGAAGATTGAATTTATTTGACAGATTTAACGGAAAAGTAGAAATAACAGTTTTTTGCGACTCAACAATTCTTTTAGCAGTATGATTGACCAGTTCTTGCAAATTTATTTCGGCGGATATTTCTGTGATTAAAATAGAATCTTCAGTTGGAAAACATTTTTTCTTAGCACTCAGAAGAATGTTGTAATTAGGGTAAATGTTGGCATGTCGGTACTTCGCTCCTTGCTGCATTAAAGTGTAGGATTTTTTTGTGAATCGCCCATCAACGTAAAGGGCAAGAGCTTCTTCTGGGGAATACTTAATAATAGGCTTATATTTTTTATTATTAATTGCTTTTTTAATTTTAGTAGCTCTCTCTGGTGAATGTTCTGACACTTCTTGGACTATTTTAGATGCATTTTTACGGCCTGACAACTCAAGACTTTTTTGAGTTGCAAATGATAGTTCCTCAGTAGAATAACTTTCCAACAATGGCATTATTCTCTGTTTTTTTCGTTTGTCGCCAAGGTTTGTGAAAGATTTAGAGGGTCTACCTTTACTTGGACCTGGTTCTTGTAGATCTTCTATGAAAAACTCTATAGATTCATTCAGCCAGTCTAGATGTCTATGTTCAAATACTGTCCGAGTGCGATTACTGTTTTTCCACATTTTAGCGACAGAACTATTAAAGGAATTCACCAATTTCTTTATTAAATTGTATCTAACATCCCGGGATTGGTCTATATTAAGCCTGTTCAAAACAAAATTCAATACGGAAGCGTTTTTGTCGTCCAGCGATTTTTGCTCGCACCAAATGGTAAACATGTCATATTTTCGTATTGACATATAGTCTCTGAAAAAAAAATATTTCAAATCTTGGCAGTTCTTGGCAACAAAATCTAGCATGAGTCGAAAGGTAATAGACCAAATTAACGATAAAAAATATTGTTGGAACAAACATGCATAAACACCATGTTCTGCAGTATTTTAAAATATTTTTTTTGCGAAAAACAAAAGATTTACAGCGACTTCGTTATATCGTTTATTTTACTATGTACGTGCGTTCTTTAATATTGTTTTAAATAAAATAAGTACTTACCCTCTGATTTCGTACTGCACAATCACAATTTAAAAATTCTTTATAGGATTATCACAATGAACAAAGCAAATTCGCTAATAAAAGGTCACTGAACTGACATGTCACTCATATTAAATATTTTATGCACTTTTGTTTAAAGTCATGGCCATAGTTGAAGGTATAAAGTTAATTACGCAAAAAAACGATTTCATGCAATGTTTTCTTTGAAATAAGGCTATTAGGGATATATTTTTCGATAAATATTTTCGTGATTTTTTTCCACCTAGAATTTCAAAAATGACTTCTGTGCGCCATATTGAATTAGTACCACAGTTTTACTAGTTCATCTATATACCATAATTATTATTGGCACATAATTTGATCAGGCCCTTAAGTAGTTCTTCAGGCTGAATTTTTAAATATTTTACTAAGCGACCATTTTCTTCCGCCATCTTGGATTCGTACCAAAATTTCATCAGTTGATTCCTACATAATACTTGATGTTTCTTGATAAATTGGATAAGTAGTTTTTTAGTAATCAATTCTTTAACATTTCACTAGGCCGATTTTTGTTTTGCTATATGTATCGATAAAATTAATATAACTGCTTAAATCCTAACACTGGAACCTGTGGTACAAGATAGATCAAAATACAAGAGATTTAACCGCACTACACCACAACTTGTTACGTTCTGGACGCGCGTTTCGCTAACCAAGTTAGCATCATCAGCATATGATATAAACTAATGAAACTTATCCTAACCGAGACTATTTATAGGTAAATGTGGTCACACTTGGTTGCGCCCGACTGCACCGTTGTCAAGTAAACAATAGAATGGGCTATAGGAAATAGGCCCTCTCTCTTTATTTAGTGCTTTCTTACCACATTTAACTATTTCTGTGCTCTCAAATTGCATCCAATAATCTATTATTAGATACATTTTTTATCAACTTAAGATTATTAATTCCTATTTGGTGATTGTTTTTCAAAACATGTTGGGCAACGCTTGACTTTTCTGTTCCTCCGTATCTTAAATGTGCCATGTGTTTTTTAAAACGAATTATTATGGAGCGTTTAGTTTGCCCAACATATTTTAGATCGCAGTCAGCTAATTTCATAGATGCCACTCCTCTCCTTTAAGTCGACTTTGTCTTTAGGGTTTCCAAGGAGATTTTTCAAACGGTTCTCCGTTTTGTAGGCTACTCTAAAACCTACGTTTTTAAATACTTTTTCTAGACCTCTCGTATATCATATGGGATTACTATGAACTTATTGGGAGCCTCAGGTGCTTGAAGAGTAGTGGCATCTTTTAAAATTTTCTTCTGCTTATGTCTATTTACTAATTTATGTACAAAATTATCATTATCGTTCTTTACTTAATAGACAATTGACTAATCTGTGAGTGAAGAAATGAAGTGCTGCCATTTTGTGTTGACGGCAATAAAATGATTCGGATGTTATATACCTATCAGTATTAGTAAATTTCATATAAATATCAAATTCTAATTTATCGTTATTTCTAATAACTAACGTGCCGAGAAAAGGTAATTGCCCATTGTTCTCCTTTTCGTACGTAAAATTAATGGAAGGATATTTATTGTTTAATGTTTCTAAGAAAGTGTCCACATTTTCTGTTTTAGTATCAAAAATAAAAAATATATCGACTACGTATGTATACCACACCCTTGAGGAATACTTGATTTTTTTTTGAATCGGGTTTCTAATCTACCCATAAACAAATTTGCAAGGAACGGAGATAAGCAATTGCCCATCGCAGTTCCCTCAAGTTGTTTATAATATTTATTGTTGAATTGAAAAAAATTTTAGTAAATGTTAAAAGATGCCACTACTCTTCAAGCACGTGAGGCTCCCAATAAGTTCATAGTAATCCCGTATGATCCCAGATATACGAGAGGTCTAGAAAAATTATTTAAAAACGTAAGTTTTAGAGTAGCCTATAAAAATCAAAAAACATCAAGTATTATGTAGGAATCAACTAATAAAATTTTGGTACGAATCCAAGATGGAGGAAGAAAATGGTCGCTTAGTAAAATATTTAAAAATTCACCCTGAAGAACTACTTAAAGGCCTGATCAAATTGCGTGCCAATAATAATTATGGTATATAGATGAACTAGTAAAACTGTGGTAGTGTGGGCGGAACAAAATGGCGACTAAATAAAATATTTGTAATCGTGAAAAAATCGCTCTCTCAGATTTTACATATCTTCACGTTTTATAGTCTCTAGATGCCAAAAAAATATGTGTTATCAATTCCATTGGTCTGTCTGTCGGTTTATCTATCTGTCTGTCTGTCTGTCAGTTCACGACAGAGCTTAAAAACTATTTTCGCGATTTTGGATAAAAATTACGGGTCATATGGGAATGAACTGGTGACATTTTGGTAAAAATCCAATTTGGCAAACTAAAATGGCTGCCTAATGAAATGTTACAAAAATTATAACTAAAAACTGCTATACAATTTATCTTAAATTTTGCACAAAAATCGCGTATTATGTAGGAATCAGCTGGCAAAAAAAATTTTGGTACCAATTCAAGATGGCGAAACAAAATGGCGGTTTAGAATAATATTTAAAAAGTCATCCTGAAAAATTACTTATTGGACTGATTACAAAATACTAGTAAAACTGAGGTACTAATTCAAGATGGCGGGACAAAATGTAGGCTAAATAGAATAATTGCAATCGTGAAAAAATCGCCCCCTCAGAAATATGTCTTACCAATTCCGTCGGTCCGTTTGTCGGTTTGTCTGTCTGTCTCTTAGTTCATAGCATAGCTTAAAAACTACTTATCGACTGACTTCAAATTTTCGTCAAAAATTAAGTCATATGGTAACAACTAGTAACATCTGGGTAAAAATCCAATTTGGCAAAACAAAATGGCGGCCTAGTGAAATGTTATAAAAATTATAACTAAAAACTGCTAGTAGAAATCATCTGATATAATTTTGGTACGAATACAACAAAACGGCGCTGGCGGCCAAATTAAAATTTTTTAAAAATCAACTCAGAAATCTTATTCAATTCAATAAATATGACATAGATATAAACTGGTAAGAATTCAACAAAATGGCAATGTGTGTTAATATAAAAACTACTTATTAAATTTGTTTTTAATTATGCTCAAAAAACAAGCGTGGTGTAGGTAGAAACTGGTAAAATATTGGCAGGAATTCAATATGATCTAGCAAAATAGCGACGAACAAAAATGTTGTAAAAGACAGTATATATGTGTCACATTTCACTATTCCTAATAAAAGGAAATTCACCGATTTTTTTTTCTAGTTATTAAAGAAGAGAGAAGACTTTCCCCCGAAACGTCCAGAATGTTAAATTTCTTACAGATTCGTCTCTAAAATACCTTTATAGAGGATCCAGAACTCAAGCATCAATTTTAATATTAAGGGGTAAAATAATATTTTCCCCCTCCCTGTATTGTAAGCAACCTATTTTGACACTGCTTTGACAGACGTAAGTGAAAGTTACTCAACAAGGTATTGGTTGCCCTTATCGACAGGATGTAAGTCAACTTACATCCCTTGGGAAATAATCTAAATTTATTATAAGTAGCTTTAATGTTTGATTATATCAACATATTAGAAAAATCCGGACAAAAATCCGGTGATATTAATTGAAATGAATATTAATGGTACAATTATTACAATTATTCACATTATTAACAAAATTTGGAAACACGTGTTCTCGTTTCTTCTCGATGTGTATTACATTTTCTGACTCCACAGATCCTTCATTTCTAACCAATGTTTCTGTGACTGTTGAAGCACTGCAAGAGACTTCTGGCTGGGTCTTATTGTATAAAATTTTATTCGCTACTTCCTTTTTATTATTGAGGCTCTCAGCAAATTTCCGCAATAGTAGCGGATTTCCATCCACCATGTCGCTTGATAGCTAATACATCAACTCCAGTATTAGCTAATAAAGTTGCCGACGTTCTTCTAAAAGAGTGTCCAGTATACATTTTGAAGTTCTCAAACTTTAGAAATTTCGCAATTTTGCTTGGAATTGACGAAAACGTATTTTTCCCGACAGGCTGGTTTAAGCACTTTCCATTTTGATATCGCATAAAGAAGCGCGGACTAATAGTCGTCATGTGGGATCTTGTATCAATGTACTTTTGAATTATTTTGAAATAACAAACTTTAGTGTCATCACTTTTTGTTACTGTAAATGTACGTGACATTCCATTTTTGGAGTCAGGAATGGTCACAATTATGACTTCTTGACTTATTTTAACATTGTCCATTTTCATTTCACAAAGTTCATTAGAACGGCGCGCTCCAGCAACTCCCATTACCATTACGACCTTCATCAATAAGTATATATCATCAGGGGCTTCAAGCATGAACTTATTCACATCTTCCGTGTTAAACACATTCGATTTTTTGGGTCTATAACCATCATTTTTTCTTTTCAAAAATGCTCGAAGTTTTGGGTACTTAGAAATATCTATATTTTCCTCTTTAAAAAGGGTGGACTTCAACATCGAATACTCAGACCATAAGCTTGATGGGGACTTCAATATAGCACTTTTTTCGTGGAAATATGCTAAAAACAAGGTTTCTGAGATTGCAGTAGCCATCTTGCTTTGCCACCAATTGTTAATGGATTTATATGCTGCTTCATACCTTTTTTTCGACTTTTCCGGTAGTAGAGATAAACAAGTAATATTCGCTGATTCTTGTAAGTCTGAAACATCCATTTTTTCCACACAGAATCAAACAGTTCGATTTCTTCAAACTTAACTTTTCGCTATGAATTGTCAACTTGACGTTGTTGATAAAATAAAAACTGCTTATGTTGCTCTGGCAACCGATCACGGCTGCCTTCATAAGTTAATGAGAATGCTATCGAATTTAATGATAATGAAAATCAAAAAAAATATATCCAGCATTTTCTTCTAAACATACAATACAGGGAGGGAGAAAATTTTATATAATATATGGGATGTAAGTGCATTAACCAGTCTCGAACTCGTCATCGACTGGTAAATGTTAATTACATCCCTTATAGTACAAATAACTATTTTAGGACTGTTTTTGATATTAATGTGGCGTAAAACCCACCAAAATATTTTTTACCTCTTATAATCTTGTTTCTATTTTCAGGTACAAGCCTGTAATTTATTTGTGCCATTTTTACCAGTTTTGTACGTTCATAAGAATTTCCGTTAACGCTGATCCAAAGCCTCATACGTCGAGTGCCATGTTCACACCATGTAACCCGGTATATGGGTGGAGATACAAGAACACAGAGAGGGGTGTCATTAAACATTTACAGAACGCGTGAAAACCACATGATAAGTGACAGGTGGGGCGAAAATATATGGAATATTTTGGAAAGAAAAATCAAGGGAAGTCGCGATTCAAATAAAAGAAAAGGAAATCAGTTTTTCAACTGCAGTAGCTTCTGCAAACAATTATGTAAAAGATACACGAACTTACGTGAGACAATACAATAATTTTAAAAAGCTGAAAAATGGTTTTTGGACTGATTGATTACAATAATTATTCTGTTACTGCTTTTTAGTACAGAGTATGAACTAAAACATGTTCACAACTCTTAGAGTAAATATATCTAAAAAAAAAAGAAAAATAATCAAATAAGAGAACAAAACGATATTTGGTATTGCTGTTGCTTTTTCATTGTCTGTACGTTATTATTACAAATTGCTTAAATTTATTTAATTGGCATTTCAGACAAATTTATTATAAAGTGTGTGAGTTGTCTTACGCTGTTATTTGTTGTATTGTTATAATTTAATTGAATAAAATTTAATATCTTACGGCAAAACGGTATGATTTTCTATTTGAAGTAAGAGTACAGAGTATTTGAAGCACATTCCATCGGCTTAAAGATGGCAACCCATTTTGACAATTTGTTCCAAAATAAAAACGTTTTCACGGAAATAAGTTTTCAGTTGCAGGTAAAATGCCCTCTGTTGGCAACTTAAATAAACATTTTTACCTTTGGATAAGAGAGTCCATTAGCTCAGACTTATTTGTCAAATATCAAATTGATCGGCAGAGAAATGAATTAAATATTCCCAAAATTTAAAATTAAAAATGCAACTCTGATCAGCCGTTACTAGGAAACCATTGAGATTTTGACATTTTCTTAAATGACTAGCTACCATTATTTTTTCCTAACGTTGTTCCCGAACACCCTGTATAAAGGAATAATAGTTGCTAGCTTTAATGTATCTTGAAATATATCACTCTCTGTCGAAAAGTCCATATATATCGCATTAAGATGTTATTTGAAATGCCATCGTTGCCATGGTAACTAGATTTTTTTAGTTTTTCTTCTATGCTTGCAATGCCCTCACTACAAACCGGAGATAAAAAAGTTTTGAACAGTCAGTCAACAATGTTAATTGTGCATTAAATATTTCTGCTATTTCAAAATTGGTTAATTTTTACCCATCGATGGAAAATTCAATAGGAGGTTTACTATAATTTTTTTTATACTATTAATACACTGCCACATTTACTTTCCACTTTAAGAATTTTTAAATAATTTCCGTTTCTCACAAATAATTTTAATTTTTCTCTATAGATTACATTTAGTTAGCTAGTAAGCACTAGCGAAAAAATACTTTCTATCATATTTAGCTAAATCAATAAATAGGGTTACTTTTTCTGTCAGCCTGGTTAATTCAGGATTTAAATGAGTTTTTCGCGATTTATATGTTACAGAGTTGGAAACGATAAATCAAAATAATATAAAATAATTCGATAGAAAGTATCAAATGATTTGTTTAAAGACTGATCAATCAACACTTCAATAAAACTCTCCCGCCTTAAAAAACTAAGAAAGGTATTCAAGTCAACATTATTAAAGTTTCTACGAATGATACATACAACCTAAACATAATGATCAGACAGATTAAAATTCAACACTTCACTATAACACTTACTTCTACTATCAACTAAAAAATTATCTATACAAGTTGAAGAAACTACATTAACTCTAGTAGGCTGCCCAGTTTGAAACGCCACGTTGAAGATACCAATAGGGTCACACAAGAGGGATATGTTAAAACTAGGAATTCTAAAAGTTTACATTAAAATCTCCTCCAGTAATAAAATATCTGAGAAGCTTGACAAACAATGTCAGGTAGATGTGATCTACACAGATTTTTCTAAAGCTTTTTGACAGGTTTGTTCATGAAATTTTACTAAATAAACTCTTAGCATTTGGTATTTTAGATCTGTTGGTTCAATTAATAACATCCTGTTTATAAAATAGGTATCAATATGTACAGTTCCGTGAATACAGGTCTAACAGATTTGCAATGTTGCAAGGGTCAGTGCTTGGACCACCTATGCGGACGTCCTTAAAATATTTTGTGAGATTCGCTCTCCTGAGGATGCTTATAGACTACAAAACTGTTTAGACTTGGTTGGCAGGTGGTGTACTGAAAATAAACTTCCGTTAAATGCTTTAAAGTGTAATGTTATGTCGTTTTCGAGAACATCACAACCAATTGAGCGTAATTATGCCATACATAATGTTGTGCTAGCAAGATCTACTTTGATTAAGGACCTTGGAGTAATTTTCGATTCAAAACTTACATTTATTGACCATATTGAAGACACAGTAATAAATGCATCAAAAAGAATGGACTGCTCGATTGTATTAGATTAAGAGTGCCTAGTGCCACGAACAACCATCCTCATATCTTCTCCAGTATACCAGATTTCAAAAACTGCAATAAAACTGAAAATAGTATTGACGTTTTACACTGCAGCATTCAAGAGATTGAAGGATGTTTGTTTAACTTCGCTTTAATTTTCATTGTTCAACCCCTTGCTTTTCTTGCTCAAAAACTGTAAATTTTGTCTTTATGTGTTGTACTGTTATTGTTGTTATATATTTTATATTGCATGTTATGTTTAGTATGAATATATTTTTCCTTATCCTAGTAATTGTTGGATATTGTATTTAAAATAAATAAATAATAATTAGGTTTAGTCAAATACATTAACAAATTATTTGACGACGAGATTTTTCGAAACGAGACCAGACTAGCCAAAATCGATACGAGAGGAAATCAACCCTTAGTTTATCTCGTCTCGCGGAATCACTCAATCTACTCCTTATATTGTTTGTACATACTTTTAATATACAATAACCAGAGTACAAAGGTATGAAAACAACTGACTATCGTTAATTCGCAATAATTCTCTCACGTACCAGCGGGCATATTATCAATGTCTCGGGGCTTTCTTACTTGACTTTTTGCCTTTCGATAATTAGAGCAAAACGCTTTAAAAAGCGCCAAAGAAATGCCATCGAACACACGCTCATTATATCTCATAAACTGTCATAACGTTTTCACATTCCGGCAATTGCTGTGATGTGTGCCACCATGTTTAATGAATTCAAAGCAGCAGTCGGTAATGATCGGAAAATGAGCAACGATCGGGCTTTGTCGCTTATTATGCTAGATCGCAAATATCCGATTAATCGATTGATAATCGGTAAAAATTGCCCCAGTCTGCCTGAACTGGTTATTGTTTATGGGCTTTCTGTCAAGCCAATCAATTCTGGAACTCGCTATAAAGATATTTTTAACATGTGTTTCTTACTTCGTTGGGTGAATGGCAAGCCAGCCGAAGTAAATTTTTAGTCAAAATGCGTTTTCTGGACCTTTGTACGATACCGGTATCGAGAAATTCGCTGCGGAAGTATCTTAATTTCAAAATGAAACCCAAGTACAGGAGATATCATAACTAAAGTAGTTGTAAAAGTCGAGCAAAACTCTTTTTAAAAATGATTTTAACTAGGTTACATAAATCAAAATACAAGAGTTCTAACCACACAACACCACAACTTGTTACGTTCTTGACGCGCGTTTCGCTAACTAAGTTAGCATCATCAGCAGATGATAAAAAACTAAAGTAACTTATCCTAACCGAGACTATTTATAGGTAAATGTCACACTTGGTTGCACCCGACTGCACCGTTGTCAAATAAACAATAGACGGGACTATAGGGAATAGGCCATCTGTCTTTAGTACTTTCTTACCACATTTAACTATTTCTATACTCTCAAATGCATCCAATAATCTATTATTAGATACATTTTTAATTAACTTAAGATCATATCTATTCCTATTTGGTGATTGTTTTTCCAAAGCATGTTAGGCAACGTTTGACTTTTCTATTCTTCCGTATCTTAAATGTGCCATGTGTTCTTTAAAACGAATGTTTATGGAGCGTTTAGTTTACCCAACATATTTTAGAGCGCAGTCATTACAGCTAATTTCATAGATGCCACTCATCTCCCTCAAGTCGACTTTGTCTTTGGGGTTTCCAAGGAGATTTTTCAAACTGTTCTCCGTTTTGTAGGCTTACTACTCTAAAATCTACGTTTTTAAATACTTTTTCTAGACCTCTCGTATATCTGGGATCATATGGGATCACTATGAATTTATTGGAAGCCTCAGGTGTTTGAAGAGTAGTGGCACCTTTTAACATTTTCTTATGCTTATGTCTATTTATTAATTTATGTACAAAACCATCATTATGTCCATTACTTTTAGCTATATTTTTAATCCGATTCATTTCATTGTTAAAACGTTTCCATTAAGTAAAGAACTGCACAGCTAGACTGCACCGAGTGCCGGCTTGTTTTCTTTTTTCATTGACATTTCAAATATTTTTTTATTATTATTATTATTTTATAAGTTTGGAGTGATAACAATCAATTATAATTATTTTGGAAAACTGCTCCTCCTAAGGGGACTAAAATGACAATATTTAAATATCGAATGGATAAATAAGAAGCTGTTCATTTGCTCAAAAATTCAACCATTCACCTAAATATGTTTAGAAGCGATCATACATCTTCTTTATGCGGGCCATAAAAATTATCAAGTCGCGTTGTCCCTCGCCTTGAGCCCAATAAAAATGCATACTGCATACATTACCGACGATGCATGCCTGAACTTTTATAATTTGCCTGTAAAGTACATACAGGGAGTTGGGGAGTTGCCCCGATATATACACTTATGCCGCGCGGAGAGACACATGTGCCCCAGGTGAATAATATATTAGAAGGTTTGGAGGGAGGTCGGGCATCCTGCTTAAGTTCATTTACTAATGATAGTCGTAAAAAATGTATATTGCGTTCTCGACATTAAATTAGAAGAGTTAACACTTATAAATTGAACTGACATCTTTATCCTAGCTATGATAAGGAAAGAACATCACAGTGGCACAGATCAGATACAAAAATATTAAATATTCATTCAATGTCTTTAGAAAATGCCATATTCAAATGAGAAAATCCAATATTCTCCGGATATTTTCTAAGAATAACAAAAATGTATATGCACCGACAGTTTCCCAATGCGAAAGCTCCAACACGAACAATATTTAAAATTGTTGAACTCGGATTTCAAGATAAAACGAGAAAAAACGGAAAGTCATGCGTGGTGGAGAAAGAATTAAATATTTTGTTATAATTTTGAAGTAGGCGCTGGTTTATAAAGTAGGGGAGACCGGGGTTGTTTGTAGAGATTAGTTACATGTAGTTTAAAATGCGCGCCAAAGACAATATAGCGCTGCATGATTACCACCATTGAAGCGTACCATGCGAGACGATCAGTTGCTCATGCTGAATAAAAATATATAAGAAACTTCAAATAGAACCCTTGAAAAGGTTTTGTGTATGCAACCAGTTTATCGTATTTTTGTTAGTTCTGCAACGATCCACAGTTGCCGCTAGTTGCGCTTTTGGACGAAAAAGGAGCAAGAACTGCCGTTTGACGCCAAACGGCCAGTTTTGATCGTAAACATAAACAGTGCTAACAGTGGTTTTTGAATTTAAATTGGACGTATGTGATTGTTATTTTGTTGACACACATTTTGGTAATGTGAAAGAAATCTACAAATCTCACAGGGTATGTGATCTACATTTTTATCAATATATTCGCATGCCAGGAATGAAAAGAGGTTTAAGAACAAACTCTTTTCCAACAGAAAGTTTACCTCATTTATTTGGTTCTGGGAAGTTAGACTGGTTTATATAAAATCTCTATCTATTTATATAAAGCAGAAATGCCTAAATATTAATACAATTTGATTAAACGCGGTATTAAAACAAAAAGGTATTTGAAAATCAAATAAGCCAAGAACAGAATTTTCATGGTTTTAGTCTTGGTTTTCATACAGAAGAAGGAAAGTTTTCAAGAATTAGTTTTGTCATTTATATAGGATATCCAAACTTAATGCTTTTATTCAATTATACTGATTTAGAGGGCTTGAGGTTTTCAATACGAACTCATGTTTATAGGCTTTTCCTTTGGGGACATGTCAAATCAAACAATAACAATACATGTGAATTATTTCAAGACTGATGTTGCCTAGTCCCAACAAGCAACAAACCCAGTGGAAGTGGGAAGAACCAGAACTAGAATGTAGTGTTAAGAAATAGAGAGTTGTTGTGGGAGGTAGGTATTACCTAATAGTTCATAACAAAAAACTGGTACATGTGAGTGATGTGCATAAAACTGTATACAACTAAATAATTTTACTAAGACTGGACTCTAATATTCATTTTGATAGCACCAGCTAGCCCAAAACTGAGAACTGTTTACCCTTAAAGAATGTAAGAAGCTTTTTTCTAATAGTAATTATTTTTAAATATGTAGTCTTATACAGGTGATCCAATTCATGCATTACATTTAGGATACATCACACATCATACAGGGAGTAGTGAATCTGCTAGTAGAGCTATAATGATTTTTTTTGGGATTATTGGACATCACAAAAGAAAGTAAATTTATTTTTATATACTACAAAGGTTTTTTAAAGTGGAATATAAAGCCAAAAACTCTAGAGAACGATAAATTCACTTTCTTCTTGCCTTAACTCTTTGTTTATGCTATAAAATGTAACTTAAGAATTTTTTGACTGTGTGTTGAGTTGGTTCGGCTAACAATAAGTCTGTCCTGGTACTTTCTTAATCAAAATACTATATTTAAGAAATACAACATAATTTCTTTTAAACAATCCTTTTTTGGGTATGTCAGATCAATTTATGTGAAAAAGTTGCTTTCTGTATTTCCTGAAAATATTAAAAATAATGTGTTAGCATATATTTTGTATTATATGTTTATGTGTTGTATGTTTTGGGATTGTGTCCAGAGATATATACGAACAG
>JAUTXW010004731.1:600000-837500 GCA_030620095.1 Kuschelorhynchus macadamiae
CAAAAAGGTGAACAAATAAAAATTTTTTATCGTGATAAAATCACTCTTTGAACTTTTACGTATCCTCATGTTTTAGCTTCCCTGGATGTAAAAAATATGTATTATCGATTCCGTCGGACCATCTCTCGGTCTGTCTATCAGTTCAGCAGCTTAAAAGCTACTTACCATTTGACTATAGAGAAACTGCGAAGGACATACGTTAAATATATCGATGAAAGCGGTGGCCCAGTGGAATAGTTTTACATTTAGTTATATATATTTAGTTATCGGTTCAACTTGTTTTTGCTGTTACGTTACTTTACCTATACTAATATCAGCAATCTTTTAAATTGTAATGAATAAAATTTAAATGAAAAAATTAAAATATCTAGGAGCTGTTTTGTTTTCTCTGTTTGCCAAAGCACACCAGCTTAAAATAGTGGGAGGTGTCTCTCAAAATCTCACCAAATCTCATTTGAAAGAAGGGGAGTTGATCAAGTTATAAAAAAATTATTTGCACTTTTTGATCCATGTTAAAAGGCACTGGACACGGATCGAACGGAAAATAGCAAGTGCCAAATGTTTCACTTGCAACTGTTAATATCTCCAAAGCGATTGAAGATACGTGAAAATTTCAAATAAAAAAATTCATGCATTTTAAGTAGGATACAAAAACGCATTTATATACACGACGTAAAAATCAATTTTTTGCTCTTGTCTGTATATCAAAAAAGATTTCTATATGTGTGCAAAAACTAGACTAGTCACCCTACATACCAATTTTTTAATTTTTTTTCCATCTTGAATAATAAGAAAATTAGAGGGGGGGGGTAATAATATAGGAGATCACCCTCTACATAAGACGGAGGAAGAGATACCTGGTAAATACTTATAGTAAAGTCACGCAGGTCTCAAAGTGTTAAACGAGGGAAGTTAGGCAATTGATTTTGATCCAATTCAATTCACCTTCCACGTATGGCTTTAAGATTTTCTGCTTCTACTCGTCTCTGCACATCATTAACTGCGCGCGATTTTGCTAAGAGTTCTCTTCCTAGTTCTACATAAGCTTCTTTTATCAAAACATGTGGATGATATTAATTTAAAATAGCACCAGCGATTCTGTATAACCCAGATAATGAACCTGGGACATTGAAATGGTGTTCATATAAAACTTAAAAGTTGATTTAAAATGGCCGTTCCTTGCAGCATCTATACACCTAATTTTTATTACCAAACGTGACTCATTTGCTTCTTTTGCGCTAAGCTGAGCTTGTCCTCGATTTAGAGCTAATGGCATTTTGTAAACGAATCCCAAACTTTGAAATAGAGGGCCAGCATCTCGGCACCCTCGATCTACTATGAAAATGTCGTCTTCTTGAAACCACTGCCTCATACCGTTTACATTTCTTTCAAATTCGCGTTGCTTATTACGTGAATCGGAGAAATAAGGCCCTTATATTATCTCAATTTTATATCTATTAGGCGTCACAATCAAAGCAGTAATACTAACGAACGAAATACAAACGCTAAAATTACTACTTTTACTGATATAGGTATATGTACCGTCGATAATTATGCTATTCCTATAACAATATTTGGTTCAGTATTGTATAATTATATGGTTTGCGAATTCAGTTGCATGCCGGTTAATATATTCATTTCTTGTAAAGAATCAAAAATCTTCCCGGAATTGTAGCCAAATGAACGCTGAAAGAGCGCAGTACTGTGTCTGTGGACATTAAGCAGGCCACAGTGTCGGGTCGACCTACTGTGAAGATTTGATCTAGGGATAAGTATCTCAAACAGATATTCTGGTTGTTTAGTTTGAATAATTTAAAAATCAATTTTGCCAAATGTGACAAAAATCTTTCTTGTAAATTAAACCATTTCAATTTCACCAAGAGAGGAGTAACTTGGTCAAATTTTCAATGCCAATACGCAAACTTGAGGCACGCATTCTGTAGTAGACTGGAAACATGCGCCTCAAAACGCAATTGAGAATCAAAATTTATTCCAAGATTTTTACAAGTAGAGGATGGTAGTAATCGTTGATCGTTAACTTTGATAACAAAGTTATCACGCAAAGACAATAAGTCACAGTGTCTACCGAACAAACGAAACTGCGATTTAGAACCATTCAGATTCAGAATCAATACATGGAATATAGAAATTTGATATATTGTATGTTCTTCTGCAAGCTTGGAGTTACATGCAAAAATTAATAGTATATTTTCATATCATCTGCATATTGATGGGAGCTGCAGTTTTTCATAAAGCAAGAAAAGTCAGAAGTATAAGCAGAAAATAACAATGAGCCCAAGATGCTTCCCTGAGGCACACCTTTAGAAAATGGTAACAATTCCGATGACGAATCGCCAATCACTAATTTCTGTTTCCGACCAATTAAATAACTTTCGATAAAGAGAAGACAAGAAGCATCCAGGTCAAAGTATCCTAATTTAGCACACAAAATCCTATGATCTAAGTAAGTTGTCAAAGACCTTACTGTAATCCAAGAGATGTATTTTTTCCCTGATCACAAGCATAAAGTATCATCAGTAACTTTCAAAAGAGCAGTAGTAGTAATGTGTAAGGGACGAAATCCTGTTTGAGTGGAAGGGATTATTTTGTTACTAGCAAGAAACTTACTGAGTTGTTCATGAATTACCCTCTCAAGTATTTTGAATACAGCATGCTTATAGGCCGAAACTGACTGACATGTCCCAAATTAGCAATGTTAGGGATAATCAAAATATTTGCACACTTCCAAGCCCAGGGTACTTTGAGTTGAGAAGAGAAAAATTAATAATATGGACAACCTGATCCGTTAGGTGAGGGATAACAAAAGACAACATTTTAAGGTCAATGTTGTCACTGCCCTTGGCATTAGTTTTAATGCTACATAATATTTTTTCAACCTGATCATTACTAACCTTTTAAAATTAAGTTTGTTTTGAATACTAGGATGAGTTTTATTAATATAATGGGCTGAGATACATTCATGGTTGCTTAAATCGGGAATGAGAATGTTATTGATAAAATAAGTATTAAAAAAACTGGCAGTACCTATATCTCCAGAAGCTGTTTTAAGAGTGTTATTTATATTTAAATATTTAATTGTATGTCAACCAGCTTTAGGATCCGATTGAAATTTATGTTGTAAATAAGCTCGTTTCTCATTTCCTACAGCGGTTGTGGCGATACCTTCAATTGCGTGACAAATATAATAATGCAGTAAAAGGCCCTTTGGCAGGGAATCGATTATTAGCTTGTTTTTGTACATGTTATTAGGTTTTTGTATGTTCTCAAAAGTTGTGTAAAGAATAGTCAGTTAAATATAGATTTTTGTTTTGAAAGGTTCTTCGTTTAAAATATGATTGTCCCAGCCCCCTAGGTTGTTTGACCAGTAAAGCAAAAATTATATATTTCTTTTTAATATTTGTTTAGATATGTATATTTTTTAATCAAGTTCTTTCAAGCATCCAGTCGTCAAATTCGATATATTTATTTTTACCAATTGTGGTAGCTAGAGGTTTTTGGGTTTTATTTTAGCAGGTTAACATTATTTACATGAAAACTAATTAAAATTATTAGATAGCTAAAATCGTGTAAGTTTAAAAACCACTATCCAGTAGATTGCATCGTGTAAATATCATGACCTTGGGCGTGTAAGTAGATTGTATAAATTTATAATTTTACTAGATAATATACTTTAACCCATACAATGTTAATATGTAATATGTTTTGCCACAGTTAAAAGAATATAAATATAATGAAAAGCAATTGGCTCGAGAGCTTGTGGATTTTCATCGGACCAAATATAGCAGATTTTCGGTTATAAATACCGGTATCGGCACTGGTAAACAAAGTCCGATCGGTACATAAAAATTTTATTGAAAAACATGTGGATCTGGATTAAGATATGCTCTTAAAATTTGAACAGATTCATGACTCTTTTTTTGTTCGTCCTTTAATTGTTGAACTGACCTAATTTGAAAATCGTAGAATCTGTTTTGCTTTAAAGTTCTCTGAACTGCTCTCTTGTTTTGTGGTCCATACCACTGACACAGTCTCTGATAGATTTTCTTAAAAATAAAGTAATATATAAAGATCCCTTACTTCATTTATGTGTTTCGTCTTGTTCTTGATCTTAGACACGCTGTTTCTTGCAATAACTTCTTCGTATGAATTATAGTTTGGTACAGATAGTATTCTCTGACCATTTTCAACAATTTCTCTATACTATTCTGTTGTTTTTCTGGCCTTATTATCACTCTTGAAATAAAGCTCAACAATTTTGAACCTTTCAGCAATCGAATAGATCATTGTAAGTATTATCACGAAATAAAAATGAGTCAAGCAGTAAATCTTCTGGACTTCAAACATCAATGTTATGACATTCGAAAAATAAACCTTCACCTTCAAGTAGCAGCAGGTATCTAAGTAAGTAAGTAATTATCAGCGTACTCTCAAATTTAGGGTCGGTCGAGGCTCAAAGCCAATCAAGAGTGGTTTTATGGTGAGGGAGTAATGAGGTAGTTAACCCCCCCCCTACGCCCAGACCGGTCAAAATCATGTGTAATTTACATATTTTTACGTGAAAATTATGATTAAAAACTTGGCTACGAAACACTATAGGAAAAGAGCGACCTGTTGGACTGGGTCTCTTGCGTATCCGTAGATAGAATATTGATGTAAATATAAACAATGTAATTAATAAATTTGCTGCTATAACTATTATGACTAACTAACAAGTATGACAAAAATATAGATATTTATGTTGTTCTCATACCATTTATAATAAAATATATTAATAAACATTTTTTTTTAAATTAACTGCTTAACAAAGTGAAAGCTACATCAAAACCAAAATAGCATATTGTCCAGCAAGAACCACGATGCGGCCTGCCGACTTCTGAAACCAATTGCAAATGGTATTTTAAAATATTCACTTGCACTTATTTCGTCACCACATTTAAACATGTGATATGGAGTGACAATTGCTAATATAATATATTATTATATCATTAGTCATGACTAAAGTAAACCACTAACTAAAACTAATTTAAAAATAAGTAGTAACATTTTATAATAGTTACAATTAGTACCTGTAATATTCTAGTATTCAATAGGGAAAAATTCCGGGGATACGGTCACATGGAGACAGGCCGGTGTTAAGTGATATAAGCTACGACGAACGTTAAAGCCGAGCTTATAGCATGAGGATG
This sequence comes from Kuschelorhynchus macadamiae, assembly GCA_030620095.1. Classification (NCBI taxonomy): domain Eukaryota; kingdom Metazoa; phylum Arthropoda; class Insecta; order Coleoptera; family Curculionidae; genus Kuschelorhynchus; species Kuschelorhynchus macadamiae. The sequence goes on from JAUTXW010004731.1 coordinate 605,208, forward strand.
TATGCGAACTTACTTCGTACCGCTTGAATTAGTACATGAAGTCTAGCATGTGAGATGATGGAATCGGCTGGCTGAGCCACTGACTATCCCGGTCGACCTTGCCGCCCCTCACGAACCGTCACTGATAATTATAACCGAAAAATCGTAGTATTTCTTTATTTTAAAACCTTCCATATTTCGAAAACCGTTAATTTTTTTATCCATGGTATATTGTACAAACTATATGCAGAATTTAATATAAATTTCAAAAACATTAAAAAATGTTGTAGATTATATTTAAGAAACAAAGTTTGTACTTGCCTTACTTTTTTGAAGCACCCTATATATGAAAAAGCAGATCGAACTAAACAGCTTTTGTTTAGAACGTTTGTTTCTAATTTCAAAAATAACCGAGATATTTGTATTTAAAGGGTTTATCACCCTGTACCGGGTGTCCAATTAAAAATGATCTCCGGCATTAACTCGATAACCGTTGATCACCAAATTATGGGAAAAATATTTATGGCTAAATCGGCAAATATAAAGTTCGAAAAATGGTCGCTTGGGGGCGTAACAGCAGCTCATACATGGAAATGCCGATTTTCTCTTGAATTTTCAGGCAATTATGGCGACTTTTTGCTATTTATCATTTTTTTTATTTTCGATAATAAGGTGGTGGGGAAGGTCAAACCTTTTTTCTTTCAAACGTTTATATCACTGTTTTGCATGAACTGATTAGTTTTAGTTTCTAGAGTTAATAACTGTACCGTAATGATTCTATTAGTTGTCACTAGAAGGCATTTTTTCGTAATTCTTCAAATAATACGAATTTTCTCACAAAAATCAAATGGTATGATATTACTTCTTTGTCTTAATTTATAAAAAGATATAATGAAATAAAAAATCCAGGTCAGTATTTAAATTAAAAAAGTTGATGATGGTCGCCCGAATCCGAAACGTAGAATGGAAAAACTAACCTCACCAATTTGTAGAGGAGAAAAAGTGACAATGATGAAGTGAAAATTATTTTCATCTGTTATTTCAACTAAGCATGAAATGATAGAAAAACCATAAGTTATTTTTTGCTTTTTTTTCATTTTTTAAAAGGCTTTGTAGGCCTAGTTGAAATGACACATGAAAATATTTTTCACTTCAATAGTGTCACTTTTTCTCCTCTACAAATTAGTGAGGTTAGTTTTTCAATTCGACGTTTCGGATTCGTTCGACCATCATCAACTTTTTTAATTTAAATACGGGCTTTGATTTTTTATTTTACTATTCGATACCTTTTATAACCTTCAATTAAATTATGACAAAAATGTCATATACCATTCGATTTTTTTTGAGAAAATTCGTATTATTTGAAGAATTACGAAAAAACGCCATCTGGTGGCCACTAATAAGATCATTACGGTACAGTTAAAGGTTCTAAGTGAAGAGCGAAAAAAAGCATTTTTTCTGACATCAAGTCCAATGTAATCGGTTCATCCAAAACAGATATAAACGTCTGAAAGAAAAAAAGTTTGATCTTCCCCTACCACTTTATTATAGAAAATAAAAAAATGATATACATGTTACATAGTTGTCTGAAGAATATATTTTTGACAAACCATAATTAGGAAAACTCAAGAGAAAATCGGCATTTGCATTTTTGAGTTGCTGACCAAACCCCGAACCTTGTATTGAGTGGCGGCTATTCAGGTGAAGTAGGCGAAGTGCTACTCCACCAGGTAAAATAAACAAGCAAACATCTAACTATATTTATTATATATCTCTTAAAATTTTAGTTTTTACATTCATTTATTCACCTAATTGGTAAAAAATAAACTGTACATCTCGAATAAATATTTTATTTGACCGTTGGCGGGCATGTCTTTTTAAAACTTTCAATCGAATTTTATTATAACTTAGCTTGAGGTGCTATGTTTAGTTTACGATTTTCCTACTATGTTGCCATGGCAACGCGTATCCGACGACGTCGAGCCCAGCGCCATACAACTCTCTCGGTGAATTGCAGGCGCAGTACACTACACCCATGTGTCGTTCAGTTTGCGGTGGTTGTTTACTATTATTTTCGCGGATTTCGCTGCAACCGGTGAGTTCCTTTGCAGTTATCTGGACTGTTTTGTGTTATATTTCTTTATGGTGTTGTTACAAATTCAAATTCGAAGTTAGTAAATGTGAATGTTTAAGACTGGAATAAATTAAAAGACGCCTTTGAATTTATTACAAACTGTGACAAATCTGATGAAAAATCAATCCGCCTTGCGAAAGGATTTTAAGGTGAGATGAACGATTTTGAATTCACGTATTCTGGCATTAGTGTTTAATGACCTTTTCTTAATCACGGACATGCTATTTGACGTTCTTCAAAAAAAAAATAGCTTGACATTAATTTTTGCAGATCCAATATAAAGCGAAGAAATGAACATTTTTTTAATACCATGTTTGATAAAGCAAATTCTATTACAGAAATAAATCATTACAAACGTGAGCTTGCAAGCTTTCACCTGAAGAAATTAGGGCTAAGTATAGGACACTTTTTTATGAAATATTGAACCATATTTTAATGGAAATGACACTAAGATTTCAAGACTATGAAAAACTTACATTTTCATGTTTGGCAGGTTCTGCTAAATATTCCGAATATAGTTCAAATTTTCCGACTGGCCCGTTTGAAAAGTTATTACAGCTATATGGGGAAATATTTTTAAAAAGTCAACGACTTAAAAATGAGCTTGGTCTTATTTTTGCCAATAGTTGGAATTATATCGCTACAAAAGCAACTGAAAGAAATTAATAAAAATAAATATATTTCTATCGAAGCATATAAATTATTTTCCCTTATTTTGACAAAACCGTCGACAAGTGCTTCAGTGGAAATAAGTTTTTCTTACTTCAAATGTGTAAAAACTTATTTAAGAAATAGAATATCTCAAGAAGGACTTACTTCTCTTGGCAATATTTCAATTCAAAAGGAATTTCTGGAGGAGATTAGGGCAACTCATACATTTTATGAAGATGTTATAAATTTGCTGCTATGAAGGATAGGAGAATTGATTTAGTATACAAAATTTAGGTAAGTCGTAAAAAAGTATTCTACTCCTTCTACATATAAAAAAATTCTGGAAAATAAATTTTTGCGATATTTTCTTGCTTCATTTTCACTTTACTTAATTTTTCACCCGCGAGTTGCCACTGCTTGTATTCGTTTCTACATGGAATTAATAAGTTTAATCGTTCTTTTTATAAACGAATAATCAATATTAAAGCTATACAAAGATAAGTGTTAAAATAAATCAAGCATCACGAATTGCTCTCACATCAAATTGAAATATTTATTGCTTCGAAATCGAGCGCTAAAACATATAAAGAGTAAAAGTAAATTGAATACATGTGAAACAAATCTAATATTTAACGTGAGAGACGAATTTTTTATTTATAAAATGGGTAGATATATTTCTTTGTGTCGAAATTGTATCCTTTGTTTTTAATATATATATTTCAACCTTACCGTAATATGAATATTGAATGTCAATATCGATAGTACTTTATATATTTTATATAAGTTTATTATAAAACGTAGAGGTAAAGCTACTAGAAAAGAGAGATATTTATTGGATTCAATAGGTTTAAGTTATAGGACTTACAAAATAGGATATATACTAGAAAACAAGGGTGGCCTAGAAGTCAAAGATATAGAGTCGATCACCTAACCTTTCCTCACCTATAGCCGTTTTTAGCTTACTTTTGTTACTAGGAGTCCCACTGCCTGATGACATTTTTTGGTATTAGGTTTTTCAAAGCGTAAGAATTTTTTTAGTCTCTTGCATTTTTCTAAAGAAATCATTTTGGTATACAGTTTGTCCGCGGATAAACTTTACAAGAGGTCTAAAGGACTAAGTATTGAAAGATATGAAAAAAAAGTCATTCTTGATAAAAATGTTTGCTTGAAAAATAAATAAGTTTAGCTTTATCAAAAATTAAATTTTGTATACAGGGGGCATAAAAATTAAAGATGAAACAGATATTCAGTCTATCACCGTCAATATCCGGCCGGACACCAGATAGTGCAAAAAATATCAAATTTGGATTGAAATCAAGTAACCAATGCTAATCTCCATTTAAGAAAGGTATAATACCTAATAATAAAATACCCGCCAGATCAATGAAAATGCAATAATTTTATTTGGCTTCATTATTGCAAACACAGTTAATCAATATTCAAAGATAACTAAAGGTAAATTATGATGAATAAACACATTTCTTTCTGTGTAAGGGCAAAAGGCGTTTTCATGGACGAGGCCCGCCTCAGAAAAAATTATTTCACTGTAAACGCTGCTGCATAGAGCTACCGAGTAAACTTAGTCAAATTCAGATATTGTTTTGCATTGATGTATCATGAAAGGTAAAGATCGCAACTACGATTGATAAGAACTGTTTTTAAATAAGAGCAAATTTTGTTTGAAATCGAGCTTTTCTCTTTATCCCGATACTGCATGTTATTTTCGCTGGCTATTTCATTAAAATAGTCCCAAAAGATGTCACGAGCACAATCACCACCTTTACGTCTCTTAGCAAGCGACCAAGATGTCTTCACTGCTAGAACAATCATTATAAGGCGTTTTTAAGAGTTCCAAAAAATGTTTTTGCCGAGCTTTTTTTGCTTTGGTTACCCCTAAAAAATTTGTTTTAAACCAGGGTTAAAAACGAAGTTGCAATTAAATCATTTGGATCTTGTCCTAAGTGGATGAAACACCTTTCTAATTCAGCTCTGGACGGGGCAATACATAGACATTTGCATTTGGCACAACAAACACAGAGCAGAAATTATTGTTGCCTTTGCTAATATCAAAACATTGCCAAATCGGAGATCTTTTAATTCGCGTTGACATTTTCGTTGTTTTTACCACAGATACAATAATTTCGTTTTTGCTTTTACTATTACAAACAAATACAAAAACAATGCAGGTTACCCACACCCGAACGCAAGAAATTTCAATGTTAACTCAAAACAAAACAATTGCGTAACTTGATTGGGAAAACGAGTTTGTTTTGAACCAATAATGGACTCACTTTTAATAAGCTGTTTTCTACTTCACTCGTAAAAGCCAAATATTGTAATCCTTAAGAAATCGGCCTTCCAAGTTTTTACAGATCTTTATGTTTTAGTCCTCGATGCCAAAAAACATGTTTTCTTAGTTCCGTCAATCTGTCGGTCGGTCAGCCTGTTCAAAGCATAACCAAATTTTTGTTAAAAATTTGATAGATAGATAAGCGTTTATTTATATTCCAAAATATAACAAATAGGTATACAAAACAAACCCAGTGGATCTGAAACGATGTCAGCAAGCAATTACTAAATAGCAGCATATATAAAATACCTTGCTTTTTTCCTGCATCTTAAAATCTATCATCATATCACAAATACCTACAACCATGAGTTAACTACCTATGTAGCTGCATTGAAAATAATTTTGGATAAAGAAAGAAAAAAACAAAAACAAAGATAACAATATGATAAAAATACTCGATTTTACATTTGTACTTACAGTTTCTACAATTATAGATTAAAATACATATATTTACAGATTAAAATACTTACATGTCTAGTGTGGCAACAATAATAAGTCATAGGGAGAGAAAAATTTATTCTATTATTTCATTTTTTTCAAGAAAGCAAAGTATTGTGTAAAAGGCCATTTTACATAAAAATTTTCTTAATACATTTTTTAATTTTTGTTCAGGAAGTGTACGTACCTTTACTAGTACTGCAATAAATATCTTTTTAATTGAGAATTCAACCTTTTTTATGTGTGAAGTTGTATTTATCAGGAAGAAGGTACTGATGGAGAGACCAAATCTATTGCATTGGAGATATAGGTACATACAGGAAATATCACCAAGAAGGTCGAAATATTGTTTATATTGATGAAACTTGGGTGGATAATGACTTGACCTTTAAGAAGCGCTGGCAGAGTGAAAATGTTTTTTCTGGTGGGATATTGGTGCCTCTCATTAAAGTTATTTAAAAGATCTCTGCAGTCTTAATTTAAAAATAGAATGAAGACACCTTTTTTGAACAACAGAGATTCTAGCAACATCAACTGAATTTTTCCAAAAGTTAAGGTCATATCTGATACTTGACTGAATAAATTCATGATAGGCAGATAGAGCAGCATCCTGACCAACCCTCTTAGCCTTTTAAGGCATAACAGTACTTAAAAACTTTTAAGGCCACACCCTCAATGTGTACCTTCCAGTCTAGTTTTCTGTCTATATCAACTCCCAGAAAAGATATGTTTTCTTTTGCGATTAACTGTTCATTGTTGTACAAAATATTGAAATCATTATTTACTCTATTTCCTAAAAGAATGCACTAAGTCATTCGGTTAAGGGTCATATGGGGATGAACTGGCAACATTTTGGTAAAAATACAATATGGCGGAGCAAAATGGCGGCCTAATGAAATGTGTAAAAAGCTATTATTAAAAAACTACCTATCCATTTTATCTGAAATGTCGCAAAAAATCGAGTATTACGTTGAAATGAACTGGTAAAATTGAAATGAAATATTTAAAAATCAGCCTGGAAAACTGCTTACTAATTTCATTTGAAATGTTTTGCAAGAATTAGGTGTAATAGAAAGATAAACGGGTAGAATTGTGGTACGAATCCTAGATGGCAGAATACAATGGCGGCGTAGTAAAATGTTAACGTACAGGTATGAATCCAAGATGATTCAAAAAAATGACGGCTTAATAGAATATTAAAAAAAAATCAGTTCAAAAAACTTAAATTAAGCCCAAAAAAGTTGAAGTAATAATGTTAATAAAAATATTTGAAAATACAGTGTATATTGGTTACTCCCGACATAACAGTTTTAGTTTTAGTCCCAAAGATCTTTAGCGGGTCAGTATTGTTTGTAATATTAAGTTTTGTTTTACATAAACTGAAAATTATTTACAAAAAATATTTTTTTTATCTAATAAACCAAAAGAGGCGCAATCAGTTTATTTGCATTTTTATTAAGTACTATTTGTGCAATGTTGAAAAATCCAATATGTAAGTTACAGAGTGTTGATTTTAATAATATACAAAAAACTAAAAAAAAAAGAGTCTGAACCTAATTTTTTTTCCAGTCGTATACCAGTTTTAGGTTTGTCCTAGGTATTGTGCAAAATTTTATTAAAATAGGTTCACTAGTGTCTGAGGTTTTAACAAATCGCCCTGCATATGCGTTAAAGATAAATTTAGATTAGGCCCTTGGTCCATACTCACCATTTCACTTTATCCATTTCTTCGTGAAACACTCTGTATATGTACAGTTCCTTCAAACAATTTTATTAAGCGCCATTTTGTTCCATCATATATAATTTATCACAATATTTTACGAGTTTCTACCTGAACCAGTAAATAGGATAATTTTTTTTATTCTGATTTTTTAAGACCGCCATTTTGTTCTGTTATGTTGAGTAAGAATTTAATATTTTTTAAAACAAATATTTAGCTGCCATTTTGTTTCCCCATCTTGGATTCGTATCACAAATTTACCAGTTTATTTCTACATCACATTTATTGCTTGCACAAAATTTGAAATTGATCCAGTAAATAGTTCTTACGGGCTGATGATTTGATTATTTTTTTAGGCCGCTATTTTGTTTTGCTATCTTGGATTCATACCAAAATGTTACCAGTTCATTTCTATGTAACATTTGATGTTTATGCAAAATTTGTGGTAAATCGGAAATAAGTTTTTTAGTAATACTTTCAAACTATCACCAGGTCATCCCCATATAACCTTAAATTGTTTTCCAAAATTTGAAATTAATTGGGTAAGTTGTTTTGTAGCTATTTTGCGAACCGATAGATAGACAGACAGACTGACAGAAATGAAAATATATGTTTTTTGATATCTAAGGAAGATAAAGCATAAAATCTGGAAGGGCGTTTTTTTGACGATTGCTAATATTTTATTTAGCAGCCATTTTCTTCCGCTGTCTTGAAATCGTACCACAATTTTACCAGTTTATCTACCGCCATATGTTAATTAAATATCGCACACCACTGGTCAGAAAACTCCGCCCGGGAGTGCAATTCTCCGATTTCAGACCCTGGCCCGTTCACAGTTCAATCCAAGGCAACATGCCTATTTCTCTCTGACAATAATTGATCGTTGAACGGGCCGGGGTTTTGAAATCTGTTAATCAGAGGTATCCTGACTACCTTGACGTCTACCGATACCTATCAATATTATGTTTGCTATTTTATTTCAATTCCTAATGCATTAAAAAAATAATTTGAACGGACAACATAACTAGAATAATTTTTTATCCGCATTCCTTTCACGCGTTCAGACTTATGAGCCAGACTTTAAGTCCTGTCAGATATTCGGCCGCTGGATATCTGGCCATTCGGCTTGTGAACAGCCGGATATCTGATATCCGTTATCTGGCTAAATCACTATCCGTTTCATCTCTAATAAAAATACAAAAATTATATTTTGCGTAACAGTAAAAATGTCTCATTTTGCAACATACGAAAAAGCTACTCTTGATAAAAGTTTTTGCTTCAAAAATAAATTAGGTTCACGTTTTCAAAAATTTAATTTTATATACAGGGTGCATAAAAAATGCAAATATTTGGTTTTGCGTAAAAAACATACCTCGTTTATAATTGTCTTTCAAAAGTATAAATATTAAATATTTTTTGAATTAAACCACAAGCAAAAATACAAGATTTCCTTACAAGATTTAAAATAAAAAGTATCAGTTTTACTTTTGAGAGCAAATTATAAACAAAATTTTTATATTTTTTGTGACCCCTGTTTAAAAAATAAAATTTTTGTTCACGTGAACCTTACTGATTTTTTATCACGAGTGACTTTTCTTCGTATCTTGCAAAATCAGACATTTCCACTCTTGCCCCTGTATTAGAAATTAAAATTTTGATAACGCGAACCTAATTTATTTTTCAAGCAAAATTTTGTATGAAGAATGACTTTTTTCAAATATTTTAATACTTCGTCCATTAGATCTCTTGTAAAGTCGATAGGCAGATATACTGTATATTGCCCCAATGGCATAAAATTCTTACTGACCAGAGTTAATCGCTGACCGTTTAAAAGTCTGCTGGTAGATCTTCATAGACAAAAGTGTGCTATAAATTATAACTGACAGATAGTCTCCGAATATTTGCTTTTTCATATAAAGTGTGATCCATTTTAAATACCTATAACTTTTTAACCAGGTGTGCTACCCAATCTGCGTCATTCTACTTCTCTTGATCCAATTTTTTGTAGCACTTATATAGAGAGAGTGAAGAAAATGCATTTTTTCAACATCGAAATTCTGAACTATTCTTAATAGAATACCTTATAACAATAAACAGAGGCCTTGAAACTGAGAAATTAAAATAGAAATCTTGGTATTTTTGCAAAATAATTTTTGATTAGCATATTTACAAAACCATTCGTGCTGGCCTAAAGTTTTGTTTACGTTCCTCCACGATTTTAAATAAAAAGTACCGCATATGATTACCTAATTAAAAACTATTATGCTGGAGGAAAAGAAAATTAAAACATAACACAGCAGGCGACCGTAAAATTCGAATGTTGTTGTTATTGAAGAATTTCGGACAGCAGTCGTTCTAAAAATGATTTACAATTTAATTGAAAAACTGAGACGGTACTGCTTTATAACGAATCAAAATCAGTTATAGTTACTAGAAAGAAAGTTATAAAAACGCTTCAAAACCATCCCCCATCCAAGAACACTTAAAAATCGTGAAATTTCCTTTACCCGGAACTTCCCTCGTGAATATTTCCTTTTATTAGAAATAATGAAGTGTGACCTAATTTAGTTCAGTACCTAATCGTTTAATAACACGTATTTCTTGTCTTTTCCTATCAATATTTTACCAGTTTTTACATTGCCACACACCGCCATTTTATTACGTCAAGTTGAGTTCGCAGTTTATCCATGAAAAAGATTTTTAATTATTTTGGGTGCCATTTTGTCCCACCATCTTGAATTTCGTGCCACAACTTTACCAGTTCATCTCTATATTACACTTAATACTTGCACATTGGCCATTTTGTTTAGTATCTTAAATTCGTATTAAAATTTTACGAGTTTATTTCTGTGTAACACTTGATTATTGGGCAAAATTTAAGGCAAATTGGTAATTCGTTTCTTTAATAATAATTTTTTTAACGTTTCACTAGGCTTCCGTCTTGTTCCGGCATATTGGATTTTTACCAAAATATCACCAGATCATTCGTATATGACCCTTAATATTTCTTTATATTTCATAAGGCCGCCATTTTGTTTTTTCATATTGGATTCTTATCAAGATGTTACCAAGTCATCCCCATATGACCCTTGATTTTTGATTAAATTTTTTTTTCGCCATCTAGGGACACTGAAAGGTGAAGATCTGAAAAAATCTCGGAGGGTGATTTTTTACGATGCTTTCTTTTTACGAAGGAACTAAAAATGATTGCAGAAGTTCTTGGAACAGGAATGTTTGGAGATAAACAGGTCGAAAAGGAACATATTTGATCAAGCCTACTTAAATCGACTTTTACCTATTTATGTGGTAATAACAATTAATAACCAGAGAATATCATTATGAAAATATGACAGGTAGATCAAAAAGTGAGTGCCAGACTTTTCACAAACTACATCAGAAAAACTACGAAAAAAGGCTATTTACATGCTTGGACCCGACTACTAATCTGATCATGTCTGATGAGGCTTTATATAGATAGGCGGTATAATAAGCACAATTGTAGAAATTGGGCTAGGGAAAATCCAAGTGTACACGAAGAATACCAACGAGATTCTCCTAAAGTTGTGTGTGTGTAGTCTCTGTTGATAAAATATATGGTCTTTTTTTTAATGAACCATCTGTAACGGGTGTTATATATGCGGAGATATTGGAAAATAGGACAGGAGCAAAATGAAGCCTGTCCTCTCTCTAGCAGCAAGGGAGTCCATCGACGAAACACGTGAAGCAAGGGAGATATGGGGGGCTGGTTGTATTGAATTCTCCTTATTCTCCAGACCGCACAGTCCCAAATTTTTTGCGGGATGACCTAATGCAGATGCTACATTCCAATTCCAGGAAATCTCGCAGATCTTAATGGAATATTCCTAACGTGATTTAAGCACTACCCCAAGACATGTTATAAAACGCGTTTGATAACTTGGCGTTTCGTTTCCAAAAATGTGTTACACGAAATTTTCAGTTTCAAGTCCGCTGGTTATTGGTACACGGTTATCTTGGAAACGACTCTTTTTTACGTTGGTATGTACAGGGTGTCCCATTTTCGTAGGTTTTACGGGGTTTCCAGCTTATGAGTAGAGATAGAGAGATGCGGTTTTCGCGACATCGTCCTACTTTTCGATGAAACTAAAGAGGCCGCAAACAGATTTGCCCTAACCATTTTAGTTTCCGTGCTACAGGGTGATTTTGAAAATTTGTCATTTTCGGACACCCCCTGTAACTCAGCTATCGTAAAATATATTTAAAATGTTTCAACTGGTATTTATAGATTTTTTCACGTAAAATTCAGTGGCGTACTCAGATTTTTGCTGAGAGTCATAGTTTTTGACATATTGGCATAACCTATTTTTTAAATGGGACACCCTATATATTATTTTTTCATCTTATTCTTCGTGTCGAGAGCTTTTCAAAAACATACCATAAGTCATATTTATTTTCATAAATAACATGAAAAAATGCATTTTTCTTTAAACGGATTTATGGCATAGCAGATCAATCGAAATAAGAGAAGGTGGCTGTGGAGCCATGGAAAAAGTTAACAAATATTTATTAACGAAATAACAAAGTAACAGTATCAGAAAAAATTAGGAAGTAGGTAAAAGGTAATAATTATAATTTCATTGAAACTACAAATATTGTTCAAATTGTAGACCATTATGTGTCCTACAAGTGTGACAAACTTTAAAAATTCTTTTTAATGCATTTTCTATTGTAAATGACTGTCTTTGTAACTCTGCAAAAGCGTTTTCGGTGGCCATTCTTAGTTGTTCTAAGTTTTCGTATCGCCTTACATAAACCTTGTTTTCTAAATAACCCCACAAAAAGAAATCTAAAACTGAGAGGTCAGGGGATCGTGGTGGCCATCGAACAGGTCCGTGTGTTCCTATCCATCTTCCAGGAAAATGGTCGTTAAGCCAGTTTTGACTTATTCTGGCATTGTGGGCTGGAGCTCCGTCTTGCTGGAAATAAATCCTATTTAGTTGAGCCAAGGGAACATCATCCAAAATTCCTAATGCGTCTTCTAGAATTCGCACGTAACCAATCGAATTCAGATTTCCTTCATATATTTGGTAAACTATTTTTCGGTTGAAAATAAAACAGGAGACATTGAATCCAAATCTGCCCTGACGCTCCCTAGGAAAAATAACATGGTTGTTTTCTTGACTCCAAAATCGCGTGTTGTGTCTATTTAAAATCGATATCTTCTGCCTTCATATTTATAAACCAATTGCAGAACTCCAATCTGCGCTCTGCATCACCAGGATGCAGATGATGCACAAGTTTGTATTTATAGGGTTTGAATTTGTGCTTTTTCAAAATTTTCTGCACTTTGGTTTTCGGTACACCCGCCTCTTCGTCTATTTTCCTGCAAGATGTTTCAGGATTCTGAACGAGGGCTAAAACGTTGACCTCAGATTCTTCGTTGTCTTTATTGTAAGTTCGCGATCGAGGCTTGTTACAAGATCCATGGCAAAGATTATTTTTAATTTTTTGAAAAATTCTTTTTTCTGGTTGTCTTCTCTCGGGATATCTAAGATAAAATAAAGCGAACCAATAAAGTCAAAATGCAGGAAGATAAAAAAGAACTAACCTGTTCAGATAAAGCTCTGCCGCCTTATCTGCATCTTCATTAGACAATATAAAACACGCGTTCATATCATATTTCTCAAAATATTCAAATTTTTGATTCTGAGCCATATTAAAAACAATAATTATAATAGACGTCAAGAAAAATTTAAACGCAATAACGCCAAAAATGACAGCAGTAATGGCTGCCTGATCATATTTTTGTTGGCGTTGCCATGGCTACCACAGCCACCTTCTCTTATTTCGATTGATCTGCTGTGCCATAAATCCGTTTAAAGAAAAATGCATTTTTTCATGTTATTTATGAAAATAAATATGACTTATGGTATGTTTTTGAAAAGCTCTCGACACGAAGAATAAGATGAAAAAATAATATATAGGGTCTCCCATTTAAAAAATAGTAGGTTATGCCAATATGTCAAAAACTATGACTCTCAGCAAAAATCTGAGTATGCCACTGAAGTCTACGTGAAAAAATCTATAAATACCAGTTGAAACATTTTAAATATATTTTACCATAGCTGAGTTACAGGGGGTGTCCGAAAATGACAAATTTTCAAAATCACCCTGTAGCACGGAAACTAAAATGGTTAGGGCAAATCTGTTTGCGGCCTCTTTAGTTTCATCGAAAAGTAGCACGGTGTCGCGAAAACCGCATCTCTCTATCTCTACTCATAAGCTGGAAACCCCGTAAAACCTACGAAAATGGGACACCCTGTACAGGGTGTTCCATTAAAACTTGCTGGGAATTTCGATGCTGAAAAGCGGCAGTTTTTTCACTCACTCTGTATAAATGCCACAAAAATTTGTGGCGAATTATAAAAAACTTTGGACCAAGAGAAGTGGAATGGCGCAAACCGTAGATGGCTAGTTCACTTGGTTTAAAATTATAAATATTTAAAATGGGTCACTCTTGGCTGGTACACCATGTATTTAGCACCAATGGCAAGTGGTTTAGGAGTTAAACAATCTTTATTTTTCACATTTATAATTGGAAATATTTATACACATACAAAAAATACGTAGATAAAGTCTTCTTCTAGTCTAAAGTAAAAGCAAATTTTCAAGTGCTAGTGTTTTTTTATTAGTTGATAAAACCACAGACAATTTAAACATTTTTTTTTAAATTCGTGCCGACTAAAAAGGTCTTTCATTCTCTTAATGTAGCTATGTTGAGTTCAGCGGAGTGGCGGCTTTTCAAACGAGGCAAGGAAAACGAAGTCTTCACCATTTTTAACGAACTTATTATATATATCTTATTGAAACAGTCCAAATAAAAAAATCCGCTGCCATTTCAGTTCGTTATAAAATGCACAGTAATAACTTGAATTTTCTTTGTAGGTATCTGGGTCGTTAAATATAGTTTTTGTATAAATAAAAAAATTTATGAAAAATAGAACCATCTTTAATAAAAAGCACTAAAATGTAAAAAATAATATTTTATTCTACAGTGAAAATTTTATTTATGAAGTCGGCGTTAAACTAATTCTTTATTACTTAATCACAGACATTTATATATTGAGTGTCTACATATACACCACATTAAATAGACAGTCTTTATTACGTTGACACCAACTTTATCGAATCAAATTTTCAGTATGAAATAAAAGACAATTTTTTATTTTTTATTTCTTTTTTTTTATTGAAGTCGGTTCTATTTTTTTATAAAAAAAATAATTTAATTTTTTTTAATTCTATTATACAATGCCTAAACTTAGCTTACAATTTTGGAGGTCTCTAATAAAATCAATAAGAAATTGTTGCCAATCAATACGAAATTTTGCCAGAATCACCATATTAATATTATATAAATTGTTAAATTTTAAAAAGATGAGTAAAGTTGAACATCGTTTAATACTTTTTTTCTGATGATATGGTGACCACAATATATATTAGCTCGCCTAAATAATTGAAAATCACGCTTATTTTTTTACATTTTTAAAATAATCTTGCTATGGGACCACTCCTGTAATATCCTAAATATTCTCTGAAAATTTCATCCAAAATGGTCAAACCATCGTGGAGTAATCTATGTTCATAGATACAAACATGCATAGGGTCAAATGGATAGCCTTCTATAGCTATCGTTCCCTTGTTTTTGCCGCTGCATACATCAATATTTAATGTAAAAATAATAAAGCAATATTTGTGTACTGTCTTAGCTTTTAAAAAGCGCCTAGCTTACTTTTTTCGCATCACAATCCGGGAGTTGCCTACATGTTATACGTCTTTTTAGTCTAAATAAAAATGTTTATAAAAAATCGAACCTTATTTTGTTATTATATATTATTATTACCTTAAACGTATCCTTAGTATTTATAATAAAATTTCAGTACTAAATAAGGATTTTCACTTTAACATATTTGGCGAACAATCAATATGTGGGTAGTATGGAACTAATAAGTTAGTTTTAGTTAAGTTCTTTAGATCTTTTTTGTCGTTTATAGCATTGGTGTTTTTTTGGATTGCTACCGTTTCGAGGAACTCTCGTTCCTTTTTGTTTGAGTGGTTCCGTAATATTTGAGTTTCATCAAAATTGTAAGTATGTTTTTGCGATTTCTCGTGTGATATCAACGTAGTATTATTTCCGTTATGTTACTTATGCCGATTTAATCTATTTTCCAGATACTGACCTGTTTGTCCATTATAAACCCCGTTATAATTTTTACATGGAATTTCATAAATGATATTAATGTTTTTACTTTTGAAAAATTATTTGATGATGATGTTTATAATCATATTGTTTCTCAAACTAATTTATATTCTTCACAGAATAATAGGCATGATTTTTTTGTTTCCAAAGCCGACCTAAAACTATTTGTTAAACTGCTTTTAAAAAAAGAATGGAAACATTTTTTTTTATAGTTTGTCTTGAGGAAAAGTAAAGTAATATACTCGAAAGCTTGACTATACAAAAGAGGGTTTTCATCCTAGCCCATTAATTGAGGACCGTTTTTTTAAAACTCGATAACTACATTTTTACCGAAATTGAGATATACATCGATTCTATATAAAAATTCAATGCCCGACCTGCTGGTAGCGTCAGATTCATGAAAACTCGATAACTACAAGAGTTAAAGTATAGCCAAATTCTTGCGGTTTTTCAAAACTCGATAACTACGCGGGGTTTTTAAAAACTCGATAAGTAACGAACCTGCTTTATTTGAATGAATAATAATTTAATTTCTGTCGCCGCGCCAGTACAGTTTAAGCTCTATTCTGGACCAGTGCTTCTTGTCACCAGGATCATCATCACGTGTTTTGTGTTTTGTTTTTCTTTTTAAAATATGAATGAAATAACTGGAGAGTATAGTAAAAACGTGACCCTTACAAAAAAGGGAAGAAAATTTCGTGTTTCTAATGAAAATAACGATCAAGTGAGACCAAAAATTACGCGCTATAAAAAAGAGAGGTTAGGTGAAGTTGACATCGCATGTAATCATTTCGAGAACAAGAAAAAAGGCGTTGTTTGTAAAGCAGGCGAGCTGACAAGAAATGAAATACTAGGTAAGTACCTATTTTTTAATTCGCGCTTGAATATGGATTTTTATATAGACTGTCTAGGTTTTAGGGAAATGATATATGCAAATGACTTGAAAAAGATTGAACAAGATAAAATATTGCTGAAGTTTATGCAAGTTGTTGTACCTAAGCGAAAAACTGTAGATGAAACTGATCTGAAGCGAAACAGAAAACTTTCGGTCAAATACTCCATTAGAACTTCTACTGGTAATGTTCCTGTTTGCGCTGCTACATTTCAAAAGGTTACTGGTAGGTCAAGATAATGCTATTGATTATTATTTGTTAATCTGAACTTGACTCATGTTTTAGGTGCAAGTAAAGATAGACTATCTGGTATATCGAAAAAATTTCTCGCAGGAGAACAGTTGGTTGAAAAGCGAGGAGGTCGTGTACCAAACCAGACTGATAAAGATATTTCTGAAGCAATAAAGGTACACATAGGAAGCTATAAATGCAGAGAAAGTCACTACTCGCGTGCAAAATGCAGAAGAAACTACCTACCTCCAGAGTTAAACATACAGAAAATGTTTAACGCATTTTGTGAATCAACAAAATTTAAATGTTCTTTGGCTAAGTACAAGAAAATTTTTTATCAAAATTTCAATCTTGGTTTTGGGAATCCCCATTCGGATACGTGTTTTATTTGTAAGGAGTTTCTAGTTAATATAAGGAAAAACAAGGTGCTAGAAACAAAAAATGAATTCCGCACCAAGTATAGGCTACATAGGATGAGAGCAAAGGCTTTTTTCAGATACATGAATACTCACAGAGAAAATACATATAATGTTTGTTTCGATTGTCAGCAAAATCAACCATTGCCAAAAATGTCTGTTGGTGAAGTCTTTTATTCAAGACAAGTTTGGTTTTATAACCTAGGCATTGTACATCATCAACATAAAAAGCAATCAAAGGAAGATATCAGCTTCTACGTTTGGTTAGAGACGCAGTCAGGGCGGGGCTGCAATGAGATAGCTTCTGGTCTATTAGATTATTTAAACAAGCTTGAAAACAAATTATCGGATGAAGGCAAAAATGGGTTGATCTTGGAGCTGTTTTCAGACTCATGTTCCTCCCAAAATAAGAATAGTGTCATGATGACAGTTCTCATCTACTTTCTGGAAAAGTCTACAGTTTTTAAGGAAATACGCCATTTTTTTCCCATAAGAGGTCATAGTTTCATGCCCCCAGATAGGGTTTTTGGAAGGGTGGAAAAGGAGTATCGAGGACGAGAGGAGATTTTAGGACCGAGGGAGTATCACCAGATTTTGAAAAACCATGAAAAGGTCAATGTTTGGGGACAAGACTGGAATACATTTGATTATAAGTCAGTATCGCAGAATATTGTGAAGAAAAAGCTACCTTTTAAATTAAGTGAAGCTCGGGTCTTGACATACCAGGAGAGAAAAAGCACAGTGATTTGCAAAGTCCGTACTACCTATACAGGTTGTGATATAGAGGTCAGCAGTTTTAAAAAAGGTATCAAAAACGCAAATCAAATATCAGCAGCTCAGAAGCTACCAGCAGTCAATCACGTTAGTGACCTCAAGAAAGCCGATGTCAAAAAGCTCTTGCGGGGCATTGATCTTACTGATGAATTATCTTCTTTTTATGATGAAGTTATGAAAGGAACTGCTCTCAGTGCTGACGATAATGCTGATGAGGTTGGGTTGTATCACGATTCCGAGGTGGATGTTTGACTTTGACTTATTTTCTGTGTAAAAAATGTTATTTTCTTTCAACGTCAGATAATGTGTTTATCGTACTTATCGAGTTTTCAAAAAACTGCGTATTTATTTATTTTTTGTTTAGTTATAATAAAGTTGATATTACATAATTTTGGCTCATTTATCAATTTCCATTTACTATAACTTTTCTTATAAAAATTTTCGTTAGTTAATAAGTATTCTTGTGTTAGCCAGACACAAAAAATGCTCTCCTGAAAATTATTGATTTTGTAGTTATCGAGTTTTAAAAAAACGGTCCTCAATTACAGACTGCAACCCTATTACCAAGTTATGATATTTTTTGTTGACTAACCAATCGCGATTACCTTCCTCTATATATATGTTAAATCACTTTCTTGCTATATTACTTTTTAAAAAATTATTTTATTACTCAAAAATAATACAAATTAAAATATATACATTTGAACTTGCAAAGAGCAATATTTAACAAAATGAATTCAAGCTAGACTAAACTGTACCGAACTGAACTGTATACAAAGAAAAATAACTATTTATATGTTTCGTTATGCTGACTCAGTGGGAACTGTTTACTTCTTTCTTGAACACTTGGGTCAGGACGTGAGTTCTGCTGATGAAACTTTCTCGGTATAGACTTGTTTTCGTAAACAAGTAACACCTGCTGTTTATGAGAATAGGATGATCTACGTTGTTGACTGATATGTGATACTTTGTTATTGAGATAAGCTTGGCTTTCTGAATAACTGCGTTGGCGGGTGATATCTGATAGTCTGGGAACCAAGGTTAGCATAACTTGTATGATGAAATAGCTGGTGAGAATAGATATAACAACTCCCCCATCAAGATGAAAGTTGGTACGTGGAAGCAACTTTCAAGCTGAATGTTCAGGTTAAGTTCTATTTCTTCAGATTCTTCTGTTGGTTCACCAACACGTATGTTTGGTCGCCTTTTTGGAAATATTCTTCTCCATTGTACAAAATTTGTTCTGGACCTTGGTGGAGAAGGTGGGTAGTCATCACTATTGGCATTAACAATTCCAATACTGAGGTTTTTAGGTTTTCTTCTATAACATTTACAAAATATGTACAGGATAATTAGACTGATGATCAGAGTTATGGTCAGGATCGTAAACCAGCCGATATGTTTCTTTACGAATGGTTGATTGATTAGTCTGTCCAACTGATCAGAATATTCATTTAATTTATGTTGAGCGATATTTTCTGTGTCAATGTCGTGTAACTTAAGAGGCTTCAAGTCTGGTATATGAATCTTCTCAGGATAATAGCTGCAGCAATCATATGGAATTTGGATTGGAACGTTGCTGTAGGTAACATTATCATAAATATTTACAAATTTCTTCGCTAGAACTTTGGTGCTGCCAATAAATGCACTGCACTCTGGTTGAAGTTTGATTATGGCTTTGGTACTGATTGTTTGGGTAACAACGTCTCTGTAACCACATTTAATAGTCACAGGTAGAGGGTCTGCAACTGCAACTAACCAGGAGTTTTGATTAAGTTCTTGCACATGATAGTCTTTGGCTAGGATAACTGAAACTTGGCACGTTCTTGGAAGGCGATTGATTAATCGTAGTAACTGGGCTTCACAAACAGCATCACTGTCTATTGGATATGGCAGGATGTTGGAACATATTAGTGTTCGGCTGCTCAAAGATTTACATGATTCCAAGTTGCGAATTGTGATATATAATAATGAATCATCATTTCGCGCAATTAAATTATTTGTTATTGAAAGAATGTGGTGAAGACCTGTTCGATTATCCAAAATTGGTATTAGATATAAATGAAAGAGAATATATTTTTCTGGATCAACTAATGGGATTTCGAGAACAAAAATTACTTTTGAATCATATTGATATGCCTTTAGTTCTATGATTTCAAGATATTGAGCCACACTTGAAGGGTGAATTAACAAAGGTAAATTATTTCTTTGCAATGATTGAGATATGTGCTTTAGTGATTCTATTAAGTTTGAAATTCGGGAGATTCAGGAAGATTGAAATTAAGAAGTGTGTGTATCGAAAATGGTTCTATTTCGATATTTGAAAAATCAATTGTTTTTGGGATTGCGTTCGCATTGATAATTTTTGTCAAAAATTCGCCTTTTTGATTGACATGGACAAGGGCATTTGGGATATGTACTTTTTCTATTTCTTTTCGGGATAAAATAGCATCGGTATTGATTAGATGACATTTTAATTTAAAAACTTGTTCTGTTCTACCTTGTATAGTTATTTTATTTTTATTTGCCTCGTATGTTTCGAGTTCTGTTGAAGAGTAATTGTCTTCAACTTTATACAGTGGTAGTGTTTTAAAATTGGTAATAAGCTGTTTATTTTTTAAATCGATTGTACATTCGTAGTGTTCTAGGAAGTCAAGACCTAGAATTCCGTCAAAATCAATGTCTAAGTTGTAAATATAGACTTTGTGAGGGTCACCGTTTTTAAAATTTATCAAAGTTGATTCAGTTATTAAAAGTTTTTGTTCGGTAATGCCTTGAATTGTTGCATTTTCGGGGAAACGATTTGGAAAGTTCTTTACTGTATTTTCTTTGAAAATTGAAATACCTGCACCAGAATCTATGAGTAGTTTGAAAGTATTTGTTGCGTCTTTAATATAGTAAAGATTTTTGGGATTTATAGCAAGGAAGGGATTTAAAGAAATAGTTGTTCGGGGAAATTGAGTGAGGGATTCATATCGTCTAGCGTGAGAGTTTCGATTTGGGCTTGTATTTGATTTGTTTCTTGATTGGGTGGATGGTTTTGATCTGGGGATAAAAGAAAATTTTGATTTTCTTCGATTGGAAGATTTTGATACTCTTCGATTGGTTCGTTAAAGTTTAAATTGGGATCTGGATTGTCATAAGAATTGTCGTATTCGTTTTCGAATAAAGTAGAGGGGTCTTCATAAGAAAAGAATGAGGGATCTTGGTAATTTTGTTGATAGTCTTGATAATAGACATTAAAATATTTTTCTTGATTATTATCGGTGCTAACTAAGTGAGCTTTGAAATTAGGATTTTTCTGAATTACTGAGGGTCGCGAATAATTAAAATTCGGTTGACGTTGGAAATTATTTTGATTTGATTGGTTATTCGTAATATTTGGGGTTTGCGTATTTGGGCTTCTTTGTTGTTGCATGTTTGGTCTGTGTGACTGAAAAGAATTTGTTTGCGGGGCAAACTGGGGTCGCTGAAAATTTGAGTTTTGGGAAAAATTGGGACGTGGTTGTCTGTTATTGGCATGGCATTGATTTGCTGTATGATCAATACGTCCACATTTAAAACATTTTTGTGTTTGAAAGTTTGGTTTTCTCAAAGGTTGATTGAATGGCTTTGGTGGGTTCGGTTTTGAAACTTTTTGAGATTCGAAATAGGACAATTGAAGTTCACGTCGAATACGTATTTGGGCTTCAAGAAGATCTCTTGGGTTACTGGCACGAATTATATGTCCAATACGGGGTTCGAGACCAGTTAAGAGGGTGCTCAGGGACATGGATTCGATCAGGGTTATTTGAGCTTGTTTCTGTTGTGGGGTGAGATTAGACTTTTGTATATTAGCGTGCATTTTCGCATTTAGCACTTGAAGTCGGTTGAGGAAGGTTAAAGGACTGTCATTAGGTAATTGTTTGATACGTTGTAAGTCTTGTATTAGAGAAGACAAGTCTCGCGTATCTCCGAAGTGAGAATTTAAAAGTTGTTTTATTTCTAAGTAAGAAATAGGATTGCGAGAGCCTATTAGCTGCTCTTGCACGTAATTTATTTTTTATGTGGATTACTAATAAATCTTTTTGATCGCGTGTCGACATATTGTAAGCACAATCACAAGCATTGAGAAATGTTTGGAGAAAAATTTGATCACCATCGTATTCAGGAATTATCGAAAATATTTCGGATAATTTATACGGTTCAATTTCGGGTGTCTCAGGGACATTTTGTATTCCGTTATCAGTCATGGTTGCTCAATATATCACAATATCAAAATAAAATAATATAGGCACACAATATTATATAAAAAGGATACGAACTTAAAATTAAGAATTTAGGTTGATTGGCAGTACGTAAAGTAGTACACAAATCAACGTAAATTAAAGCAATACTAAAATCTACAAAATTTAAATTTTTCTTGAAATTTGATTAACTGTATAATCAAAATTTGAAATTAAAATATTCTTTTGGATTTGTTTTTGAATTCAGTTTTTCGTTAACTAATTATCAAAATTGAAAAATCGAACAGTTTCCTTAAAATTTGAATAAAAATTCAATATTTTTGGAAAATTGAAAAAAAAATGAAAATTAATAAACGAGATGATTCAGTCTTACGTTACTAGTAGAAACATCAGACTTCGTCGTGTTCTCTGCAGCAAATTCTACCAGGGGCTTCACTAGGTGTTCCTAATCCGTAGATTGACTACGAGTTGGTGACGTCGCGTCGGGTCGTGATTTTCTCTGATTTTCTTGTTTTTCACAGGTTCTTCTGAACAATGGATTGGGATCCTCCGTCGACAGTTAGAGTGCACAAGGGCTTCGTGTTCTGTTAGACGTTTTCAGATCCTACCGACTGCGCCAGTTTGTTAAATCACTTTCTTGCTATATTACTTTTTAAAAAATTATTTTATTACTCAAAAATAATACAAATTAAAATATATACATTTGAACTTGCAAAGAGCAATATTTAACAAAATGAATTCAAGCTAGACTGAACTGTACTGAACTGAACTGTATACAAAGAAAAATAACTATTTATATGTTTCGTTATGCTGACTCAGTGGGAACTGTTTACTTCTTTCTTGAACACTTGGGTCAGGACGTGGGTTCTGCTGATGAAGCTTTCTCGGTATAGACTTGTTTTCGTAAACAAGTAACACCTGCTGTTTATGAGAATAGGATGATCTACGTTGTTGACTGATATCTGATACTTTGTTATTGAGATAAGCTTGGCTTTCTGAATAACTGCGTTGGCGGGTGATATCTGATAGTCTGGGAACCAAGGTTAGCATAACTTGTATGATGAAATAGCTGGTAAGAATAGATATATCATATATATATATATATATATATATATATATATATATATATATATATATATATATATATATATATATATATATATATATATATATATATATATATATATATATATATATATATATATATATATATATATATATATATATATATATATATATATATATATATATATATACCGGTTGCCACAAAAAAGTGACTCACACTTATAACTTTTTTCGTTTTCAAGATTATAAAATTAAATTTTGGTGGTTTAAATAGGACAAAATTTCACATTTGTTGACGGTTTCAGCTATACGATATCTTGCCTTGCTTAGTTTCGTAGTTTTGGCTACTAACTTTTGATTTTTAAATGAAAGACCCTATATATTTTTGCTTATTTACATTCTATATAACTTTCTGCGAACAGACATATGACATTTGTCATATTTTAACATAAAACTATTTTAATTTTAATTTTAAATTTCTGATCTAGAGGGTTGTGAATTATCAAAATCGATTAATTCATGCCCATGTAGTCTAAGGAAAATAGAATTTTCCCTTTTTTACTCATTTTTATTTTTTTACATCGATTTAAATGTGAAATAAAAATATTTTCCTGGATTTTTTTAAATGGTAGGAGGGTGGCTCGTTAGGTCAGGCGAAAAGAGGACCTTACGAAAAATTTGATATTCCACTTTAGTATGTCGTCTCAAAATAATTAGGTCAATAACGATGAAACATACATTTGGTTACAAATCGCTAATATTGACATTTAATATCTAGTCATCCATGATATTAAAATATAGTAATTTTGATAAAACAAAATATGTACGTTAAACGTTGAAACTTGTCAAAATAGGTTTCTGTGTCATACTTTCTAGTAATTACAATGGTTTATTCAAATAATGAAAAGACTGATATAATTTTAATTTATGGGGAATGTTTGAAAAATTCTTTTCGTTCTTGCCAAACTTATGCAAAAAGGTTTTTGGACAGAAATCACCTATCGCGTCATTACTTCAAGAAGCTTGAACAAAAAATGAGGAAGAACCGACCAATAGGGAAAATAGTGTTATTGTTAGAGAAGAAATGGAGATAAATTTGTTGGCTATGATAAGTTATGAATCAAGTATGTCAACTAAGCATATAGCGGAAGAGATAGAATCCAATAAAGAGACTGTAGGAAGAATTTTAAAAAAGCACAGTTATCGTTCTTTCAAATATAATTTACATCCACATTAATACGAAGGTGTTAAGATTAGAAGGTTGCAATATTTTGAGTGGCTGCTTTACAAATACAATGAAAATAATGATTTCATAAATAATATTTTATTTTCCGACGAGCCTCGATTCACAAATAATGCCATGTTTTATCGCGAGAATGTAACGTATTGGGCACAAGGAAATGAACGGAGAACAAGAATAGGAAATTTTCAGGAACGCTTTGGAGTAAACGTGTGGGCAGGTATTTACAATCATAAAATTATTGGGCCAATACTTTTCTATGATCCACTAAATGGGGAAACATACCTGGATTTTCTTTAAAACTATATTTGAGATGAACTACAAGATATGCCACTTTAGAAATATTTATTTTCAATAAGACGGAGCACCTCAGCATAACACTCGAATTGTTACAGATTACCTTAATGTGACTTTTGGTGACCAGTTGATTGCAACTCATGGTCCAATACGGTGGCCTGCAAGGTTGCCTGACCTCTCGCCCCTTGACTAATTTTTATGGAGTTATAATAAAGGTGAAGTTTATAAAACGCCAATAGAGATCTGAAACTTGAACATCGTATTATACGTGCATTTAATGCCTTCACTTCTGAAATGAATCAAGACGTTTTACAAAATGCAATTAAGAGGGCGAGAAAATGTATAAGGGAAGGAGGCGGTCATTTTAAGCAAACTCCTAAACTTGCATAAGAAACCAATGTTGTGTATTATATTTTATACTTATTTGCTTTAGTTAACTATTATAGCGTATTATTAATAAATAATTTTCTTACAATTTAAAGAAAAGCTTTTTTTATAATTTAAACTTTATCTTTTGAATACTACACTCATGAAAACAAAACCACCAGTTATCCCGTGAACATTACAACAGAACATGTCATATTTACGGATTAAATATTTTTTTTAATATTCACGGGATGACTGTTCCCTTTGTTTTGATTATAAATAGGTATACTTCAGTAGAATAGCTTTTGGGCTATGACTTATGACTAATGACTTTAAATTAAAAGTTTTAATACTTTCTATTATTTGGTTACCAATTGTTTAGGAAGTACAACTGTCAAGTGTGTGATTTATATAGTAAAAATATAATAAAACTATGATAAAATGAGACAGTTCGCTTAAAAAAATGAGTTACTGAAAATAAAATGTTTAATTTTGTTCAGACTTCAACGCGATATTAGTTTTTATTATATTTTAGATATCTAAGATAAACTTATAATTTTTACCATACATTTTAACATTACTACTTCAGCGTACGTTTTGTGTTTTATTAAAGGCACCATGTTCTAATTTCAAGGATGACTAGATAATGGGTGTCAATATATACTAATATATTTAGATACATTTTAACGTTATTAACCTAATTATTTTGAGAAAACATATTAAAAAGGGATATCAAATTCTTAGTAAGGAAATGTTTTTTATTGACTGACCTAACTAGCCATCCTCTAACCATTTAAAAAAAAATGAGTAATCCAAGAAAATATTTTTATTTCATATTTAAATCGAAAATAAAAATTAAATATATATATATATATATATATATATATATATATATATATATATATATATATATATATATATATATATGTATATACATATGTATATATATATATATATATATATATATATATATATATATATATAAATATATATAACAAGCGTCCCTACATTGGGTGTAGTACTAGGACTGAACCATTTAATATGCTGCTGCAAAGGATGACAATCAACACACGTACTAAAAAACAATTTGCCTGTATAATCCGCGAAACCGGCAAGTTACCTGTAGAGGTTGGAATGACGTTGGGTGACTTTCCAGCAAGTTATGCACTTGAAAATAACTGAATTTATTTCTCCTTTTTGAGGATAAAATCCAAAAATGTTGGGAAAGCAAAAGTTGTACGGTATGTAATCCGACATGCAAAATACGACTAGTTTGCGAAGTGGCTTCAAAAAATTATTATTATTAATTGCGACCCCGAAAATCACTTTTCGAGATTTTTTCAGATCTTTACGTTTTAGGGTCCCTGGATGACGAAAAACATAATTCTCGATAAATCTCGATTCCGTCGGTCTGTCTGTCGGTCTATAGGTCTCTCGGTCTGTCTGTTCGTGGTATAACTAAAAAACTACTTACCCGATTGACTTAAAATTTTGGTCAAAAATTAAGGGTCATATGGGGATGACCTGGTAGCATTCTGGTAAAAATCCAACACGGAAAAACAAAATGGCGGCCTAGTGAAATGTTAAAAACATATTTCTAAGAAAGTGCTTATCTAATTTATTTCAAATTTTGTACAAAAATCAAATATTATGTAGGAATCATCTGGTAAAATTTTGGTACGAATCCAAGATGACGGAACAATGATTTCAAATTGTGTGCCATAACCAAGTAGTATGGAGATCAACTAATAAAAGGGTGGTACTAATTCAAGTTGACAAAACAAAATGGCGGCCAAATAAAATTTTTGTAATCTGAAAAATCACCCTCTCAGGTTGCACATATCTTCGGGTTTTGGCGTCCCTAGATGCCACAAAATATGTTTTATCAAGTTCGTCGTTCCGTCTGTGGGTTTGTCTGTCTGTCTGTCAGTTTGCGGAATAACTCAAAAACTATTCATCAGATTGACTTCAAATTTTAGTCAAAAATTAAGGCTGATATGGGCATGACCTGGTAATATTTTCGTTAAAATCGAATTTGCTGGGAAAAAATATTATTAAAGACACTAATTATTCAATTTATCTCAAATTTTACACAAAAATCAAGTATTATGTAGTAATCAACTAGTAAAATTTTGGTGCGAATCCAAGATGGCGGAACAAAATGGCGGTTTAATAAAATATTTAAACATAGATGCCCAGTTGCACATAGCTCAATTAAAGTTTAGAATGTTTAACGGGATATCAAATTTGACAGCAGTTTCCTAGATTCCTATAAGCAGCTTCTCAAATCCAAAAGCTCGATTAAATATTCTAAACAGCAATTAAGTTTTGTACAACCGGGGTCAGCCTGGAAAAATTACTTAATCAACTGATTTTAAATTGTGTGGCATAACTAATTGTAGTATAGAGATGAACTAGTAAAGCTGTGGTATTAATTCAAAATGATGGAACGAAATGGCGGCTAAATAAATTTTTTGTAATTTGAAAAATTACCCTCACAGGTTTTACATATCTTCGCGTTTTAGCATCTCTAGCTGCCAAAAAATGTTTTATAAATTCCGTTCGTCTGTCCTTTTGTCTGTCAGTTCGCTGCATAGCTTAAAAACTACTTACCCGATTGACTTCAAATTTTGGTCAAAAATTAAGGGTCATATGGGGATGACCTGGTAACATTCTGGTAAAAATTCAATATGGAAAAACAAAATGGCGGCCCAGTGAAATGTTAAAAAAAATATTTCTAAGGAAGTGCCTATCCAATTTAGCTCAAATTTTTCACAAAAATCAAATATTATATAGGGATCATCTGGTAAAATTTTGGTATGAATCCAAGATGGCGGAACAAAATAGCGGCCTAATAAAATATTTAAAAATTACTTAATGAACTGATTTCAAATTGTGTGCCATAACCAATTGTAGTATGGAGATCAATTAATAAAAGTGTGATACTAATTCAAGTTGACAGAACAAAATGGAGACCAAATAAAATTTTTGTAATCTGAAAAATCACCCTCTCAGGTTGCACATATCTTCGCGTTTTGGTGTCCCTAGATGCCACAAAATATGTTTTATCGTTCCGTCTGTCGGTCTGTCTGTCTGTCAGTTTGCGGCATAGCTTAAAAACTACTCATCAGATTGACTTCAAATTTTAGTCAAAAATTAAGGCTGATATTGGGGCGACCTGGTAATATTTTGGTAAAAATCCAATATGCCGGAACAAGATGGAGGCCTAGTGAAACATTAAAAAAATATTACTCAAAAAACTAATTATCCAGTTTACCCCAAATTTTGCAACAAAATTAAGAATGAACTGGTAATATTGATATGAATATAAGCAAAACAAAATAGGGGCCTATTAAAATATTTAAAAAACTACTTATTTGAGCTTTCTGCATCTGGTCATCTATGTTTAAATATTTTATTAAACCGCCATTTTGTTCCACCATCTTGTATTCGTACAAAAATTTTACCAGTTGATTACTGATTACACTTGATTTTTGTGCAAAATTTGAGATAAGCTGGTAAAGTTTTGTTACAAATTCAAGATAGTGAAAATTAACGTAAAAAAAATTTCTTATTCAATTAACTATACATTTTGGGGAAAAATTAAATACGATATAAGGATAAACTGGTGCAAATTTAAAATGACGTAATAAAATTGTGTGTGTCAATGTAAAAACTACTGCTTAAATTATGCCCAAAATCAAGTGTGACATAGGTAGAAACTGGCAAATATTGGTAGGGATCCAATACATTGTAACAAAATGGCGTCCAATAAAAATATTTGATAAGACAGTATAAATGTGCTCCTAAATAACTATGTACTGAAGTAAATTAGTTCACACTTCATTATTCCTAATAAAAGGAAATATTCATAATGAGGGATATTCCAGGTAAAGGAAATCTACCGAGGAATACTTAAATCACTGAAAACCTGTAACTCTTGTATATATTGCGTCCAAACCCGCATAACATCATATGAAGGTTCTTGGTCCCAATCCAAATCACAAATACATACATTTTGGCTCAGTACTTTAGTAAAAAATATAGTAGGTGACAAAAATCAAAGTTGATCAAATACGCGTGCTGATTCGGATAAGATATTACACTTAGTGCAACGACTAATTGTTGAAGAGTACAGAAATAATTATTGAAGAGTACATAAATCCAAAAAGGTACCGAAGAAAGGCCTTATGTTACTGTTGTCAAACGATAATCTTCAAGTGGATCATTTGATGAAACTCGCCAAACTGTCATTTGAAAATTGCGGTGAGTGGGGCAAAAATCATGCGGTATATTTATTTAATATCGATACAAATAACAAAAGATAAAGATGCGGAGTCTGCAAAATTGTAGAAATATCTTTTTCCAATTTAGCTCCTACATATAAACCGTGATTAAGAGAGGTAATTTCGCAATATCGTTAAATACAACTCTCAGTTTAGTAGCAGAAATATTGGGCTTAAAAACCTAGTGATTTGGCAACTAATAACAGCACTTTTCAGTCTGTTTTCGAGTAGAAATATTATGTGTTTAAAGTAAGATATTCTTTCATAAAATCTTTAAAGTGTGAATAAATAAGTGGATTTTTTGCGTTCTAAAGAATGAAATCTATTTATTGTCAAATCACGCCTCTTTGGAAAATTAGACAGTGTTTTTACAAGGATGCGGTATGCCTTTCAAAATTATGGCTTATATGTGTTTCAACAAACATTTTGTCATATAAATTACAGTCAGGAAAAAGAGAAGTAACTACGGAGAGATTCAATTTACCAAAATGACTTTAAAGTAGCATGTAAATTATTTTCGGAAGTATTGCAAAGAGGATGCGAAAACTTAAAACTGTACATCCCACGAAATAAATTTACCCATTAAAACATATCTGAAAGTAGTACTCAGAGCGTCAAGGTCGTTAAAATTGCTTGAAATGAGACTGTTTAAAAGAATTTTAGAAACTAAATTACTTTCCGAACTACAAACGCGTTCATTCGCAAGTTTTAAATTTTTAATATGAGTCCAAAAACTTGAAGGCAACGAAATTGTAGGCAAATTGTCGTATATTTTATTTAAAATTACAGCGTCGCGTCGGTAACAAGTACAAGACCATGTTGTCCTAAAGGTTTTATAGCGAGCGTAATCCTGCCGTTAACTACTTGAGATTTCACATTCCATTTATTTCAAGAGAACATTTATTTTTTGGCAAATCTTAACAATTTGCAGATTTAACTGAAAGAAATGATGTCGTACTTCCGGAATTTAAAAGAAATCTAAAAGTATGAGGCATTCGTGGATTATCAAGAATATCATCAAGTGCGGTAAAAACCAAAGCCACTTCATCCGTTGCCCCAGTAGCTGCTAAAATATTATTATTTGAAGTCTCGGGCTGTAAATCCTGAGATTTATTTTAATTATTAAAATCAGATGAAGAAATGGTAGTAATATTTGGAACTGGGGGCAAATGTATAGCACCATCAACTGGTAAAATTTGGGAATTTGATGAATTTACCGGTTTAGAAAAATGTAAAAATAAATGATGTCGTTTATTGTAGGTCTCACAAGTTGACAAAAATTTACAAGTTTTATAATATGATACTCAAACAATTAAAACACAAGTGTAAACTTTTATACAAATTAAAGCGATCTAATGGCGTTTTACTCAAAAATTTAGAATAATTATGTAATGCGTGATTATTAATTTTACAATACCAAACATTTTTTTAAATGAACACCCTCTATATTGTTCTATTTTCAGATTCCGTCCTTTTTGGTCATTCCCAAATATAGAGTTTGTAGGGTCTATACAGAGTCATTTAAGATTTATGGCCAGTTTCCAAAAATATCAGAGGTACATTAGACGCCCTGTATTTTTGTAATGAGTTACTATAAATTATTTATAATTTTTGTTTAGTATCCTTTAATAACAAAGTAAAAAAATCATGGATGCATATTTTATTTATTAATTTAAATAGAATGCCCTGTCTCTTATTAAATTTTCCTCCTTTTTTGGCCATTCACCCAATATAAGGTTTGTAGGGTCTATACAGAGTCGTTGAAGATTTATGACCA
This sequence comes from Kuschelorhynchus macadamiae, assembly GCA_030620095.1. Taxonomy (NCBI): domain Eukaryota; kingdom Metazoa; phylum Arthropoda; class Insecta; order Coleoptera; family Curculionidae; genus Kuschelorhynchus; species Kuschelorhynchus macadamiae. The sequence continues at coordinate 636,287 of JAUTXW010004731.1, forward strand.
CTTTTCGAAAATATTAGAGGTGGACATTTCAATTTATTACGGCAAAATATTGCAGAGTGTATTATATTGTGTATTTCAACATCTATTTTTTTTTAATTTATTCATACCCATCATGAATTTGTTGAAAAAGTTTGAAACTTCAAGAAATAAAAATTATCACTAATACAAAAAGATTTAATCCAAAAATTACACAAGTACAAATGATAATATTACAGTGATCTAGTTATAAAAACTGGTGATTAATACGAAATAATCGATATGATTTATGTGTTAGGAGCAAGTGAAAGGAATTGTTTGTTGGCGATAAAAATACAACACGAAAAAGACCCTGGTAGGAGACAAACATGAGAAGCTATTTTGAAAGATTATACAACGGTTAGATGAGACGGGAAATGTGTAATACACGAAAACTGATAAACTGAGCCAAACCTGTTTTTTTAACTAGTTAGGACAGCTAGGATTTCGCAAGGAGAACTTAGCAACTTGTTGTTAAGTTGCCCACCCTAGAGTAATTAGAATGGAAAAAAATACCAATCAAAAAACAATTCGAAGTAACAAGTCGTATAAAACCGCAAAAACTACTTAATTAGATGTTCGAAATGACCATCGCTTTGTTGGTCACAAATATTTAAACGATTTTTTAAAAGATACATCGCAGACGCTAACATCTCTTACTGTATTAAAATTGATATTATTAAATACACTTCGGATTCTTTCCTTCATATTTTTTCTTGTAGTCAGAGATGTTTGATAGACTAAGTTTTTAACAGAGCCCTAAAGAAAAAAGTCAATATTTGTCAAGTCAGGACATCTAGGCGGCTACACAATCGGTCCTCCTCTTCCTCTCCAGCATTCTTGAAATTGTTCATTAAGAAATGCATGAATGTCATTCGTATGGTGAACTGGGGCACCGTCATGTATAAACCATATTTGATCACGGACGTTCGATTTGGTGATTTTTTTGTGATATTTACTGACAAAGTAACATTCGACAAAAATAGAAATGTCAAAAGATATAATTTTCATTACAGCGCCACTGAAAAACCTGATTTTACTCGCACAACTAGTCAAAATAGATAGGGTCTTAACGTCAAATGTACCTCTAATATTTTCGAAAAGTGGCCATAAATCTTGAACGACTCTGTATAGATCCTACAAACCCTATATTGCGTAAAATGCCAAAAATGCCAAATATACAGGCCGTTCCATTTAAATTTTTGAAGAAAATTTGCAGCCGGGATTTTAATTTACCCTGTATACCGTCATTGAAAAATACTAAAGAAACAATACCGCAGTTGAAGGAAGAAGTTTTTGCCATGCTAAAATGATTTATGCTAACGCTTTTAAAAGTGCGTCGAAAGTACCTCTTATATTTTCGAAAAGTGGTCATATATCTTGAATGACTCTGTATAGACCCCAAAACCCCCTGGTTTGTGGCAAACTTATCCTCAACCTTGTATATTCGAAAATAATTTTATGATGTAGCTCTCAGCAATCCCTACAACTTTCGTATAATTTTAACTTTAACTCCCACAATAACCGATCTATTGGACTTGAACCACTCTATATCTTGAAAATCCTTTATTTTTTTCGTCAACACTATAACCAAAAAAAAGTTACATAATTATAAGCAAAGCAAATTATTTCTAAAAAGCTGATAGTTGTTTTTTCGTCGGAACGTTGTTAAAACGATGTTCCAATGCAAATTTAGTAATTACACGTTTATGCAATCTTTTAAATAGCATCATAACTTGGTGCAAAATCCCATTGTTCAATACTATAACCTAAAGTTTTTAGCGAAGATAAAGTTTTCCAAAACATATCTAAAGAAAAGCGTAAAGAGGCTAAACTGAATTTTTTGCAATTTTCTAAAGTTAGCAATGCTCTTAGGCGTGTAAACGTATGTTCAAATAGCGTTGCACAAGCGTATCATAAAGAGTTATATTATAATTATCAGCCGTTAGAAGCAAAGCTCCCACTAATGATAACGATTAGCCGTTTAATAGCGAAATTAAATCGTTAAAACGTTCAATATCAGACAGAATTCGTATGTACTAATCCGTTAAAAACTTCCAAAAAAGTTTATAATCTCTTTTAATGTGGGAATTTCTAATTTTGGTAGGTATATTGCGGAATATTTTCAGACGCCATAAATTAAGATTAGAAGAAGTCAAATTATATATATATATATATATATATATATATATATATATATATATATATATATATATATATATATATATATATATATATATATATATATATATATATATATATATATATATGTGTGTGTGTGTGTGTGTTGATTATGTCGACTAAAATTGGTTTAAAAACCTCCCCTAATAGTATCATCTGGTGTTTTATTGGCCTCTTAATACTTTAGTAATATAATAATTATATTTTGATGGGGTTCGTAAAGTTCAATAATCAACTTTAGAAAACCAAGCTAGTAGTAGTAAGTAGGTTACGTAAGAAATTATCTTTGGCCTTCAGGGAGGTGGTACAAATTCGATATTTTTAATTTTTTCAATTTTGCGGTAAAAAATACATTTTCGCGCTACTACATTTAAATGCCTTATTCTTATTTAAATAAAATCATGTACACATATTAGTTACAAAAAAAAGCAACAGAAAACTTCTAGAGTTTTCTGAAATAATATGACAACGTTGACTTTCGTAATACTCTGTATATTGGATATATATATATATATATATATATATATATATATATATATATATATATATATATATATATATATATATATATATATATATATATATATATATATATATATATATATACGCAACTGTATATACAATAAAAATGTAATGAAATTAAAATAGGTATTTATTTATAAATTTAATTTAAAAATATATTTCAAAATATCGGCAAATTTCCTTTATCCGGAACTCTCCTCGTTATGAATCCTTCTCTTTATTAGACATAGCGAAATATCTGTTTCACCGTATTGAATTCCTACCAATATTTTACCAGTTGCCAAACTTTTTTGTGTGTAATTTAAAATAAATTCAATAAGTAATTTTTACATTGACACACACCGCTATTTTGTTCCGTCATGTTGTACCAGTTTGTCCCTATTATATCACATTTAATATTTAATTTAAGGTCAATTGAATGAGATCTTTTTTACGCTAATTTTTTAAAAATTTCATTTGGTCGCCATTATGTTTCGTACCACAACTTTGCCAGTTTTTTTCTATATCTATCACACTAAATGCTTGCACAAAATTTGAAATGAACCCAATAAGTAGTTTTTTCAGGCTTATTAGGTCGCCATTTTGTTTTACTATATTAAATTCATACTAAAATGTTGACAGTTTATTCCTATGTCACACTCGATTTTTGTGCAAAAATTTAGTAACATGTACCGCAATTTTACTAGTTCATCTCTATACCACAATTAGTTATGACACACAATTTGAAATCAATCCACTAAGTTTTTCCCCTGCTGAATTTTTAATAAATTTATTAAGCCGCCATCTTGGATTCATATAAAAATGTTACCAGTTGTTTCCTACGTAATACTTGATTTTTGTGTAAAATGTAATAATTTTTTAACATTTTACTAGGCCGCCATTTTGTTTCGCCATATTGGATATGTATATATATATATATATATATATATATATATATATATATATATATATATATATATATATATATATATATATATATATATATATATATATTTTTTTTTTTTTTGTTGATAATTTTTTTCTTAGAAATAGGCCAATTTCATTCAAATATTCAAAAAGATTTATTCCAACATTTGTTTTTTGGATTGACGTTTCGACCACGCTCTGGTCTTTTTCCAAATCTAAAACGAGGAGTTCATATTTTTTTAGAAAGAAATGTCTTTACATATTTGCTAAAATTAAAATAAATTACATAAACCAAACTTACCAGAAAGAACGTAGGTTAATCCTAAATAGATTAAAATTTATAAAAATACGCGTTCACATTTTACGAAAAAACTCACATTTTGCTGCAGATATTTAGCCTGCCGGTAACAATTGCTATTTTACTTAAACGGTTTATGTCTTTTTTATCACTTATAGCATTGGGATTTTTTTGTATTTCTACCATTTCCAGAAATTCTCTCTTTTTTTCGAAGGAATGCATTTTTGAGTTTTCGTGGGTTATTAAGGCAGTAGTATTTTTTTATCATACCTGTGGCTCTTCAATCTATTTTCTAGATACTGGGTAGTTTGTCCAATATATAATATCTTCTGCAAAATGTGTGTGTTTTTTCGTAAAATGTGAACGCGTATTTTTATAAATTTTAATCTATTTATGACTAACCTACGTTCTTTGTGGTAAGTATTTGGTTTTTGGAATTTAGTGTAATTTTAGTTTTAGTTTAGTATGTAAAGACATTTCTTTCTAAAAAATAGCAACTCCTTTTTTATATACATATATATATATATATATATATATATATATATATATATATATATAAGTATCTATAAAAAGTTGCGCTCCACTGAACTCTGCTAGATGACGTTTTCAGATTTGGAACATTCCGAGTACTTCCGAAGAAATTAGGAAAAAACCGAAAACTCGCGATTTCGTTTTTTTTTCTGGTTCTATTTTCAAAAAATATTGGAAAACAAATTTTACATTTTCATTGCCACTTTTTCTCCTCTATAAGATGGCATCATTGGTTTCGAATCCGACGTTTCGTTTCTTTACAACCACCATCAACTTTATTTTTTTAAGTAGTCGAAAAAAATTGTTGTGTGCTTAATAAGCTCTATTTTTAATTCTAAATTTAATAACATATCGCACTTTGCATTCATTCGACGTTTCAGACTCAAAAAACTATCATCAGTGAAATTCGATGATGATTCCGCAAAAACGAAACGCCGGAACAAAAATCTGATTAGTTTATCTTATCGAAAAGAAAAAGTTGCTATGGTAACGCAAAATTTATTTTGATCTAGCTCTTACCGTAGACTTTAAAAAAATGAATAATTATTTTATTTGTGTTGGTATCAGGTGTGATAATAGTATTTAAAGCGATAATAAGAAGAAAATTGTCGAGAAGAAAAAGTTGCTATGGAAACAAGAAATTATTTTTATCTATCTTTTTGGGTTCAATTAATAACAATAAATACTTGGTTTGCTCCAGTATGTACAGGGTGTCCCATTTTCGTAGGTTTTACGGGGTTTCCAGCTTATGAGTAGAGATAGAGAGATGCGGTTTTCGCGACACCGTGCTACTTTTCGATGAAACTAAAGAGGCCGCAAACAGATTTGCCCTAACCATTTTAGTTTCCGTGCTACAGGGTGATTTTGAAAATTTGTCATTTTCGGACACCCCCTGTAACTCAGCTATCGTAAAATATATTTAAAATGTTTCAACTGGTATTTATAGATTTTTTCACGTAGAATTCAGTGGCATACTCAGATTTTTGCTGAGAGTCATAGTTTTTGACATATTGGCATAACCTACTATTTTTTAAATGGGAGACCCTATATATTATTTTTTCATCTTATTCTTCGTGTCGAGAGCTTTTCAAAAACATACAATAAGTCATATTTATTTTCATAAATAACATGAAAAAATGCATTTTTCTTTAAACGGATTTATGGCATAGCAGATCAATCGAAATAAGAGAAGTTGGCTGTGGTAGCCATGGCAACGCCAACAAAAATATGATCAGGCAGCCATTACTGCTGTCATTTTTGGCATTATTGCGTTTAAATTTTTCTTGACGTCTATTATAATTATTGTTTTTAATATGGCTCAGAATCAAAAATTTGAATATTTTGAGAAATATGATATGAACGCGTGTTTTATATTGTCTAATGAAGATGCAGATCAGGCGGCAGAGCTTTATCTGAACAGGTTAGTTCTTTTTTATCTTCCTGCATTTTGACTTTATTGGTTCGCTTTATTTTATCTTAGATATCCCGAGAGAAGACAACCAGAAAAAAGAATTTTTCAAAAAATTAAAAATAATCTTTGCCAATATGGATCTTTTAACAAGCCTCGATCGCGAACTTACAATAAAGACAACGAAGAATCTGAGGTCAACGTTTTAGCCCTCGTTCAGACAGCTCCTGAAACATCTTGCAGGAAAATAGACGAAGAGGCGGGTGTACCGAAAACCAAAGTGCAGAAAATTTTGAAAAAGCACAAATTCAAACCCTATAAATACAAACTTGTGCATCATCTGCATCCTGGTGATGCAGAGCGCAGATTGGAGTTCTGCAATTGGTTTATAAATATGAAGGCAGAAGATATCGATTTTGAAAAAAAGATTATTTGGTCAGACGAGGCACATTTTACTAGTTCAGGGATTTTAAATAGACACAACACGCGATTTTGGAGCCAAGAAAACAACCATGTTATTTTTCCTAGGGAGCGTCAGGGCAGATTTGGATTCAATGTCTCCTGTTTTATTTTCAACCGAAAAATAGTTTACCAAATATATGAAGGAAATCTGAATTCGATTGGTTACGTGCGAATCCTAGAAGACGCATTAGGAATTTTGGATGATGTTCCCTTGGCTCAACTAAATAGGATTTATTTCCAGCAAGACGGAGCTCCAGCCCACAATGCCAGAATAAGTCAAAACTGGCTTAACGACCATTTTCCTGGAAGATGGATAGGAACACACGGACCTGTTCGATGGCCACCACGATCCCCTGACCTCTCAGTTTTAGATTTCTTTTTGTGGGGTTATTTAGAAAACAAGGTTTATGTAAGGCGATACGAAAACTTAGAACAACTAAGAATGGCCACCGAAAACGCTTTTGCAGAGTTACAAAGACAGTCATTTACAATAGAAAATGCATTAAAAAGAATTTTTAAAGTTTGTCGCACTTGTAGGACACATAATGGTCTACAATTTGAACAATATTTGTAGTTTTAATGAAATTACAATTATTACCTTTTACCTACTTCCTAATTTTTTCTGATGCTGTTACTTTGTTATTTCGTTAATAAATATTTGTTAACTTTTTCCATGGCTCCACAGCCACCTTCTCTTATTTCGATTGATCTGCTATGCCATAAATCCGTTTAAAGAAAAATGCATTTTTTCATGTTATTTATGAAAATAAATATGACTTATGGTATGTTTTTGAAAAGCTCTCGACACGAACAATAAGATGAAAAAATAATATATAGGGTGTCCCATTTAAAAAATAGTAGGTTATGCCAATATGTCAAAAACTATGACTCTCAGCAAAAATCTGAGTATGCCACTGAATTCTACGTGAAAAAATCTATAAATACCAGTTGAAACATTTTAAATATATTTTACGATAGCTGAGTTACAGGGGGTGTCCGAAAATGACAAATTTTCAAAATCACCCTGTAGCACGGAAACTAAAATGGTTAGGGCAAATCTGTTTGCGGCCTCTTTAGTTTCATCGAAAAGTAGCACGGTGTCGCGAAAACCGCATCTCTCTATCTCTACTCATAAGCTGGAAACCCCGTAAAACCTACGAAAATGGGACACCCTGGGATGGTATTTCTCTTTACGCAGGATTCTATGTGCAATGGTTTTTGGCACATCTTGCTTTTTCTCGATGGTCCGGAGCAAAACTCGCAAAACTCGCATTACTTGTTCAGGGTTTTGCGATTTTTAACGATGACGCACATATTCTTGTTTGTCACCAACCTTTTGAAAATTGATCGGCCTAGTTGACGCCGTTCGGGGTATTTTTGAAGATAACGCATTTCTGCTTGAGCGCAATTTTGATGACTTTCAATGTAACATGTAATTATTTAACTTCATTGGAATAATGTGCCATTTTTACAATACAATATTTTAAAAAAATAAGTACTCAAATACTAACAAGAATGCAAAAGTGACAGATATCCAAGGTATTCATAGTAACCAAGCCAAACAATTGCAAATATTGTTGAATTTCAAAGCCGCCTATGAATAATTGGAAATTATTTTGTAATAAATACCGTATCTGCCATGCTTTCCATCCTGGAGATGAAGAACGTAAAACTACTTTCTGTGAGTGGTTCACACGAATATGCGATGAAAATCTCCAATTTTCCCACCAGATTCTTTGGACTGATGAAACTTATTTATCTAACAATGGTTTATTTAATAGAAAAAATAGACATTATTGGTCAACAAAAAATGAAAACCGATTCCGCACATCCAAACACCAGAATCGGTTTGGAATAAATGTTTGGTATGGTATTATCATTCGACCATTATTTTTTGAAGGAACCCTCAATTCCGAAAGGTATGGTCAGTTCCTAAGAAACGAAATTGAAGAGGCACTGGATGACTTGCCTTTAAACCTAACCCATAACATATGTAGTTTCAACAAGATGGGGCTCATGGCCCTCACAATTCAAGACTCAACATGGATTATTTAAGAAATCTCGAGCTACTCGTGGTCCAATTAGCTGGCCTCCTCGGTCACCAGACCTTATACCCCTGGACTTTTTCCTTTTGGGAGTATCTGGAAAATCACGTTTATTGGCAAACATTTCAAGATATTGAAGAATTAAAAGCCGCAGTACGAGAATCCAGCCGAAAAATAACACCGGAAATGCTAGAAAATGTAATCAACGAAATTGTTTATTGTTCCTATTTATGTTTAGAAAATGAGGGCGGCATTTTTGAAAATAAAAAAATGGTTAATTGTATTTAGTTAATAATAAGTTTTTATGTAAGTTAATACTAATACAATGCTTCACATCTAAATTAGATAAGTTCATAAATTTGTTATTATTTTGTAGATTAAGTTTTTAGAACTTTATTATTGTATTAACATTATTAATAGTAATTGTTGTTGATGTAAATTGCTTTAATAAAAAAAAAACAACTTTATTCATGTTATCGCTTTAAATACTATTATCACACCTGATACCAACACAACTAAAATAATTATTAATTTTTTTAAAGTCTACGGTAGGAGCTAGATCAAAATAAATTTTGCGTTACCATAGCAACTTTTTCTGCCAGAATGCCAGAATTCTAAAAAAAAGGCCTACCGGTGTGATAAAACCTATGGGGACTATGCGATATTATACATCTTACGACTTCAGCAAGTAGGAGTGCAATTTTAGTCTAGTGGTGGGTCGAGTTCCTTAGAGTGAGTTATAAAATGTGCGAACTATAAACAAAAACCGTGCCCATCGGGTGGCAATATTATGAACGCAAAGTAGACTTAACATTTATTTAAAATATCGGTTAATTTCCTTTAGCCTGAACTTCCCTCGTTACGATTTTTTTTCATTTGTTAGAAATAGTGAACTGTGACCCAATCTGGTTTAGTACAGATTCACATTATATTTGTGTTAAATATTCTGTATTTTTAAACATTTTTAATCGACGTTATCACAATGGATTCCTACCAATATTTGACCAGTTTCTTTCCATAAGTAGAAAGAAACTGGTAAAATATTGGTAGGAATCCATTGTGATAACGCCGATTAAAAATGTTTAAAAATACAGTATATTTAACACAAATATAATGTGAATCTCTTCCAGACAATTTATTTTTGAGCATAATTTAAAACTGAGTTTTTACATTGACACAAAATGGCCGTCATTTTGTTACGTCATGATGAATTCGTGCCACTTTATCTTATTTTTACATTTAATTTGTCTGCAAAATTAAAATCAATTGACAAGAAAATTTTTTAGGTTGATTTTTAAACTCAGAGCACAACTTTACCAGTTTATCTTTATATTACACTTAATTATTGCACAAAAATTCAAATTAATTTAATAAGTAGTATTTTCAGGCTGATTTTTTAAATATTTTATTAAGCCGCTATTCCCTTTTACGAGGGAAGTAAAAAGGAAACATATTTTATTTGGTGATGGGTTACACTGCGTCCATTAAGCATAAAGGCTTGCACAAATTCGATTAAAATCAATTACTTCCGATTACCATTGATAAGTAAATATTTTACAGTATGTGACATCGATGCTATTTTTATTATAAAATACCCAAATGTTTGTTACATATTTGGAATCTGCTCTCAATTAATACATTTTTCACGTAACCTACTCCCTATCTAAGTTAAATTGTTTTCGAGCTATTGACAAATGAAAATTGACAAATCGAAACTTTAAGAGGCAGTAAAAACTAAATTGTTCGATTGGTAGATTGCTATCATAATTTCTTATAGCGATTCTTTTGGTGCCACTTTCCATTTCAAAATGATGAAACGTAAATTTAAATTCAAAATTTTAATATTGTGTTATAGTCAAGGCATCTAAGGAAAAAAACTCGAAACCTCGGATTTGAATGCGGTAAACGGGAATCTCTTTCTAATAGATAATATTTCAGAATTCTTTTAAATTAGCACTTTATATCATTAAAGAAATAGACGATAAATTATCTTAGTATCGAAAAAAAAATGGAAAAAATATTTCTTAGCAGGATTTTCTATTAAATAAATGTAAAAATAGTAGGATCCTATATAATACTCTATAAAATACGTTTTCTATGTCACTTTCTAGCTATACAAACGACTCTGAATACTTGAAAATTTTGGCAAATAAATTAGAGAGAAACAAGTAGAAACGTTATATTTTATCTGAAAAAATGTATATCTTTCGATAAGCAGATGTAAATTTTACCGACAACTTTGCCATAGATTTTTTTAAGTCGTTACTTCAACTCTTACGAAGTATTTTTTAATCTACGAGCCCGAAAATATAAAACTCCAGTTTACAGGGAAGTGGGACAAAACATATGTAGATATACAATTTTTTCTCCTTTTTTCGTAAAAACAGTAATCTACGGCCTTAAAAATCTTGAAGTGTAAGTTCATATAAAAATCAAGCAATAACTCAATAGCCAATTTAAAGGCATCATCTTGAAATTTGAGCGAATTCTCATTTCAAATTTTAAATTTGATTTTAAATAATATTTATTACCAATTATTTTATACCGGTATTTAGTGATCCTAAAAAGAATTGTTGATTGACTATAGTTACTAAACCCTATACCGATAACTGCAGCAATGAGATGCAGCTGCATCAAAATTCCTATTAAATATAAAACAAGCGTCCACATGTCAAGAACCCTTGCGTTCAAAGAGATTTAAATCCGAGATTAAATTTTTAGCAAATCTCTCTTCTAGCTTTTAAGCGTTTTGCACGCTTCGTATATCCGTAAAAGAATCGCTACATGAGACCCATAGCAAATTTCTTTAGCTTTTCATGAACGGACATCTCAAGGGAAGGAACTGCTTTCGGAAACACTTCTTTGATGGTGTAAACGTTTTTGCGAGGAGCTCTGAGCATGAAGATGCGATTTACTATTGTTAAGTTTAACGCAAACTTCGTGTCGGATATGCAGTTCTTAAGGTTTATTATTATTTTTAGTACCATTTTATACTAAAATATACCATTCTCATTACTGAATGCTATTTACAGAGTTTTTTTTTAAGTCGGCAATGCCTATTTTAACAATCTTTCAAGCAAAATAGGAGAGAGCTGACTAATCGCTCATTTTTATATTTCTTTCCTACGAATATTATTCGCAATTTTGTTAAAAAATACTAAAACAATTATTGTATAATCTTTGGTTATATGACACCCCTTTATTTTAATAAAAATCAAGATTAACTATAACAAAAAAATACGTCGAGTTATTCATCTAATTTACCAGTAATGATAAACCTATAAGTTAAATGGTATTATGTCACATCAAGGTCCTTTAACTTTGTCATTTTTTTGGAGTGAATTTTTTACTTTGCTTAGAAACGAGTCTTATAACCAATGGCTTTGTATACTTTAGATGCAGGATTATATTTACGTTTTATTAAAACTTAATTTGCTTAAAAATGCTAATTTTTAGAGTCTTAATACTTTAATTTTACTTAATTGAGTGTCTAAAATTTGATTCGTGTTACAAAATTTCGTCTCAATATAATATTAGACCATTTCGATGTGTTTATACTAGCCAAATTACTAATGACCACGAAATTACTAACAAGGCTGTAAGCTTTTTAAAATAAGTACTATTGACATGAAATATTACAGTGATACGTGGTTACTTATGAGGTAGATTTTCGCTGTATAAACAATTGACTGCCGTTTCCGGTTTAACTGGAAATGCTTCCAACTTTAATATTTTAAGTGAAAAACCCTGTATATTAATATATTTTTGAATTCTACACTAAATTCTAAACATAAAACATGTTTCACACCCTATGTCAATTCCTGAGAGTTTTCGAGAATATAGCGAATGAAACTATAAACATTTCAATCAGTAATTCCGTTTACGTACGTTTTTCGTGCACTTTCGCGGCTAATTCCAAATTCACTGCTTATTTGTCGTATTGATATAGTAGGATCGATTGCTATACAAGCCAGTGTATTAATTTCAGCCTCTTCTTTAATTATAAAATTCTCGCCTGGCGGATTCCCTTCCGATTTTAAATACTTTTCTAACCAAGGAAAGTATGACACTGATGGATATCGGGGATTCGGAAATCGCTGTACGTATAATGCTCTGGCTTCCTTGCGATTTTTTCTAGTTTCTCCGTATATCATTATCATATCAATTTGTTCTTCATGAGTAAAATACATTTTAAATAAAAATTCAGAAAAAAGTCTCGAAAAACGTAGTTCTTATAATTACCGTTTAACTCTCAAAGCGAACCATCTGTATATTATAAGAACGATGGCCATATATTTATGTATTGTTTCAAAGTCGCCTTAGATCAGAAATTTAATATTTGTCATTTATCAGCCTAAGCATTAAAAAGCTAATTGCACAGTTCAATTGAAAATATCTCGAAAAGTACTTGATATAGGTATAGGGTATGATACACAAAAGTATTTAAAATTGTTTGATGACTTAGATGTTCAGTAGGTTTATAGGTCGTCCCATTAAAATAAACCGAGAAAATATCGTTTGAAAGTGATTTTTCACTACGTTTCCGAGTAAACCGGAAGTTAATTGTCACATTAGAGGCAATGAGTTGCATAACAAACTCTATTTAAATTGTAACTTTCTTCATTTGTTTTTTTAAAAAACGGAATTATTCATTGAAAAAAGTTTCATTCGCCATTTTCTCGAAAACTATCAGGAATTGACATAGGGTATGATATATGTTTTATGTTTAGAATTTAGTGTAGAATTGAAAAATAAATCAATATACAGGGTGTTCCATTTAAAATAATTAAGTTGATAGGCAGTTGATTGCTTATAAAATCTTCCTCATAAGTAATCATATATCACTGTGAAATTTCATGTTAATAGTAATTATCTTAAAAAAGTTACAGCCTTGCTGGTAATTTCGTGGTCACCAGTACAACAAAATACATTTTTCTTTAATAATGTTTGTGTATTTTTTAGAAATACTAGAATTTGTAACTTAAGAAACTGGTTGAAATCAAAGTCTTCAACAAATGATCTCGTTGGCACATTAATTTTAGTAAATCAAAGAGTGCTATATCCTGTTCACATAAGAAGAAAGAGATTATTAGATACCCCCTTACAAGTTTTTATTATTTATGTTTAAAATACTTTATTTAAATAATTCTATAAGTAGCTTCCGGTTCCAGAATTAATTTCACTATCGGCTGATCTATTAACATCAGGCGTTATTTTTTGTCGACTTCTCTAAAAATCTCTGCATCTTGATTTTTAGTCCTCCACGGATATAAATATACGATGTGTTTTCATTCAGTGCATTTATACATCAGTTTACTGATGTCGTTCTGATAAGAACAGTTTTGTGGATGTTTCGCCAAAATCACATTTGGCAATTTCGAAGCCTTCTTTCACGCGGCAGAATAGGGACTTACTAATCGAAACTCACGGTGATTATTAGATTAGATGGCCGGGATGAACAGTTGCTTGGCCACCTCGTTTATCAGAAGATCTTTGCGACGAAGACTGCATGGTTGTAATGAAGCTGATCGGGGTCATTACAACATTTTCTATAGTTAACTTATATTGTCTATTTTTAGCTTTAAAGTAGTTACTTTTATTTTGTTTACGTTTATTACTGGTAATAAAAAATTTAAAATATTGCCACGTCACTGTGATGTCAAGTATTATATTGGCTTAACTTGCATAAGAATGTAACGATTTTCTCCGCTTAAATTGAATTATTTGAGTCTTATTTATTTACAGTATATATATATATATATAAGACATATTACAGTTCACGCAATGTTCTATTTCATTTATTAAATTTTAGCAATTTCGGCAACTCTTGGTTGGCTGTATACCCAAATTTAAAACAGTTAAAGCACTGAGTGACAGGCGAATCCCAAATATCAACTTCATGTCGTAATCTGTATATGTGTACATATTGAGGAAGTTCGAGCTTATAGAATGTAATTATGATTTGTTATCTAGGAATTTTAGTTAATTTATCGTCTTTGTCATTTATCATTTTATATCTTCGTTTCATTGATTTATTTGGTATTGGCGAGACGATGATTTTTAATCTCCAAAATATATTTTTTAGATTATTTTTTTGTGTTCTTGGGATATGGTTCGAGTGGTACAAGGGGATGAAAATTATTTCATTTCCTTGAAAAATCTGTTATTATTAAAATATCTAGACGTTTCGGCCGAATTTCAACCTTTCTAAATGGAATAGTAACACAATTTTTGGTTTCAGCAGAATGCATCGCACAATTACTTAAGGTCTTAATTAGCCGTGTAACTTTACAACTTAAGAAAATCACGGGGAATTCGGCCAGGGAATGTCTTTATTAATGTTTTATTTTTATTTAACCAAGCTTTCGAAAAATTTTTATTTCTTCGTCAAGGGTTCTTAAAATTTAAACAATTAATTTTAGTTAATTTTTTAATAAAAATTTGTAGATGATACTTCTATACCTTAAAATAAATGTCACGAAGTTTTACAAGTTTTTAATAATTATGATCATATTAAGAAATCATGGTTCTTGGGATTAGACCCTGTCAAATTGGAATTACTATTCGACGTTTCGTCTTTGATTGCACGAGGCATCTTCAGGGAACTTTACTCCACGAGATCTGAGCACTGAATGAGCTCGGAGAGATCGCCGAACCGTGACCCTGTGTTGAGGTCGGTTTTCATGTGTGATGTTGACCGTAACCTGTATCTTTATTGAAATTTTTTGTATGTTTAAAAATTTCAATAAATTCTGTAATTTTTCGTTTATAAAATCTTGGAACCGATGCTAGAATCTTGGTTTCCTTTACATTTATAATATGGCCAGCGGTATGCTGGTGTTCAGCCAAAGCAAATTGAACAATTTGTTTCTTTGTATTACATCGTTCATGTTCCTTAAGTCTAGTTGATGTTGAGCGTCCTGTTTCTCCCACATACATTTCTTGACAGGAGCAAGGAATTCTATATACTTCTTCTGTCTGAAAAGTACAATATCTTTCGGGGATCGCAAGCATTGTCCAACCTTTTTATGTGTACTGAAGATTGCACGTATGTTGGACCGCCGAAGTAATCGGACTCTTTTTTTCTGTAGTGCCATCCATGTAAGTAAGGAAAAACAGCACTACCTAACGGTGGCTCCTTATCATCCTCCTTTCGCGGAGTTGGATTACTATATTTTTTAATTGAACGCGTAACATTTTCAGTGCAATAGCCATTCCCTCTCAGAGCTTCGGTCAATTTCGATGTTTCCGATATTAGAGAATCTTGATCAGAAATCGAAATGGCTCTAAATATTAGTGAGTTAATAACCGATTTCTTTTGTGCTGGATGGTGGTGGGAATTTGCATTTTATTTGTATGCGTCGGTTTTCTGTACACAGAATGTTCTAAAGTACCATTTTCCTTCCTTTAAACATATACATCTAGAAAGAAAATTGTCCCATTAGATTCAATTTCCATTGTGAACTTGATATTATGATGTTGTTGATTGAGGTGATCCAGAAATATGAGAAGATTATCCTGTCCATGAGGCCATACTACAAAAGTATCATTTACATATCTGAACCAGTTTTGGTTTTAGTGGAGCGGATGTTAGAGCAATATCTTCAAAGGCTTCCATAAAAATATTCGCTACCACAGGTGATAGAGGAGATCCCATAACTGCCCCTGAAGTTTGTTCATAAAAAGTTCCTTGAAAAATGAAATAAGTACATGTAAGACAAGCTTTCACTAGGTCTATTAGGTTCTTATCAAGATTATTATGATCCAATATATCTGATATAATGGAAATTGAGTCGTTGACAGGAACATTTATGTATAGTGATTCTACATCGAAACTGGCCAAAGCATCTTCGGGATCCAACCGGATTTCCTTAATTTTTCCACGAAATGTGCAGAGTTTTTGATAAAAGAATCTGTTTTCTAGTGAATGGATTAAGAAAGTTTCAAAGATATTTACCTAGTTTGTATGTGGGCGAGTCCATTGCACTGACGATCGGTCGAAAGTGGTACTTTGTTGTTGTGTTTCTTGGGAAGACTGTAGAACCTATCTATGAATCTTGGAGCTGCTCAACTTTAATGATTTCTTCTCCGCTGGTGGTAGACTGGATGCGTTAATCAGACTCCTGATGCGTCTGTCTATTCTACTTGTAGGGTCTGTCTGCATAAACTTATAGGTGTCGTTCAAAAGTCGAGCTATCTTTTCCACATAGTTTGTTCTGTTCATGACAACTGTAGCTCTGCTTTTATCTGCTGGAAGGACCAAAATGTTTTCATCTTCATTTAAGGTCTTCATTGCTATTTTTTCGGCTGCGGAGAGATTCGGCTTCGGTGGTTTTGAGTTTTTAATGATCTTCGCTGTCTCATATCTGACTTCATCAGCTTGCTCTACTTGTAATCTTCTGATTGTTGCTTCAACGGAATATGCTATGTCTTCTACGGGAATGCTTCTTGATGCTATTGCGATATTTTGGCCTTTAGAAACGACGGACTGTTCTGTTTCGGTTAACGGCTTCGATGACAAATTGATAACCGTATTCTGCGGAGGTTTCACTGGATTTTTTCTGTTCAGGAGTGCTTCAAACTTCTTTTGTTGCTTAAGTTTAACTTCTTGATGGATTTTTTCTGCTTGTGCATTGGTGATGTTGTCCAAAATTGTGAATATGGTTCTTTCAAGTCTAAAAGCTAATTTCAGGTGAATTTCTAGAAGTTTACGGGCATTTGTATCTAAATCACGACGTATTGCCTTAACTCGTTCTCTAACTAATGCATTGCTGGCACGCTTATAAATATTCTTAGCAGTTCTAGAAGTAACATGTCTCACCTGTGGTGATTTCGGTATTACATCCCCACCTCGGCATCTAAGGAGAAAGGCCAACTGGCAGAGTAACTTCTTCTTGCTGTTCCGACATCGCCAAAAGTTTAAGCATCCTTCTTGGTTTCCTCCCCATAGAGGTCAGCTAACATAGAACAGAAGCTTTCACGGCTTTGGTCAATTAAGAAATCATGGTTCTTGGGATTAGACCGTGTCAAATTGGAAACCGATCTTAACAGAGGGTCACGGCTCGACGAGCACAAGTCGGGTATAAAAGCTCGCCTGAATCTCTCCGAGCTCATTTAATGTTCGGATCTCGTAGAGTATAGATCCCTGAAGATGCCTCGTGCAATCGAAGGCGAAACGTCGGATAGTAATTCCAATTTGACACGGTCTAGTCCCTAGAACTATAATTTCTTAATTGACCAAAGCCGTGAAAGCTTCTGTTCTAAATTATGATCATAATTTAAAATTTACATGTGAAAAAGAAAATAACTATAACCTGCCTTATCTCGATACAAGAGTTATTAGACTTAACTATACACTTATCACTGACTGGTATATAAAACCTACTAGTTCAGGAAGATATATAAAATATATGTCATAGCTCTGTAACAAAATGAAAATAAATATGATTTTAGGGTTAAAAAACAGAATATAAAACTTTCCCATTCAACTTTAAAACAAAATAATTTCAACATATTGAAACAAATACTTATAGATAATTCTTATCCTGTTAATATAATAATAAAAGTACTACACACAGTCAATAATACAAATATTCCTCAAAATCTAAAAAATTTAAAGCCTGAAACTAATTTTTTCTTTAGTTCAATTCCTAATATTTATAATTTAAGCCCAAAAACTATTAAAATTTTTAAAAATGAAAACATTAAAATATTCAAAAAAAAAACATAAAAACTATTGGAACACTTTATAGTAAATTAAAAGACCAAGATCCTACTGCATTCCTTGTAATAATTGTGAGAAAAAATAAGTTGGTCAAACTTCTCAAAAAATTATCAAAAGGAATGCATTACATAGAAGTGACAAGATTAAACAAAAGATCTTGCGCACTATCAGAACATATAATTGATACTGGCCATACTTGCAATTTTCGACAAACTAAACTCTTACACGTAGGAAATAATACAAAAGAACATTTTTAGAAATGACAGAAATTTAGAAAGAACCTTTTGCAATGAATAAAAAAACAGATATCGAAAATTTAAATTCAGTTTACTCTTTTTTTTTTGATGAAACAAAATTTTCCAATAATGATAATTGTGGTAATAATAAAAATTATAATTAATTATATGAATGATTCTAAAGTTTGCTTTCCTATACACACTCGTACTATTTTTACCTAAAATTTAAACATATGTTTTCAAATATGAACATTCTCTTAACCTTTAAATTTTAAACTTTCAATTATTCATTGTTATTGATATATATATATATATATATATATATATATATATATATATATATATATATATATATATATATATATATATATATATATATATATATATATATATATATATATATATATATATATATATATATATATATATATATATATATATATATTTTACATATGTATATATATATATATAATATATATATATATATATATATATATATATATATATATATATATATAGTTTACATATGTATATATATATATATATAATATATATATATATATATATATATATATATATATATATATATATATTTTTTTTTTTTGCCTAAGCGAAAATCTATTTAACCCGAGTATTGAATTATTATACAGTTAAGGGGGTTTTTGGGAAATTCAGTTGTATTAACCCCCAAATTTCCATCATAATTGAATACTCTCCACCGATTAAAAAACTCGTTGTTTCAAAAACTTCTTATTTGAAAGAGTTCGATTTAAATAGTTGAAAAATAAGAGAAAGGGTATTTTTTGGCAAATGCTGAAATATCTTGAAACTTTGAAAACATCACGTTCTGTATAGCCAGTGTTTTAAGTCGCCATACATCTCGGTAAGTTTTATTTGTAAGGATTAACGAATCACAATTCTTCTTCCAGACAAACTTCATTTTCGAGAAGAAAATGTATAAGTGTATATTTTTGTAAATCATAAAATATTTTATTTGCTCCAAAATCAACTATGTGCGAAAATAGTATAGGGATTTTTTTTTATAGGGATCAATCTATGATGTTTTATTTCTCGAAATTCTCTTTCGAACCTTTTCTTCCTCTCGTCGGTAGAGATCAATAAAGGGGTAAAGTGACTCTATTTTTCGAAATAGGTAATTTTAAAAAATGCTTCGACGGCAATGGGCTTTTGCAGGCTTCGTTAATATTAAATAATTTTTGAGCCTTGTACTATGTATTTTGATCAGCATCAGCAAATCAGCATATCCGTGGATTATTAGTTCTTGCACGTGGAATACATAATCCTAACTAAAAATAACATTAAGAGTAGCTAGACCAACCTACTTTGATTCAACAATAACAAACTATGTACTTGTTACGCACTAATATATTCGCTTATTATTGATCAGCCTTGTTAGCATACTAATTTTAATCCTGAGCTGTGTGGGTAACCCCTTGTTTACCCTGGAGGGTATTTTAGATTTAAAATTTGTATTTGCCGTAGTATGTAGTCTCTTTTATAAACGTTTTCTTATATCGAAAATTGAGATCTTTTTCTTTGTCGACGAAAGAAATTATTTTTCTTTGCCTTAAGGGTATTTGACAACGAGATTTTGGCTTTAAATTGCTTATATTTTTATAAAAAACATCAGCAACCTCAACAAGATTTATTTTTATTTGCCTGTCAAGATAGTGACAATAAAGTTGGCTGCTTCTTTCCATTTGGGTCCTTAAAAGCATGAAACCTTTTGCTTTGAAGCAAAACAAGCGATAATTTCTGATTTTAAAATTTCCTCGCGCCACGTCAGTATTATTAGTAGACAATAGCACTAATAAATAAATGATAGCAAGTGCTTTTATTCCCGACCGGGTGTTAAAGTCCACTTTAACGCCCGTGTTTGAGAGCGAAAAGTAGCACTTTAACTCTCGAGGGCTACTTTAAAGCTCGCAGTCTTCAAAAGAATGCAGTTTTGCATATCTAAGTACGTTTTTTGTATTGGTTTTCTTAGATTGATAACAAAAAAGCAGATTTTAGTTTTTACAATTTTCAACGAAAATGAAAACTAACATATACAAGTAAGGTGAATATTATTAATTGATATTAATGATATTGATAGGTAGATGCGTTTTTTTTTTGGCGACATTAGGCGATGCTGTAAGTGATTTCCTTTTGCGCTATCATATAAAGACATGAAAGTCTCGCTTCTTGCACCCCGATAACAAAATGTGGAAGATTGGTTGCTTGGTTGGACATGAAGATGTGGAAACCTCACAACTTGCACCCGATCAAATTTTTCTTCGGATATTTTGGTATTTCCAACAACTTGCGTAGAGCACTTGTTGTTCTTGTAAAACACAAAAAATCGTTTATTTTGGTCTTGGAGCCAAATATTTTCTGTAAAATCCAATAAAACTGGGCTAGGATTCTTATCCATCTATTACCATGAACATACGATCTACCTTGAAGGTCATCAACCTCGGTTTTACAAAGCTCCTCACCTTGCTGGCACCACATTCCAAAAATCAAGGAAACATCAAAAATATTTCGTTAGGAGCATTAATTAGAAATGTTTCAATATCTTCTTTGCTCCAAATTTTAGACTTTTTTTTATTTATATCCATCGCCCTTGCGCTTTAAAAAGGCAATAAGTTTTGCGTACTTATTAATATCGATGTTATTATTGAAATTGATAATGGTTTTCAGCATACTATAGTAAGTTCAAAAGGAACCCGTGGAAAATTGTAAACGAAGCAATTTTGCCTGCAGAAGGCGTCAAAGATTAAAAAAAATGGTTTCTAGGAAACGTGCTATTTGATTTTAACGATTTCCGATGTAAAGACTAATACTATAAAATGACGTTTTCTAATGTTATAGTGGCTGGCTATAACAAAATAGAAGTGTTATAAAACTTACGATCCATGTAAACATTCGTTCTGATTTTTTTTACATCATCAATTTTATGACATATCAGTTATTTTTGTTGGGTAGATTGATGTCTTTTGAAACATTTTTTCCTCTTGAAAATTTTTCGTAGGATGAACGAATAATTTTATTATTATTAATTATTGCATGCAGTTTTCGTTACCACGATATTTAATAATTTGACCTACGTTGACAAACTGTGTCTGTTTAAGAATATTAGACTACCATTATTAATTTCGAATCTCTATTTACCACTTAACATGCAAAACTATACTAACCCTGGTGTACGGGTTTTGCCAAGGAAACGGGCATCAAAGTGTTAGGGTACACATGGAGAAATATCCATACCGTCGAATGGTATTCAATGTTGCGAAATGTTTGATGATTTGGCAACATTGAATACCATCTTCGGAAAACGGGTAGCTTTGAGAGAAATTTTCAAGACGGGGGTCATAGGCGAATAACTCGAAATGTCGAAAATGAAGAGGCAGTTTTCGAAATGGTTGAAGAAGAACCGAGTGTCAGTGTCCGTCTCGTACTAAGCGTGTTGGGAATTACTAAAACTAGTTTACACCATCTTTTAAAAGAGCAATTAGTTCCGTATTATGTGCAAACACTCCAGGAACTTTTACCGATTAATCCTCCTACGCGCCTCACATTTTGCCAATTTATTCAAAACACAAAAATTCGGGATCCATATTGAGAAAAAAATTGTCTGCCGACGAGATGTGTTTTACAAGATCACTAACTCGCACAACGAACACGTTTATGCAGATGCAAACCCACATGCCATTAAAGTTTCCCACCATCAACATGAGTTTAGAATAAATATATGGGCAGGAATTATTGATCGCTATTTTATCGGTCCTCTGGAGATTCCAGACAGATTAGATGGAAATACCTATTTAAATGTCTTGCAAAATATGAAATTCTTCTAGGAAAGGTGCCGCTTCAACTCCGACAAGAATTATCGTGGTGGTGCTTCATTTCATTTTTCCGCTGCTATTGGGCAATATCTGCATAGTCAATATCCTAACAGGTGGATTGGAAGAGGCAATGATCCACAAGTAAAATGGCCACCACATTTCCCGGAGTAAAATATGTGCGATTACTTTTTGTGGGTCGCTTTCAAAACAGATAAAACTTCTGTACACACTCATGAAGATTTATTGTCACGAATTTTAAATGCTGGCGCCATTTTCAATAATTCTCAGACATTAGATAAAGTTAAATTTCAATTTTTTTAAATAGTGTTACTAAGTGTATTGAGCAAAATGGAGACCATTTTGTACAACTGCTTAATTAATATTTTCTTCCTACTTAGTTTTTTTCATCTTTTAAAATAAATCTTTATACCGCATTTGCCCCTACTTTATTACAGTATTTAGTGTATACAGATAATTGCAAAAAAATGTTTTAAATACGTAGATGTGTATCATCCTAGTTGTTTGGTGCAGTCTGCACAAGCAAAGAGCGCCGTTTGTAGGCATGGTACCATTGTCTGCTAGTGATAATTTAGAGGTTATGAATCCAAACGATCTCGTGAAAAGTTACGCGGTTGAGAATAAATTTCTTAAGGAGCTTGTGAAAGAAGTGCAATGCAAATACGAACTTGTATTCGAAAATTGTGCTCTTCAAAAAGAAAAAAATAACTTTTTACAAGAAAAATTATTAAAAAACTGTCATTTTCCGGCATCCCTAGATAATTCTAATTCAAGTCAAAAATATAAACAGCTAGAACTGATCGAATTCGAACGTGATAGTCGACAAAGCTCAGACTTAAGTTCAAAAGATTCCTCGAATCGCCCGAGATTACATATGCAACCAAAGCAGCACCAACTGGATCTGCCGGCACTCGCCCAAAAATTACCGTTAATCGGAATCCGGGCGCTATTTCACGTGGTCAACATACAGCTGTTTCTTCGGACCACAACACTGGAGCTGCTAGCACTGAATCGAAAATTACGATTGGAAATCCTACTGCTGCCCGTGATCGGGCGGCATCTATCTCTTCTGTTGGCAACACTGAAAGGTCTGAAATAATGACATCTGACCAAAATGACAAAGGGGTGAGAAATCATAATAAACACAAACAAGCGTACTTCAATCCGGCACAGGTTAGAGACGCAATTTCGGAGGCCGAAACGGTGCTAAAGTTTGCGGAGCTCCTAAACTTGAACAATGATGCCTCCCAAAAACACACTCTTGAAGATGGGGGTGATTGGAAAACAGCTAGAACTAGGAGACGTCAGTTTGTTGTTGGGGACAAGAACTCCTCTGATAATGGTGTCAAAGGAGTGCCCAGATATGTAGCCTTGCATGTCACGCGTCTACAACCGGGTACTAAGCCTAAAGACTTGAAGCTTTTGTTGCAGAATGAATTTCCTGAGGTCGACTGTATGGTACACACCTCCAAGCATCCTGAACTGTATACTTCAATGAAAGTTACAATTCATCAAGACAACTTTAAAAAGGCCTGGCGACGTGAAATCTGGTCAAAAGGTGCATTAGTTTTTTCTCCTGAGGAGGACTCCATCACAGGATCACGTGGGGAGTCCTCATTCCAACAGCAACTAAATGTTAACAGTTTGTTAACTTTAACATTAGAAGCTTGCGAGCCAAGGACAGAGAATTGTCATGCTTGTTAAAAGCTAGAACTTATCCTGAAATCTTTGCACTAACTGAAGTTTGGTGCTCGTCAGATGAGATAGCCAAGATACACATTGAAGGATACACTTTTGCAACATCATTTTGTAGAGAACAGAATCGTGGTGGCGGAGTTGCAGTCTACTGCCGTGATGATATCGAGTTTGTCAATTTTGGTCTTAAAGTGAATTGTGTTGAAAATAATTTTGAATATGTAAATGTAAAACTTGTACTAGAAACATATGTCTTATGTGTTGTTTGTTTATACAGACCACCTTCGTTGAATGTGAAATATTTTGTTGAAACCCTTCACGAGCTTCTCGAGGATCTATGTAAGTGTAAAGAAAATGAATTTTATATCGTATGTGATGACTTTAATGTTAATTTCGATAGATCAGTTAATGATAGTTATGCTAATCAGATTGTTAACAATTTTAATTCTTTTGATTTGTCATCTAGCATATATTAATACTCCAGGGTACATAACGAGGCAAAGCCCGATATAGATAATGTTTCTACTTCCTTTTATTAAAAACTTGTAAATGAGGTGAACATTCATAGCCATTTGTCCGATCATTGCATGCAACTTGTGACTTTACCTATTTTTAAACCTAAACAAGGCATTTCTTTTCACTTCAATTGTATTAGACAGTTTGGCAAAGAAGCCAATATAGTACACTAATGAGATTGTTAAGCAACGAATCTTGGCTCTCGCTATACAATGATCGCACTAGTGCTGACCTTAAGTTTTTTAATAATGAAAATGAAACTGCCACTAATAAAAATACCCTAAAACTTTCAAGGATGCAGAAGGTAATGTAGTCCCTGATTTGACTTCGGCTGCTATAGAATTCAATAAGTTTTTTGTTGATTCAGCTCACCATTCATTTAATAATAATAGTGATTGTAGATTTGGACCTTTTGTACAACACCAGTCTATGTCTCTTGATGCAGTAACAGATTTAGAGGTCTATAATTTGATGTGTCGTGTATCCTGTAAAAAGTCAAGTTGTGTGGATGGTATACCCTGCTCCTTACTAGGACAAGTATCACAGTATATTGCTCCTATCCTGGCATTTTTGATAAATGAGTCATTTTCTGAAGGAATATTTTCGAACAGTTTAAAAACATCCATAGTATGTCCAATTCATAAGAAGGGAAGTACTGATAAAATTGATAACTACCGGGCGATCTCTCTCTTACCTGCATTGTCTAAGATTTTTGAAAAGGCTTTTTACTGTAAATTTTTTAGAACTCAAAAAATTCTACCAAATAATCAGTATGGTTTCAGAGGAGGTTGTTCAACCCAAGATGCCATACTGAGTGTTGTAAATAACATTGTCCATCAACTCGACACTAAATACCCCACTTAGAGATTGTTTTTTGGTTATAACCGAGCTTTCGATCTTATTGATAATAAAATCTTATTAGGTAAACTTTTAAACTATGGCGTCAGGGGCATTCCAAGTAATTGGGTAGAATCCTATTTGACCAATAGGAAACAAAAAGTAATACTGCATTCAGAGAGCAGGGAGTACTATTCAGACTTGTTGGACTTAGTAAGAGGTGTACGCAGGGAAGTGTACTGGGACCTCTCCTATTTATTGTATTTATTGCTGACGTTACAAACTTCGTCACTGTTGGTAGTTTAATATTGTATGCAGATGACAGAACTTCCCTTTTATCAGCGAAAAGTGATAAAAATCTTCAAGCAATGGCGCACAATTGTATAGGACAGACTTTTGACTATTGTTCCAATAATAATCTTGTTTTAAATCTATCAAAAACCATTACGATGTTGTTTAATATGCACACTCAAGATTACTCCCTGTTCATAGGAACAAAAAACCATACAGTAAGCTCATTTGTAATTTGGAGGCTTAGGTCAATTGTTCATAGAAAAATAATTTTATCTTATTATTATGCTTACGTATACTCACTACTTTCCTATGCTATAGTTGCATGGGGAAATTGCAAGAGAATGCAGGAGGTGCTAATAGCTCAAAAAAGAATTGTTCGAACTATTCTATTTCAAAATTCCAGACAGTTATGTCGTCCATTCTTTAAAAATTTAGGTCTATTGACGGTGACCTCAATTTACATACTTCAATGTTCATTATACGTACAGAAACATATCACTGAATTTTCCTCAACCAGGGATATGCCTAACACCTATGATCTTAGGGACACTACTGACAGTCTAAGATTGCCCGCTCACAGACTGAGTATGACTGCTAGTAGTTCTTATATCTTGCCTATAAATGTCTACAATCATCTTCCACTTAACATAAGAAGAATTCAATGCCCTAAGCAGTTTAAGACGGCAGTTGTTCCCTTGCTGTTGAGAAATTCTATTTATGACATAAATGAATTCTTCTCGCTTGAGCTGTAACTTGCTGTATTGTTATCCTTTATCTGTTATCTTTTATTTGTCCTAAATTTTAACATTGTATTGTATCTTATACCTACTGTTTAGTTTCATAATTAACAGTTCTTCTTATTTTTAGTTTTATATTTATATTTTTATCTTTAGTTTTATACTCTTTTATGTACTTGTGACGAAACAGATGTCATTTTATGATCCACATTGTGAATTTTATAATAAATAAATAAATAAATAAATCTTTAGATGAGTCGTAATCTCACCTCACTTCCACTTTATTATAGCCGACCAATATACTATTAGAAATTGTCATTTGACGTTATTAGACCATACGCCAAAACTCGTTAAAATCAATTAGCACGTTTCCAAGAAATTTAAATAAAACCAATAATTGTATTAAAAAAAATTGACTCCCACTGTAGGATAAACTAAGAAATTTTGTATGTAGGTATGTTGGCTTAAATCAACCTACTTTCACGTAAGCAATCTGTCATTAAACGATGTACACATATTTTCTGGACACCCCGTATAATATCCGGTTTATAGCGTTCTACGCCTTCCGGCTCCCAGTTTTCATTCGCGTCTGTTCATCCATGTTCCTGGAAGCAAATCTCTCTCGAACCTTGCCTTCTTACTGCGCTAATCCAACTGGTCTTTGGTCTTCCTGTTTTCATACTTTCAGAGGGTTGCCTTTCCATAATGTCTTTGGGTAGCCTATTATTGTTTATTCTTTGAGCGTGTCCGTATCAGAAAAGCTGTTTTTGTTGCACTTCGTCGATTAATGTTGTTGTTGTTCGGTCCACTATTGTTCGTACCCATTCATTGGTTATATGCATTTGTCTGAATATTCAGTCCGATCTCCGCCAGAAGTCCATTTCCAGTGCTAGTAGTTTTTGTTCTGTTCTTTTAATTATCTACCAAGTTTCACATCCATAGAGCACCACGCTTTTGAAGATACTGCTACTCAGTTGTTTTTTGTCTTTGTCTTTTGTTTTAAACCTTAGTGAGTTTAGAGTTCCTTCTTTTTTTACTTTTACAAGAGAGATGATGGGAAGCGCTTGAACGCATGGCAGTATAATGGTCCATGGTTTTTGGACCCTATACTCTTTTATATATATATATATATATATATATATATATATATATATATATATATATATATATATATATATATATATATATATATATATATATATATATATATATATATATATATATATATATATATATATATATATATATATATATATATATATATATATATATATATATATATATATATATATATATATATATATATATATATATATATATTTATTGCGTCTTCATTAAAATCTTTAATTTACCTTATTTTGTGGTCAAAATTATATTCGGACAAAAAGTAAAAAATCCTTTACCCGGAACCCCCCTGTTATATCTCCTTTCATTTTGTATAATCCGCAAATCCAATATTTCGGGCACTTAAAATATATTTATACATAAAAATATTGTTGCACAATGGACACAATATATCAACTGTGTAAAATTTTTATATATAACAATATTTTTGAAATGGTGATCAAAATGTATACAGATTGTGCGCCCCAAATGACAAACATTCATATTTAAGTGTGAGGTAGGTATATGCGTGGCTTTAACGACCTAATTGTTACTGGTCTGCAAAATAAAATTTCTGATAATAGTTGATAAAACATGTTCTTTGAAAACCAAATGGATCTTAAAAACAACACACTTTTATTTTTAAATATATCCATTTTGTATAAAATATTTAAATATATTTTTTTTATGGACACAATATATAAAATATTTGACAAATGAGAAACATTCATATTTAATAAAAACAGGTGCTAATATATTTATAATATGATAACTGAAAACCAAATGGACCTTAAAAACAATGAATATTCTTAAATATTTAATTTGGAACATTAGCACGTTGTGTATGTTTTTGCTCAAAATGAGCCAGAAATTTAAATTAAAGAAAATTTTATTTTTTGCGTCATTGTTATCAAATTAAACATTGTGAAATCTTCTTAACAAAACATGGCGTTTTAATGATTGTGCCGACCTGAACACATGTTTCCTATAATAGCCTCTTTTGTTTCCAAAAATTGTCTTTATAGATACATAAAACCAGGGAGAAATATTTTAGACATTGTTTCCGATATTTGACCAAAATTCTACTTAAAAGTGTGTGTTTAGCCATGTAACTTGCGTGTACATAATAATACGTGAACATAATAACATTACGTCTAAAATACGCACTGTACGAATCGCCAGTTCCAATTTGGGTTCGATTCGGACACATTCCTACTACAAAAATTTTCTAACCTCAAATTTCAGTTTTTTTTTGCCGCCTGCCGCCGCCCTTATAGGCCTAAGTAATAAACCATCGATGTTGAAAATTAATGCTAACTTTATTAGAATACCCAAACTATCAAAACGGTGGGTTAAACAAATCGAAAAATTTCGAGAGGTAAAAAAGTTTCTACGCTTCGAGTAATATTAGAAAAAAAAATAAAATAAAGAAAAAAATATATAAAATAAAAAAAAAGAAGTTAAAAAATTCAAAAAAATTTCAAGAGGCAAAAGTGTTTCTACTTGTCGAGAAGTAGCTAAGAAAAATAAAAATAAAAAATTAGAATAAAAGTTAAAAAACCCAAATCATAAAATCGAAAAATTTCAAGAGGAATAAAGTTTCTACGCCTCGAGGACCGGACTTATTTATTTTAAAAATTTTGAGTCTACGCATTGCCACTGTAAATTTTGATTTCATTTTGATTTACATTGTTAACTGAACGAACGTTGCATATCAACGAAATTTTGTACTGCTTACAGGCAGTAAAAAGCACTTATGTATATATATATATATATATATATATATATATATATATATATATATATATATATATATATATATATATATATATATATATATATATATATATATATATATATATATATATATATATATATATATATATATATATATATATATATAATATATATATATATATATATATATATATATATATGTATATATATATATATATATATATATATATATATATATATATATATATATATATATATATATATATATATATATATATATATATATATATATATATATATATATATATATATATATATATATATATATATATATATATATATATATATATATATATATATATATATATATATATATATATATATATAGATATATAAATATATATATATATATATATATACATACGAAGTTTTAAATAAATTTTTAGTTAGAGTGGTTGCAACCCTTATTCTATAAAACGGTTATTTAGGTCATTTATTATTGTGCATTATTCCCAAAATTTATAACATAGGCTAGGCACGTCAATCGTGTTGCACCTTGCAAATTAATATAACAATAACGTCTAGGTACACTTAATAAGTGCATGACAACTCCATAGGGAATATAATCGATCAGTCATCATTAATATAGACATGATGTATTTTGTGAATAAAGTCGAGGTAACAGCGAAGGAGATAAGCAAATTGGTGTAATTTGTTGGAACGTGATGGCAAAGTTGTTATTTCCTTCTCTATTATATTGAAAATGTCTCGTAACAATATAGTCACGACATATTGCTGCAAGTTATTTTATAAATAGATTTTTTTTTATTTATACGTGGGTTAATTTAATGATTATGTTCAAGTTTCGGGAATATTCCTCTCATGGTAGGGGTGTCCTTAATTTGTTGGCTAGGTGAATTTTGCTGCCCGTTATAAAATTTGCTGACCTACAAGTGGCGTGTTAGCTTTGATACCCTTAGACAAATCCCGTTTTTTTATTTAATATCATTTTGTCTGCGGGGGCAAATGAAGGGACCTACACTAAACTATAAAATATTCCATACTAGAAAATTTGGTAATCCTTAAGGGAAGTGGTAGTTTTGTTGTTCTTAGATGCTATTATGATTTTTTATAAATGTTATATCCTTAGGTAATCAAATCTAAAAATTTAAATTAATGTTATCCGAAAGGATAACCTTGTGTCACGTCTTATTATTTTCGGTTTGATTGCATTTAAAAGAAAATCAAAGTAATTTTGTGACATTCGGGTGAAATTCTTGAAGTGGCCGGTCTCTTCCTCGGACAAGTCATTCATTAACAAGGTGCTGTTAATACCAATTTGACGGCTTATCTTCGCATATAATTGTGATGTCAATCGGCGTCTCTGTCTCCCGATGTCTTCTTTATTAAACTATATAACACAATAAAACTAGCGCTAGCCACTGCCAGACTTTAATCCGCCATATTCAAACGTGAACTACGAGCATTCATAGAGCGGTCCGAATGGAAGCTCATGTGTCTCGCTCGTGTGACCCATTCAGATGTGTACGCAGTGCAGGATCCGAATGCTCATTCGGGCTCGGCTTGCTCATTCGCGTGCGTGCTCAGATGTATACGCACTTTAACGTATTATAAAAACATGCGATACTAGAAAAAATAGATCAAACCTAAAATTTGGAAAAAAATGAGGAGCATCAAAACTACCAAAACCATAGAGGGCACAATATAAATGAATTTGTTTTTGTTATTTAAATAGAAAGCACAGTTATTATTTTTTTACTTTTAATTTTTTAATTTTATAAATTACATTAGTTTTATTTTTCCTGAAATTGGGACTTATTTGAACTACACATCTACGCATTTTGCATAATTTGTAAATGTATATTCCTGACTATTTTCAAGATGACGTGTATAGTTTTTTCTGTGAAATAAAATTATTTACAAAGATATTATCCCACTAGATGTTCTTAAAGCTAAAGATACATTTAGGGTTAACGGATCTTGTATCTTCTAATAGGCTCCGAAGTATAAGTACTTCATATCGTTATTTAGCCTAAAATATCCATAAAATGAATAATCCAACAGTTTTAGTTACGGTTTTCCAATCCAATGTTGCATTTTTGTATTATTTCAGTAGCGGGCTGGTAATAAGTATTTGATTTAGATTAGATTTTCTGTTATTATTATAACTATTTTATAATACTTTTGAATTTTTAAATCGATGATCTCTCTTCTAATCAAGAAGAAATATTGTTTATGAAATTATAATTATTTATTTAAATTCATTATGATTATTTTAAGCTTTGTGTAATAATGGACGTAATATTTCCTTTTACACCTCTTATTTACATATTATCCTCGATAACGATAATATTTAATATTAACTACCGATTTTTAGACCTAAACAGTATTTTTTGTGTAGGAGAAGTTTTATACTAGAGTTTCAACTACTATTGATAGAATAATAAATTTTACAGATGCAACAAAATTAACTCCTCTGCTATAAATTGCTTAGACATTGTATAGGACATCTAATTTTTAGTTGAATTTTATAAGCCACACCTATTTTCATTTCACATTTGTAATATGACCAGTGGTATGCTGGTGTTCAGCTACAGCAGATTGAACAATTTATTTCTTTTTAATACATCGTTCATGTTCCTTAAGTCTAGTTGATATTGAGCGTCCTGTTTCTCCCACATACACTTCTCCACAGGAGCAAGGAATTTTATATTCTCCATCTGTTTGAAAAGGTACAATATCTTTCAGGGATCTATCCTTAGTAAGTTTGAAATTAAGCCGTATATCTCCGATTATTAACAAGAATGAAGGAAAGATTAAGGCTGATGAAACCAAAAATTCTTCCGATCATTTATGGTGATATTTCTACAGTGATAATATTCCGTTAGCTTCAGTCGATGGCTCATGATCGCAAGGTTGTTATTGGTTAGGAATGGCAAAGAAAATGAGAAATTGGGGAATATATGAGTACAAAACATGGAATGTGCATATCATACTTAAATTGTTAGGAAACATTCAGTAACGGCCTGATATTAGATGGTTTGCATAGAAAGTTTTAAGATAGTTAAAGAGAAAAAAAAAGAGCACCTTTCCATTCATTAAGGGTAATTTGGGCGTTAGCTTCATTATCTAAGCTATATGAGCTTATGGAAGGGAGCATTGCTTAATAAATGAAGAATAATGATGAAAATAGTGATTATTGCACAAATTACATAAGGTACCCGCAGTCAAATAACGGTTCTCTTATATAAACGGTGCCTCAAATATTGTTCTAAATTGTACCAAACATTAAGCTAAGCATTATATACGTAAAACGTATAACAGCAACCGTTGAGGTAGACTGCAAAATAAAAATAAATTGGAAATATATTGATAAATGCACGCAAAATATGAAATATATATAAAGTGAAAAATGGACAAGGAAAGTAAAGTATAGAGTTAGTAGTTAACACAGTAAAGATCGATGGAGAAAGGAATTAAAATGCACTAAAATGAAATAAAAAAATATAATATTCCATATCTAATGATATGAAAATAATAGTACACAATAAATTGTGCCTTAATTAAAATAAAATATACATTTTTGATATATTTAGCATACATCTGACTATAGGTATAAAGTCTAAAAAATTGCTATGACTATAATTATTGGTGTGTACGAGGCTTGCATGGGATTACTGCACCCTAGAACATACAGAACAATGTGGGTATCTAGTAGGAACTCTGGACCGATGTCTCAGCTATCGAAGTTACTATTTTAAAAAAACAACTCCTAGAAATATCCTTCTATGAAAGCTGACTGGAAGAAGGTGGGGCGCAAATCCTGACTTACTGAAGAGAAGCGCCCAAGCAATGTGCTTCTTAACAGCGGAATATGTCTGCCCAGTATCGAGCAGATTCACCCACTCTACACCATCCGTTATACAAAACCCTGTTCCATTACTACCCTAGGTGGAGTTTTGAAGTTCTGGTGGGGTATATGGTTGATAGAGATGCAGGATTCTCATGAAAACATGATTTTATGCTACTTCCGTTTTGACCGGAAGTGAGATTAAGCCATGAAATTTTAATAGCACCCTGATTATTTCCTTTTCAATGGCATATCTTAACATCTAATTTGTTTTCAAAATGGCGGCATAGGATCAATTTTTTGAGAATTCAAGATGGGGTCTTATTGGCGGCGTATTTTGAATCTAGGTACAATAATTAATTTTAACAATGGATAGTTTTTGACTTATGTAAAAATTCTAGGTCGATAATCGATTTCGCAGTTTGTTAGATGGATCTAAACTTTTATTTTAAAATTTTCTGTTTAACCCCATTTTTCCTCCAAATTTTTAATTGAAGGTATCAAATATTAAAGTACTATTATAAACAAAGTCTGACAGTTTATCCCAATAAATAATGCTTTTCGCCATCATTCTATTAATACAAGAATAAAAAAATAATACAAATTGCAATCCATTTTTTCTTCATTTCAATTTAATTTAGATAATACAAATTACCATTTTTGAAATTGAATAATTTCTAAATCGAATCACCCTGTATTTAAAAAGATACTATAAACACCGTTTGGTTTACAATAAGCTTAAGCTGTGAATGGTATTGATACCCTTAAAACGTCACTTGAACTAGGCCAAGAAAACAAAAATTCCAGCGAATAATGACTTAAATATTAAAATAATACTTTTTTAAAATAATAGTTATTTATTGTACAGTTAAGAAATAAAACATTTACTGTTTTAGTTGAATAGAAAACTAGACATTATTTCCGCAAATACTAATTAATTATTGAAAATAGTTTTCTTCCTACGGGAGCATCAAATTGATATGTTACTCGTTTACGAAGAATGTAGAAAAATTTCCGACTTGCAAGACTGTATGCTGAACGATATCCTGATCGTGAATCTCCATCAACTTCTTATTTCCTTGGTTTGAACAGTATCTAAAGAATGAAGGCCGTGAAATTAACAATAATGTACGTTTTATCGGAATTGAAGAAGCCGAAATTACAGGATTAGTTAGAGAATTGGAAATATAATGTACCGTACATCAAGAAAGTGCAAGGCTCATCCCAAGAAACCATTGTTTCTAGTCGTTCAAATATCAAGTGCATCATCATCTGTACAAAAACGGTTTTTTGAAAATGTTGAATTTCTGTAACTGGTGAAAATTTCTTCTACCATAGAATTATTTATGCAGATGAATCTCGATTTAGAAATATTGAAATGTTGAACAGAAATAATACACGTTATTGGGCATAAGAGAATCGGCGACTAGTGACAGACGGAGGAGTGTTTTGACTTAAGTCAAAGATCTGGTGAAAACTGGTTGGAACGAATGGATCGATCCGATGGATGACACAACCGCTTTGGATTTTTATATATGGGGATATCCCAAAAGATTGGTCTATGCAACACCTTCTGGAAATTTGGAAGAGTGTTACATTTTTAAGTATTAGTTTTAGATTTTTTGTTATTATTATAATTCCTAACACTGGAACATCCGGTGAAAGATAGATCAAAATACAAGAGTTCTAATCACACTACACAACAACTTCTTACGTTCTGGACGCGCGTCTCGCTAACCAAGTTAGCATTATCAGCAGATGATATAAACTAAAGTAACTTATCCTAACCGAGACTATTTATAGGTAAATGTGGTCACACTTGGTTGCACCCGACTCCACCGTTGTCAAGTAAACAATAGAGGCCCTCTGTCTTTATTTGGTGCTTTCTTACCACATTTAACTATTTCTGTACTCTCAAATGCATCCAATAATCTGTTATTAGATACATTTTTAATCAACTTAAGATTATTTATTCCTATTTGGTGATTGTTTTCCAAAGCATGTTGGGCAACGCTTGACTTTTCTGTTCTTCCGTATCTTAAATGTGCCATGTATTCTTTAAAACGAATGTTTATGGAGCGTTTAGTTTGCCCAACATATTTCAGATCGCAGTCATTACAGCCAATATCATAGATGTCACTCCTCTCCTTCAAGTCGACTTTGTCTTTAGGGTTCCCAAGGAGATTTTTCAAAGTGTTCTCCGTTTTGTAGGCTACTCTAAAACCTACGTTTTCAAATACTTTTTCTAGACCTCTCGTATATCTGGGGGATCATATGGGATTATTATGAACTTATTGGGAGCCTCAGAGGCTTGAAGAGTAGTGGCATCTCTTAACATTTTCTTATGCTTATATCTATTTACTAATTTATGTACAAAATTTTCATTATATCAATAACTTTTAGCTATATTTTTAATCCGATTTGTTTCATTGTTGAAACGTTCTTTACTTATTAGAAAATTGACTAACCTGTGAGTTAAGATATTAAATGCTGCCATTTTGTGTTGACGGCAACGAAATGAGTCGGATGTTATGCACCTATCAGTATTAGTAAATTTCCTATAAATATGAAATTCTAATTTATCGTTATTTCAAATAACTAACGTGTCGAGAAAAGGTAATCGCCCATTGTTCTCCGTTTCGTACGTTAAATTAATGGAAGGATATTTATTGTTTATTGTTTCTAAGAAAGTGTCCATTTCTGTTTTAGTATCAAAAATAGCAAATATAGTTTTTTTTTTAATTGGGTTTCTAAACTACCCATAAACAAATTTGCAAGGAACGGAGATAAGCAATTGCCCATCGCAGTTCCCTCAAGTTGTTTATAGTATTTATTGTTGAATTGAATAAAAAATTTGAATCATACATAATTTTGTGGGAAGCAAATATTCATCAATAATTTCTTTCTTCAAATTATTGTCTTTAAGTAGTTCCTTTAGGTACTAGGTAGGTAAAGCTAAGTGGTATGGGTACACTAGGAAACAATGGGCTTACATCAAAAGATATTGAAATTTCACCTTCTTTCCTAATTTATCTAAGTATTCTAACGAGTTAGTAACCTCAAAGTTATCGTACGAGATATTTAATTTACTGAATTCTTCTACTAACTATTTTGAAATATTGTACGTTGGTGATACAACAGCTGAAACATTGGGTCTCATAGACTTCCCAGGTTTATGGATTTTTGGAAGGCAATACAGTTTAGATAACTGTGGGTTACTATGTGTTAGTTTGAATTTAAGTTTGTCGGACACAAGGTTTTTATACTGTTTTAAGGGACTTTTTCTTCTGTTATCATTTTTGATAACGGGTTTTTCCCAATCAAATCGTAAAGAACAGCTAAAATCAAATTGTCTACTCTTTCAAAATAATCTATTTTGTCTAGTATAACAACCTTATTTCCTTTGTCAGCTTTTAAATAAAAACATTTTGTTTTCATCAGTCCCTGGATAACTTCAGTATTTTTATGAGAAGCATATTTTGACTTGTTGTTAACAACGTTTTTTGAGATTTGATTTCTGATTCTTATAACTATTATTAAATTCAAACTAACACATAGTAACCCACAGTTTTTTAAATTGTATTGCCTTCCTAAAATCCATAAACCTGGGAAGTCCATGAGACCTATCGTTTCAGCTGTTGGATCACCAACGTATAATATTTCAAAATGGTTAGTAAAAGAATTTAGCAAATTAAATATCTCGTACCATAACTTTAAGGTTACTAACTCGATAGAATTCTTGGATACAATTAAGAATGTTCACTTAAAAGCAAGTGAAATTTTGATTTTGATGTAAGCTCATTGTTTTCTAGTGTACCCATACCACTAGCTTTAGGGTACGTAAAGGAACTACTTGAAATTAATAATTTGAAGAAATAAATTATTGATGAATATTTGCTTCTCACAAAATTATGTATGATTCAAAATTTTTTTCATTTCAACAATAAATAGTATAAACAATTTGAGGGAACTGCGATGGGCAATTGCTTATCTCCGTTCCTTGCAAATTTGTTTATGGGTAGATTAGAAACCCAATTCAAAAAAGAACTCAAGTATTTCCCAAGGGTGTGGTATAGATATGTAAACGATATATTTGCTCTTTTTGATAAAATTGGACACTTTCTTAGAAACATTAAACAAAAAATATCCTTCCAATAATTTTAAGTACGAAAATGAGAACAATCGGCAATTACCTTTTCTCGACACGTTAGTTATTAGAAATAGCGGTAAATTAGAATTTGATATTTATAGGAAATTTACTAATACTGATAAGTATATAACATCCGACTCATTTCATTGCCGTCAACACAAAATGGCAGCATTTCATTTCTTAACTCACAGGTTAGTCAATTTTCCATTAAGTAAAGAACGTTTTAACAATGAAATGAATTCGATTAAAAATATAGCTAAAAGTAAAGGATATAATGACAATTTTGTACATAAATTAGTAAATAGATATAAGCATAAGAAAATGTTAAAAAATGCCACTACTCTTCAAGCACCTGAGGCTCCCAATAAGTTCATAGTAATCCCATATAATCCCAGATATACGAAAGGTCTAGAAAAAGTAATTAAAAACGTAGGTTTTAGAGTAGCTTACAAAACGGAGAACAGTTTGAAAAATCTATTTGGAAGCACTAAAGGCAAAGAGTCGACTTGAAGGAGAGGAGTGGCATCTATAAAATTAGCTGTAATGACTGCGATCTAAAATATGTTGGGCAAACTAAATGCTCCATAAACATTCGTTTTAAAGAACACATGGCACATTTAAGATACGGAAAAACAGAAAAGTCAAGCGTTGCCCAACATGCTTTGGAAAACAATCACCAAATAGGAATAAATAATCTTAAGTTGATTAAAAATGTATCTAATAATAGATTACTGGATGCATTTGAGATTATAGAAATAGTTAAATGTAGTAAGAAAGCACTAAATAAAGACAGAGGGCCTATTTCCTACAGTCTATTGTTTACTTGACAACGGTGGAGTCATGTGCAACCAAGTGTGACCACATTTACCTATAAATAGTCTCGGTTAGGATAAGTAACTTTAGTTTATATCATCTGCTGATGATGCTAACTTGGTTAGCATCATCAATTCTGGTGTTTGTGTGGTTAGAATTCTTGTATTTTGATGAATTATTATAATTATTTTATGATATTTTTGAATTTTTAAATCGATGGTCTCTCTTCTAATCTAATAAAGAAGAAACAATATTCCTGAAATATATTTTTCTAGTTAGATTTGAATTGATCCGAAGCTCATCGAACTCTTAAATCTCTGCTTTTATTGTTATTAAGGCCAAGTAGTTTATTTTAGAATCCAATAAGAAAAGTATATAAAACATGGGTCAATCCTCATCTTATGAGAGTAATGTACTCGATACTTCGCAACAGAAGCTTTCTGAAGACAATTGGAAAATGATGCTTGCATATGGGGAAGCCAAAAAAAGGTTCGCCACAGTGAAGTGTCCTGACGTTTTTTTTTAACCTGTATACAAATGAATAACCCACCTCAGAAGCAGGTAAAAGCAAAGTTAACGTTTCTCGGAAGGAAAACCAAAATAAGTATGTGCCTTGAATTTTCACACAAAAGAGGCTAAATATAAATTGTACATAGCATGGGATGGCAGCACTCTAGAACATACAGAATAACCTGGCTATCTAGTAGGAACTCTGGACCGATGTCTCACCTATGGCCTACAAATATCCTACTACGAAAATTAACCGGAAGTGCTGAAGAGAACCGCACAAGCAGTGTGCTTCTTAACAGCGGAATATGTCTGCCCAGTATGAAGCAGATTCACTCGCATTAACCCAGTCGACTCAGAACCCTGTTCCATCACTATCCTAGGTAGAGTTTTGGTGGGGTATATGGTTGATAGAGATGCACGATTCCCATGAAAAACTAATTTTTTGCTACTTCCTGTTTGACTGAAGTGAGGTTAGATCATGAATTTTTAATAGCTCCCTGTATATTTTTTCACATATTCTGAGAGGTTCTCAAATTTTCTTTTTAATGATATTTTATACCATGGAATTTGTTTCCAAAATGGCGGCGTAGAATCAATTTTTTGAAAATTCAAGATGGCGTCTTTTTGGCGGCGTATTATGAATAACGGTGAAATAGCTTAGTTAATTATTAACAATGGATAGTTTTTGACTTATGTAAGATGTACTAGGTCGATTATCAATTTCGCAGTTCGTTATATCCAAACTTGTATTTTAAAATTTTCTGGAAATTTTCCTTTAAAAAAATTAATTTAGATAATAATATGCTTTTCGTCTACGAATCGGTATAAGTATCATACATATTTGATCATTTTCTGAACCGAATCATCCTGTTTTAAAACAAAAGACTATAAACACCGTTTGCTCTCTCTTCGGGGTTCGCGGTGCGTACTTTCTTCATCTGTGATCGTATCCGAGTGAATATTTTGCCCGTAATTTTTTCTTAGCTCATTATAGAAGTTGTAAGCATGACTCTTAGCTTCCTTTTCAAAACCCGAGAGTTGGGTGAAAAATGTAGCCTCGCCGCCGGCATCGTTTACTCGCCAGA
Source organism: Kuschelorhynchus macadamiae (assembly GCA_030620095.1). Lineage (NCBI taxonomy): Eukaryota > Metazoa > Arthropoda > Insecta > Coleoptera > Curculionidae > Kuschelorhynchus > Kuschelorhynchus macadamiae. The sequence continues at coordinate 675,830 of JAUTXW010004731.1, forward strand.
CCTCTTCATCTGCGACGCTTCGCCTTTCATTTCGTAATTGTCCATTTTCAGATATATGTTCTCTCATTTGTATACTTGTAGCACTGCAATCAGTTGAACTACTCCTTTGTTTTCCATTACGTGGCAAATCGTGAGGCTTTTATGTTGGATTTAACCCCTTTTAAATGTACGCCATCATTTTTAAGGGCCCGCCCCTCTGGAGGGATTTATGAGATCTCTGTTCAGTATTGCCCCTTTCCAGGGGTTGACCACTCGCTTAAAGTGAGTGACCTGCTGTGTTTTTCCTTATTTCTGCCATCTTACTACTTTCTAACTCTTTACAGTGCAGGCCTATCCTATATCTTGATAGCCTAGCCTCCTGTACCTTCTAATCTTTTAATAGTTACTTTTCACGTATTATATTCCAAGACCAATGCTATACTCGCGTGGCTAGGTCTGTACTTTAATTACTAATTACTAATATATACTTATTCCCATAGGCTACTCGTTTCTGTCCTTGGCCTGCCTCGTAGTACCGTGTATCTCGGTGGTCCGAGCTAATCTCTCGTCTTACCTCTTCCTCCCGCAGTTATCGTTGTTGTCAAAAGTGGCCACGCCTCCAAAACGTTGTCTAGCCAACCTCCAACAGCTTTGACTATCTCCACAGGAACACTTATATATAGCCCACTTTCTACCTTGATGACTAAGGTTATTATTCTGTCCATCCTCTTCTTTCTGCCTTTCCCTGTACTGCCACGGATGGCCACGGCTTCCTTATGGTGGACAACCTTGGGATACTCTTTCCCACTTATTCCTTGGCGGCGAACAGATAAACCAGGTGGCTTACCCCCAGATCATAATAACTTCGACTCCCAGTAAGACATATTACTTAGAGCCAGCTTGGTTTCAAATACTATGTATATTACCTACGCCGATTATTCAGCCTCAGATGTTTTTGCAATTATTCAAATTCCAAAATTTCCATTTCTCACCACCCTACTTTTGGCATAAGTACTTTCGATAATCAAACAACGAGATTTCACCTTTAAATATGACATTTTCTTAAGGGTTTTGTTTAGGACGGCTCACCCCTAGATCAATTATTTGCCCAGATTTCTGTTCCAGGTCTTCCCTACAAGTTGAGGTCGTATCGCTTCCAAGACTAATCTTCAATCGGTGTCGTACCTATAAGGGGAATCACGTTCCATTGCTTTACAAAAAGCCTAGACTATGAGTGGTATTGATTTTCTTAAAACGTTACTTAAACTAGGCCATAAAAACAAAAGTTCCAGCGAGTAATGGTTGAAACATGAGAATTTTGACGTTCTTTAACAATAATAGTTGTTTATTATAAGACACTTACTACTCTAGTTGATTCGAAACCTAGACATTATTTCTAGAAATACCAATTCTTTATTACAAACGCTTTTCCTACGAGAGCACTAAATTGATATATTACTCGTTTACGGAGAATGTAGAAAAAATTCTTCCATTTTTTCCATTTCCATCACCCTCTCTTTGCCGTAATCAGCATTTAAAGAATGAAAACCATGAAATTGATAATAATGTACTTTTTATCCAAAGTGAAGAAGCAGAAATCACAGTAATGGCATAAATTCAATTTGATCGGACAGAATCAGTTAGAAAATTGGACGTACAATGTACTGTGGATTGAGAAAGTGCAAGGCTTATTCTCAAAAAAGAGGGTTTCAAGTCGTTCAAATGTCAAATACATCATCATCTGTACGAAAATAATTTTTTGAGGAGGTTAAATTGGTGGTGAAAATCCCACATTCCACCGTAGAATTATTTATACAGATGAATCTCGATTTGCCAATATTGGAATATCCCACAGAAATAATAAACGTTATTGAGCAAAAGAGAATCAGCGACTATTGACAGTCGGCGCCTTTTGGCTTAAATGTCTGGCTAGGTGTTGTTGAGGTAAATATTATTAGATCAATTCTATTTCGCGAATCCTTGAATGCAGAGATGTATTTAGATTTCTTACAAGACCAAATTATTCCATTTGTTCAGAATTGCCCATAAATGGTAGTATCATTTTTCTACAAGATGGCGCCCCGGCTCATAATGCAAGAGTTGTGACTAATTATTTGAGTTAAAGATATGGTGAAAACTGCAAGTTCTGCGGCTCTAACACCTTTAGATTTTTCTATATGGGGATATCTTAAAGGACAGGTCTATTCAACACCCCCTGGAAATTTGGAAGAACTAGAAAGGCGAATTGATAGGGTAAGATTATGTCAAAGACTTGGAGGACGGCGAATTGAGCATTTACTAGAAAAAGGTAATAGGTAAAAGGTAACATTGAAGCTTTCCTGTCAAATAACATCTTCTATTTTTTAAATTTTCTACAACTGTAATATTAATCATTCCCTTGCGCATATACGTTGAGCAAACTACTCAATAAGTAAAACCATTTATACACACAATCGTGCATAAATAATAATAACGTACAATTGTACGTTGTAATAATACACAGCTGTGCGTTGTGATGTTGCCCTGTTACCTTTGTTTTAATTTTTTTGACCATTTTTTTATTGTTTGTATTATTAGTACAACGGTGACAGCGACGGTATTTGAGATTATTATTAGTATTTAAAAATAGTCATAGAAACATTATAATATCCAACTTGAATAGTAATAATTAGCTTATTAATAAACGTATTAAAATGTGTTTTATTTTTGTATTCTTATATTAATAGAATGATGGCGAAGGGCGTTATTTCTTGGAATGAGCTTAAAGACCTAGTGTCTAATAATTCTTTAATATGTAATAGCTTCCATTAAAAATTTGGAAGGAAAGGTGGGATTAAAAACAGAAAATTTTAAAATAAAAGTTTAGGACCAATTAACGAACTGTGAAATTGATTTTCATCCTAGTACATCTAACATAAGTCAAAAACTATCCATTGTTAATAATTAGTTAAGTTATTACACCGCGATTCATAATAAGCCGCCATCTTGAATTTTCAAAAAATTGATTCTATCCCGTCATTTTGAAAATAAACTAAATGTTGAAAAGGACATTTGAAGACTTTTCAGAATATGTGGAAAAATATACATGGGAGCCATTAAAAATCCATGACCTAACCTCACTTCCAGCTAAACTGGAACTAGCATAAGATTATGTTTTCAGGGGAATCATGCATATATCCCCCAAAATTTCAAAACTCCACCAAGAGTAGTAATAGAACAGAGTTCTGCTTAATGATTTCGTTGTCACCTGATATAAAGCAGAATTCTTAGCTTTCTGCTTATATCAAGTCACAGCATAATATATCGGGAAGATGAAAAAACATGTGCTAAGCGACATTAGCCAGGATGCCAGATGCCAGGATACCAGAGAAAAGACTAAAATCCCAAAAATGCTTACTTGGATCGGTACAAAACGGACTTCCGAAGATTTTCCTTACCAATAGAGATGCCCTATCGACCAACATTTTAATTTTTAAGAAAATTTTTTAACCATATAACAGCGGAAGTAGTCGTGAAATAAACAAATGCCAAAGATCATTTCTGTACCTGTGGCTAAAACAGTTTATTATACAGACAACACCAGTCAACCTTGATTATTTAGTGCTTGCGTATAAACTACCCTATAAGTATGTCCGAATACGATAAAGTAAAGTAACCTATTATATACATGTACGTTTACCAAACAAACCATTCTGTATAATCTCAGGTATTTTTGTTAAACCTCGATTAAAACAAGTTAATATAGATAGTGTCAATAAAAAACTAAATAAATAGATTTTATTTCAGGGAAGGCTTGCTACTTGACAAGTTGGAATATTTTCTAAACCACCCTATAGACTTATTTCAGATAGGCTACAAGCAATTAAATTACTCAACATACTAACTACACCGACAAAAAATTTGACTATATTTGAAGTGAAATAACTTATTATATTATTATAAAATTATAACGAATAATATCCGATATAAACTTACCTTTCACCATTGGCGTAGGAAAGATTGGTTCTTCTCGGTTACCTAGTACCACCATTTAATCATATATTCTTCTTAGTCTCAATAATATAATAGATCAAAAGAAGTGCTTCACAAAACTGAAAGTCTATTCAATAATTGTGGCTAATTTGGCCTATAATTTTGTATTGCCTCTTCATCATTTTAATTACTGATATTATTTATTATAATTACACCTATAGAGATTTTAATCATTCTAAGTCTCCGTGATTTCATTTATCAGATATCGAATAGTTAAAAAACACTGAGTAATTGTTCTGATTTAATTTACTGAATATGGGTTATTTGCACAGTCTCTTGACCAGTTTTATTTGATCATCTAATGCTTGAAAAACGAAGCCAAAAAATGAAAAGAAAAAACATTTTATTTTAGAAAATTATGGGCAAAAATGTTAAAACGAAAATAAAACTTGAACTAATGGAAATGAAAAAAAAATACCAAAAATTAATATCGAGTTGGTCCTCCGTAAATACGAGCAAGGACCCTACATCGATTCGGCATACTTAAACCAAGGGAGTTAATAAAGTCTTGCGGAATTTCTTCCAAAGCCTCTGATTTGGCGTTCCTTAAATTATTTAGATTACACTAATTTATGTATGCTTGTGCATTTAATGTACATTTGATAACCACAATTAAATTTAATCACACCCGATACGGTCAAGCAACCACCCCCAAAGGCTACTCTTAGTTCCTCGTTATAACTTTCGCCTTGAATATGCCAAGCCAGTACTTAAGTCTGACAGATACAAATTCACTCTACGTTAATCTGAGGACAAACAGTATTCCCATTCATTAAAACCCAAACCCTTGTGTTCCTCCACCCCAATTCTTCGATTTTCTCGGGGTTAGCCTTTTTGACGTCTTGCTCTTAATCTCCAGAAATGTTATCATCTACGAGTTATTTGTATGATGATTTGAAGCACACGGATTGCTCTTAACTTTGATGCATTAAATGGGTTTGCCAGTGCAGTCCTTACCAGGTCTCTTCCTTTGGTATACTCTTGCATACAGGAGTTCCTCTTCACCGATAAGCCATATTTCTATGAATCCTCTCGATTTCGACAAATCTTTGAAATATCTATTTTGTCGTGTTGTGTAAATCAGTTATCCATTTCACGCTGAGTAAATCTTATGTAGGGCATTTTAGGTAAATAACCGTTGTTCTAAACAGAATAAACTAAGTTTACGTAAACTATAGCAAACAGAATAATCTAAGACAGATTACTGTCAGGAACATTCGGCAGAAGTTAGGTTTACAGAAAGATTTTCCAAAGTCATTTGTTGTTTTAAACTACGGTCTTTTTTGCACTAAAAATCTAGACGCTTCTTGGGGCAAAAATCCAGCGCGAAGCTGCGATCTTATATACAATAAATTGTGTGTGTTCGTTTACCAAATAAAAAATAGATGGCGCCAACTAAATATTTTGTTTTTAAGGTTCTTGTTCTTGATGGCTACTCTAAAAAAATTAAAATAAATCTTGAACTTTAGAACAAATTGTTGAAGAAATTTTTATCCCCTAATTTTTTAAAATAAAATGTTTTTCTTTCTATTTTTTTTTGCATGGCAACGAAATGACAACCACGAGACTTCATGCTGGTAACCCATATTCAATAAATTAAAACAGAACCATCTTACAATTCAGTGTTTTTTAATTTTTAGATATCTGAGAAATTAAATTACAGAGGCCTAGAATGTCTAAAACTTCTAGAGTAATATCAATAATTAAACTAGTAAAGCGACAATAAAAAATGATGGGCTAAAATAGCAACAATTGTTAAATAAACTTTCAGTGTTGTGTAGTACTTTTTTTAATCTACTGTATAATTGAGAGGAAAAAGAATAATTAATTAAATTAATTAATTAATAAAAATTTAGTCATCTTTTGTCAGTGCGGTTAGTATGTTGAGCACTTTATTTGGATGGAGGGAGGCAAGTTTATTAAAAAATGTAACAATATGCCAATTTCTTACTGATTGTAAGTTACATGTTGTATAATTAATTATATAATGACTCAAAAGTTATATACAAATGATTCAATTTAATAAAACATAACAGTAAATCCAAAACAATTCATTATAAAAGCTTTCCTCGAAACTTCGAAAACTAATGTTGGAATCTGTCTTAATTATTTAAGTTGCCTAAGAATTATAAAAATCTAAAATGACTCAAAAGTAACACACCCTAATTTTTATAGTTATTGAGATGTTTTATAAAAAAATGTTATTTGGAAAGGAGTAGAGGTTTTAAATAACTTTTTGTTTATTGCAGATAACCTGTAGTAAATCTTAAATCTAAACATTCCTTCCTAAGAAACATATCTTAGAAAAGAGGAATTTATGGACTACATAAATTTAACTAAACTTGGCATTAGAAACCTTCTTTCTTTCCAAATAACTATGTATTTTCTATTAAATGTTTCAATAACTATTAAAATAAGATACTTTCGAAGTTTCAAGGCAAGCAAAACTTTTCATGAAGATTATATTTTTCTTTCAAAATGCAAAATAACCGCGTTTACAGGTATATTTACATCCATCCGGGGACACACTGTCTATCTGATGATAATTAAATATTTGTTTTTAGCCAATACTGGCCAATTTTTTTTACCTAGAAATTAGCGATGCTCTACTACATTACGCCACGCCAGTAACGAAATTTTAAAATGGAAATTTTTCAGAAAGGTTTAGAAGAGGTACTACGGAGCGGCCAGCTCGCTCTCCCGATTTGATTTCATTTGACTTTTATTTTTGGTACAATTTAGAGTCAAAAATATATTGGATACAACAGAATTCCTTAAAATATTTGCGTCAGGGGATTATTCTCGATTGCAGGCAAATAACACAATTACTTTAGAATGTCCGACAACACTTGTCATCTTTTATAATGATAAGTATAAGTATAAGTATCATTTTCATTTAAGATCTTGAGTACGAGTGATACCCCCACTAGGGAATAAAAGTTTAACTGATAAAAATACTACCGAACTGTGCCCCCTTAAACAAAAAAATTAACGGGTAACGGTTTCGCAATAAAACTGTAGTGGAAAGTTTTCATTGGCTCACCCTGTATTTAAATATTGGAAAAATCTACTGAAATTCATAACTCCATATTTTCTGCGACATATCCTTTTTGAACAAATGACTGAAGATACGTGCGATTGTAGCGTTACAACAGTTGTCCCCATTGTTCTACGATAAGACTTAAATAAATATAATTTAATATGCAAGCACGAGTTATTGTTAAATGTAGAAACAATAGCTCTTCTCATAATCGTCTTTTGTCTTTTAATATTACGAGATTTCATAAAAGTACATGTCATAGAATCTTGTTTATACGGACATCAATTATACAGACAGCAGTTTTCCATATCATGTTTAGAAGTTTATAAAAACTAACTTAACTGAGAGGTTTGATGATTTTGATTTAATTAGTTTTTATTATTCCCAATACGTTACTTTAAAAACGATCAAGTTTGCCATGAGAACAAATTAGATACCATTTTATGTGTCAGTTTTAGCAAGTGCAGTAGAAGTTTTTGTTAAAGCGTGATAGTATCGTATATTGGCAGTTTTATTTTGTTTGTTTTATTGCACTCTTCAAGCATGTCTTTTTCTAATGCCGAGGTATATGATATACTGGCTGTTTATTGTAAATATTTTGGAAATGCTTATATTGCTGCCTGCAATTATCCTGTTAGACATCACAAAAAAAGATATTTCGGAAAAACCGGACGTGTTCATCCTGACACTGAAATATGTTTGATTAACACGGTTAAATGCCTAGCATAAATCCAAAAATATCAAACAACATTTGTTTCCATTATCAACATTTTGTTTAATATTAATAATGAGGTAAATAGCTAATTAAGTAAAATTCAGTATCTCTGAACCTATTAAAACCATATTGACCTTCAAAAAGTATATTTTGACTCTCTAAATAATTTATTAGTCTAACATAGAACGGAAGCTTTCACGGCTTTGGTCAATTAAGAAATCATGGTTCTTGGGATTAGACCGTGTCAAATTAAAGAACATAAACGATGTATTAAAAAGAAACAGATTGTTCAATCTGCTGTAGCTGAACACCATCATACCACTGGCCATCGGTTCCAGTATTTTATAAACGAAAAATTAGGCAATCTATTGAAATTTTTAAACATAAAAAAAATTTCAATAGAGATACGGCTTACGTTCTACATCACACGTGGAAACCGATCTTAACACAGAGTCACGGTTCGGCGAGCACAAGTCGGGTATAAAAGCCCGCCTGAATCTCTCCGAGCTCATTCAGTGTTCAGATCTCGTGGAGTAAAGATCCCTGAAGATGCCTCGTGCAATCGAAGGCGAAACGTCGGATAGTAATTCCAATTTGACACGGTCTAATCCCAAGAACCATGATTTCATAATTTATTAGTCTATAATGTATTAGTTTTTCTATAATTTTTGAAAATATGGACAAACCTGAAATTGGCGATAATTATTACTGCCATATGTATTACTGCTTTTAAAAATTGGAGATATTTTCGCGATTTTCATTTTTTCTGGAAAAATACTTAACTTTAGCGATAATAAGGCTTATATACCGGGTGACCAGGAGATTACTTTCGGCTGCCGTTTTTTTATTTCGTTATCGATATTAACGAAATTTGATAGGGTTATTACTCTAACAAAACGTCATTTGTATGCATCTCCGAGTTTTTCCGACTTCCGGTTTCACCCGAAGTGACCCCAACTTTTAATTTTTAAATGGGACACCCTGTTTATTTTTGATTCTTCGGTTTCTACAGATCGTTTTACGTCCAAGTGCACCATATTAATATCGAATTTTGTCCAAATTTTATTTTTAAATTAAATTTTCCTTTTTCTTTTCTTTCATCTAGAGTGTCATGATCATCCTAAAATGACTCTAGGGGAGTGTAAGGCAAAATGACATGGCAGGCAAAATGACATACGACCGTATTTCACGGCGAATCCGAATAAATTTGACAACGCTGTGTGCTTATTTCTAAAGCTTACACCTGCTCCGCCACTACCAGTAATGTTACAACTCTCGAAGGGATCAGTAGTGCCGGTCATCAATTTTTGTTTGCTGAAACTGTCGATATCGACTTTAAAGATTAAGGTATGTGTTTCCTTATGTGTGTTTTTTTTGTCAAATATATTTTTAAATCAGTTCGTTTAAAGGTGGTATTATAATCACTATATTGTTGTGTTTATTATACTAAAGCCGATCGCCAATCGTGGTCAACAGTCGATATGCAAAAAGCGATTGAGGCGATCAGAGAAAACAGAATGGGGTGGTTAAGAGCCTCCAAGGTATTCAATGTTCCTCAAGCAACCTTGAGAAGACATTATCAGAATAAGAATATTCACGCTCGAGAAGGCAAAAAGAAGTTAGGAAGATTTAGGAGGTCCTTGAGCAATGAAATGGAGAAAGCTTTATTAGAACACATCCTTGACTTAAGAGTCAAAATTCTTTGGTTTAACGCAAATCGAACTTCACACTGTTGCATACGAGCTAGCTGAACGCAGTGGTACGCCGCACCAATTCAATAAAGACAAAAAAATGGCTAGCAGAGGATGGTTCCGCGCCTTTATATCAAGAAACCCAACTGTATCCCTACGAGTACCAGAGGCAACGTCAGCAGCGCAAGCATTCAACAAAGAAAATGTAGCAAATTTTTTTCATAAGTTAGAACAAACAATCCAGAACGAAAATATTAACCCGACTATGATATACAATATGGATGAGACGGGTATAACCAATGTCCAACAAACACAAAAAATTATTGCTCAAAGGGGAAAGAAACAAGTGGGTTCGGTAACAAGCGGAGAACGGGGATTCCATACCACAGCTATCGTTTGTGTTAGTAGTACTGGTAACTACATTCCTCCAGCGCTTATTTTTCCGACCAAAAAGATGAATCCGATATTATACGATGGAGCACCACCAGGAACACTTAAATTATGTAATAAACCAGCCTATATGATAAAACCACTATTTTTTAAATGGATTAAGCACTTTGTGGAAAACGTAAGAGCAACTGCCGACAACAAAGCCCTCCTGATTCTGGATGGACATGCAAGCCACAAAGATTACAGTGCCTTACAGTTTGCAAAAGACAATAATGTAGTGGTTTTTTGTTTGCAATCACATTGCACCCACAGACTACAACCGTTAGTGTGTCATTTTTTGGTCCACTGGGTACCTACTATGATCAAGAAGTAACCAGTTGGTTGAAGGCTAATCCGGGAAGAACTGTTTCAATGTTCCACATTTCTTCATTGTTTGAAAAGGCTTACAATAAAGCAGCCACTGTTGGGAATGCCGTTAGTGGATTTAGAGCTACAGGTATTTGTCCGCTAAATCCAAACATTTTTCCCGACCACCTCTTCGCACCTAGTTTGGTTACATCAGTCGAAGAAATAAACGGCGAAGAGAATGATGAATGATAGAAATACTCAACCGGGGTGCTCGAAGGATACTGACTCTCCCAGCAAACCTGGTATTGACAATGATCCCGAAGTAAGAAATACATCGATAAATGATATTTTAGAAGAAGTACACCCCAAACCTGTTTCCAAGAAATCTGTCAAAAATTCAAGGAAGAACCATACAACTGTTTTAACTATTTCGCCTTTTGTAAACGAATTAAAGAAAGCTGAGATTAAAAAGAGGGAGAAAGAAGCTACAAAAAGTAACAGAGCGCGAGTACCAAGGCAAGTGTTTGATTATCCAGATGACGAGCCTGAACCTTTCGTAAGTGGATCTGACGACGACGATGATGCAGCGTGCCTCTATTGTAACGAGCTTTACAGTAGATCCAGGTCCAAGGAACAATGGATAAAGTGCCAAACTTGTAAAATGTGGGCACATACTGATTGTGCCGATGTATCTAGAAAGGTGAAGCAGTTTATTTGTGATGCATGCAAAGACTAGAGTAAGCAAAATTTTCTTACTCGTATTAAACACACTTGTGTTTTCTAACAAGCGTTATTTTATTTTTTGTGAGTTTATTTTTTTTGGTCTATTTTTTTTAAGAATATTAAATCTTAAACTAAACCAACTAATAATTATTTATAAGTTTGTCCAAAGAATTTTACCAAAATCATTTTGTTCTTTGTGAGTTTATTTGTTGTTTTTTATTATTTTTACCTAAATAAACTTTTTTGGTTAGTTAAATGTTTGTTAAACTTTACATATATGCAATACATTTTTGTAACAAATATATTGTGTTGTTATTTTTACCAATAAATGTAATTTTTAGAGTGTATGTCATTTTGCCTACACTCCGGTGGGCAAAATGACACTTTCAGGCTTATGATTCCAATGCTCAATTTTTAGTAAAAATGTAAATTTTGAGCTATAAACTATTTTGAACAAACTCTAAGGGACTAAAGACATTTCCGGTGCGAAAGAAAATGTTTCAACTTTCCTTGAACCCAATATATCATGTCAGAACCAAAACATATGTCATTTTGCCTTACACCCCCTACGTACTTTCCCTCTTTTAGAAAAATACTAACTAAATTTTATCTTTGCAAGCTTTTTTGATAGAGGGCTCTAAACTTCATTATTTTAGTATTTTTGCCCTAGCTGGAAAAACTGAAATGCAAGCATATCACTTTCATAACATTACTAAATGCATTATTTCATTACGAAAATTCTCGATGTTCGTTCAAACATTTTTGTTTCTTTAGGTAGGTAAAAGATTTTTTTAGGTCTTGCAAGCAAGCCATGAAAGCCAAATAGAATTGAACGCATATTTGATCCCGCTTAGCCATGGATGACGACCAAAAATAAAACAATTTTAATTTAAGGGTATTTAGAGAAAAAATAATTTTAATAAGAAATATCAACAAATAGATAGGTATTTAAATAAACTAGTAAACCAACTTTTACATTAATAAAACAGTCTTCATATACCTATTTGCCTAATTTATGAAATACCTTGCTAATATAAAAACATCATTTAAAATTAAAGTTTCTTGTTTAGTTTTTGCCGTAAATAAAAATAATAAAATTACGTGTCCTATTAAACTTATTAAAGTAAACCCAGTCCTTTAGATATTTACCATCCATAACGAATTATTCTGTGAGGATATTTTAAGGACAGGGTTCACTTTAACAAATTTGATAGGACACGCGATTTTATTAGTTTACGGCAAAAACTAAACAAGAAACTTTAATTTTAAATAGCGAATATCATTTTTATATCAGTAAACCGGTAAATTGTATCAAGTTTGCTTAAATAATGTGAGCATTAAACTAGTTTGTTTCAATACCTCTTTGTTATTATTTCTAAATTCTATTTTCTTTTAATAACCATTTGTTTTGTTTTGGGTCGTCTTCCATGGCTAAGCTGGATCCAATATTAATTAAATTCTGTTTGGCTTTCACGGCCCGCTAGATCTAAAGAAAATTTTGTTTTCGACGTTTGGTGTAACTTAAAAGATGAATATAAAATTTTATCACATAAGGCAAAAATCCTTCTGCTATTTGCCACAACATACATATGTGAGTCAGGATTTTGAGTCTATGTGGCTACCAAGACTAAATATCGATCGCACCTTAATGCCGTACCAAGTATTCGATTACAGCTGTCGAATATCAAACCAGGCATAGCCATATTAAGTAAATCCAAACAGCCTCACATATCTCGTTAATTATTTTATTGAATATTTTTTTGTTAATACTGTTTAAAATAAATATACTTTAATAAATGGCGACTGATACTATCCAGTCTTTGCGTTTCTTTCTGCTGATTTTGAGCAATAAAAATATAATTGGTGCTCCGCTGAACACATATCGTTCTATTGAAAGGTGCTCCAAGCCTCAAAAAGTTTGGGAACGTCTGCTCTATAACATCTAAAGTAAAAATGTATAGTTAAATTGTTAAAAAACTGTTTACCTAAACACAGGTATTAAAAAGAGGAAAACAAAGAGATTTTATATCTTTAATAAAATATGAGGTGTTCCATTTAAAAAAAATTGATGTTTTATCCATTTTTTCTATTTTCCGATCGTCAATTGTTTCTGCAAATTCCATATCTAAAACCTTCTTAAAAAATCTTTTATATAAACATTATTTTGTATTCTTTCAAATCATGACTTTAAAAACCTGTTAAGGAAAAATCCTGTAGTTATCAATGGAGTGTATCGCGTATATGTAGCAGTAAATCCTAGTTGCCATGAAATTACCAGATAAGATAGGATAGGGTAAGTTGCCATGGAAATAGTGGTCAATTTATTATTAACATTAGAAAAATAATATGTTTGATAAAAGCGAGCAGATTGATATACTTATCGGTTACGGACAACGTGGCTAAAATGCAGCAGAAGCTTGAACGAGTTTAACGGCAGGAATATCCTAACCGATAAGACAATACATACTTTATCTTATAAAAAAAATGGGTGAAGAACCCAATCAACTGCCAGCATCTTTTATTATTAATGAGGAAACTGAAATAAATGTAGATGATTTTGCTACTGTAAATCCTACAGCATCCACCAGGGAAAGCGGCTGGGAATTAGACATTGGCAGAGAATCCGTAAGAAAAATTTTGAGAAAACATGGGTGCAAGTCATTTAAATATCAGCTGAATCAACATTTATACGAGGGAGATTTCAATAGAAGACTGGAATATTGCAATTGGTTTTTGAACAATAATGATCTAGCGAATTGTATCTTATATTCGGATGAGTCGAGATTTACTAATAATGGAATGTTTAACAGGCAAAATAGTCGATATTGGTCCACAACTAATGAGCACCAAATGATGGAAGGTAATTTTCAAGAGATGTTTGGAGTTAACGTATGGGCTGGAGTAGTAGGTACTAGGATTGTTGGAGCAATTTTTTTCCAAGGCACCTAAACGTAGATCGATATTTAGGATTTTTACAAAACGAAATCGATTTTTTTTTTGAGGAATTACCATGGGAAATAAACAATGATCAACTTTATGTTCAACAAGATGGGTTACCCGCTTAATGCCATTGTTGTAAGAAATTATTTAGAAGAGAGGTTTGGACAGCATGTCATTTCTACTCATGGACCTATCCGATGGCCGCCTCGTTCGTCAGATCTTACACCAATCGACTGGTTTTATGGAGACATATTAACGGTATTGTTAATTTAACACCCCTACCAACACTTCAGATCTTGGAAAACCATATACGGGCGGGATTTGCCAGTATTACTCCTGAAATGCTTGGCAATGTCATACAGAAAAACGTCTTTCGGGTTCGAAAATGCCGAGATGTACAAGGTCAGCACTTATACAAATATAACTGGTGGCTAAGCATGGGTATTTTATTGTTTAGATTTTGGTTTATTGTTATTGTTATTGTTATGGATATTGTTATTGGTAGTCTTACTCTGTTTTTAAATAAATACTTTTAATTACTAGATAAACCAACCTTTTTTTATTCACCGAATGCGACTTACTCGATATAATCCATTGTTAGGTACAAAAAAAATATTTTACCTACCTAATAAAACAAAAATATTTGAACGAAAATGAAGAAACGTTTCGTAATGAAATACTGCATTTAGAAATGTTAGGAAAGTGATATGCTTGCATTTCAATTTTTCCAGCTAGGGCAAAAATACTAAAATAATGAAGTTCAGAGCCCTATATCAAAAAAGTTTGCAAAGATAAAAGTAAGTTAGTATTTTTCTAAAAGAGTGTAAAGTACGTAGAGTCATTTGGGGATGATCATGGCACTCTAGATGGAAAAGGAACATTTAATTTAAAAATAAAATTTGGATAAAATTCGATATAAAAATGGTGCACTCGGACGTAAAACGATCCGAAAAACCAAAAATATACAGGTTGTCCCACTTAAAAATCTCATTTGGGGTCACTTCCGGTGAAGCCGAAAGTCGAAAAAACTCGTCATAGATTAATAGAAATGAAGTTTTGTTAGAGTAATAACCCTACCAAATTTCATTAATATCGATAGCGAAATAAAAAAACGGCAGCTGGAAAGTAATCTCGTGGTCACCAGGTATATTTTTTAAAAGTTTGACGATTTTTACTGACGTATTATCAAAATAATTTCTATCAAGTTGTTCAATAAATTTTTCTATTTCTTCTTGGTATATATCATCTGGATCTAAAAACATTGATGAATGATGATATACATTACTACTGGCTGGTACATTTGGAATTTTGCTAGCCAAAACTTCTGCTACATTTACCAAATGATTATTAATTTCCTTACATATAGACTTATTATCAGTTATCTTCTTTGAATTTATCAATAAGCATGCAATATCAATCCTGCGGTTCTTTTGTTTATTTGTTAAAACAAATTGTAAGTTTTCCCATCTAATTATTTGCTTTCCAGTTGAATATTGTTCTTTATAATATTCTTTCACTATCCTAATGTATTTCTTTAGGAAATTATTACAATTTTTGTAATGGTCTTGAGAATAGGAATTTGTAGGATTCTTTCTCATTCTAGTATAACAAGAATCTCTAGTTCTGATTAATATTGATAGTTCAAGATTAAACCATGGTTTAGAATTATCTTTTATTGTTTTTGATATAGTATCAGCAGCACCGGTCAAATATGTTTAGAATTTCTTCCTACTGTTGATTTGGATCCTCGATCAAATGTAAATTATTATTTAAATGCATTAAATCTGTTTTAAGCTTCGCAACACATAATATCTTAAAACTAAAGTAGTTTCTTTGACTTTTCATATTTACTAAAATTTAGAAGTTTAATAATATAATTTGAATTTCATGATCACTAAGGAGACTGGTAATAAATGATATAATATTTAGTATCTTAAAATAATTTGTAATAACACGATCTATTTAATTTGAGAGTTTTCTGCTCGGTGAATTATTATTGCATAATTTAAAGTTATTTGCTGAATAAATATCAAAAGTCTTCGTGTATTATTATTTTTGAGAATATTAATGTTAGTATCGCCTACCAGAAAACAGTTACATTTTAACATATTTAATTTTTCCAATATCTCATCTATCAAATTTAGATATTTGTTAATATTTACTGAAGGAGGTCTATAGATGCCATATATAATGATTTCTGGTGATTTTAATGTTAATGCAGTATATGACAATTTGTTTTCAATTTGGCCGGAAAAAAATAGGTAAATTTTTGCTTAACAAATAATCCCAGACATCCACCTTTTTTTTTCTCTACATGCATAAACTGAATTAAAACCTGCGAAATTGAAACATTTGTCTTCGTTTCTTTCTTGTGTTCCATGTTTCTGGAACAATCACAATATCAATGTTTTCGTCTAGTATAAGGACTTCTATTTGTTATCTTATTTTTCATAGATCGGGAATTTATGTATAGTAAATTTACTAAATTGTTTACACTTTCAGATATTCCAGTCAATGTCATTATTCAGAATAATTATTTTTTTCTCTCGTTTCTTTTATTTTTGTTTGGTGCACTGAACAGTCTAGAGTATTAGTCTGATGTCTATAATTAAATTTTTTAATTTGTGTCTTATTTTGGATTTTGCAATTTATTCATGTTGGATTTCCTTTTTTGACGTTAAAGTATACATGACCTCCAGAACAAAAAGAACACGTTAAATTTCTGGAGCACTTTTTTATTGTATGATTATATCCGTGGCAGTTATAACATATTAGAATGTTTACATCTTCCTTTATAATACAGTTTTCCCACCCTAACGATATTTTCTGATCTGCTAATGTTTTAAAAGTTTGTCCAGATATTTCTAAATATATAATGAATCTTTTTAAATGGTTGTCATTTTCATCTATGTACTGCATTGCCTTCGTTTCTTCTATAACTATCTCATTGTCATATTTTCTCTCAGACCTATTGGCACCAAGCTTGGTAATTTAATTTTTGATATATTTACTGAATAATTTCCAGAGTTTTTAAATTTTTTCTACCTCTTCTTTTGAATTTCTCTTTATAACTAAACCACCATTTCTAATATCTTTTACCTCTTTAAAGACTGCTTTAACATTAACTGCGTTTATTTTCTTCTCAATATCTTCTCTAGTTTTCTTACTTTTCTGCGCTTTAATTGGTTTTATTACAAGAACTGCTAAATTTGGATTTCTTTTTTATTATATATAGGGCGAATCATTAACAATTCTGAGTAAGTTTTCTCCTTAGGTTTAGTTTCTACATTTGTTTATTTTCTAAAGTTTGAGATAAATACCTTAAATGCGTTTCAATTCCATCAAAGTTTTTTTTTGAATATCCAAATATATTCAATTTTATTAATGTCAACCTCCATTTTTTGCTTCATTTGAAATAAATTTGAATTTTTTTATAACATTCTTTTTTTTTATCAATTCTTCCAATTTTGAATGTTTCTCATTAATATTTCCAGAAAAATTTACACATATCCAATCTTTTCTTTCTTTTTTCATTTTTGACAATTGAGTTTTCGTTAATTTTGAACAATTTGAACCCAACTATTTTTCATTTACAACAACCGATAAAAATAACTTTTTGTTGGATTTTAGCAAACAACAGGTACATTTTTCAGCTTCATTTTCATCATTTTTTGGACTGAATCGTAATTTGATGAATATGCTTCTCTCTTGTCTTGAGAATTGGTAATAAATTGTTTCAAATATTCTTGGTATTTTTTATCTTTTGGATATTTTAGGGGTAAATAAATTTCTTCTTCCGAACTATTACCATTTTCTTGATATCCTGTATTATTATTTAAAATTGTCACTAACAATTTATTTCTTTTTTTAATTCCCATTTAAAAAACAATATTATTTGGGGTTTACATTGAACTTCAATACTTAAATTAAACTGTCTTCTTAAATAAATCCACGTTTATCCACATTTTTACGTTTAAGAATTGACTTCAAAAATAAAAAAATAAACAAATAAAAAATTCCCATAAAATTGTTTTTTTAGTCTTTAATTATTTTGGAAGGTAATAAATTCTTTTGTGGTCTTTAGGCAGTCTGGTTCGGAAAACCGTAACTAAATATCTTAATCGGCATTTGAATTATCAAATTTAAAGAAAAACTTATTCTAGGGACATGCAATCATAATTGTATTTGTACAATTAATATGTAACTGTAACTGCGCGTTCTTTGGGGCAAATCAAAAATCGTGTTTTTTAGGAAAATCTGATACTTTAGGTATAGGAACATGATATATCGTTTGAAAGAACATTTAATTTTCTTTCAGTTTTTAAAATAATAAACAGGCTGTTCTACTAGAAAAAACGCATTTTTGTTCCTTTATAACTAATGGAGTCAGCAATACTTTTGGATCATCCTGTATGATATCGATTCATTTGCATATTAAAGCTAAATACCCTGGACTTACTTAAGTCACTACCCAAATCTCAATTTTATGTGAAGTAAAAGTACGGAAAAATGCATCATCTACAATTTTTCTTAGAAAAGGAATTTCGAAAGATAGTAAAGGGATGCAGTTGTCGAGTGAGTCATTAATTACATATTGGGCAAGTATTGGAGAAACAGATGATCTTTTAAAAAAAATTGTAGATGATATTTTTACATCTATACCTTACAATAAATGTGACGAAATTCTACAAGTTTTTAATTATTATGATCATAATTTAAAATTTACATGTGAAAAAGAAAATCACTATAACCTGCCTTATCTTGATACAAGAATTATTAGACTTAATAACTATACACTTATCACTGACTGGTATATAAAACCTATTAGTTCAGGAAGATATATAAACTATATGTCATACTACTCTTACAAAATAAAAATAAATATGATTTTAGGTTTAAAAACAGAATTGAAAAAGTTTCCCATCCAACTTTAAACAAAAGAATTCCAACATATTGAAAGAAATACTTATAGATAATTCTTATCCTGTTAATATAATAAAAAAAAGTACTACACATAGTCATTAATACAAATATTCCTCAAAATCTAGTAAATTTAAATCCTGAAACTATTTTTTTTGGATCAGTTTCTTATATTCATAATTTAAGTCCAAAAATTATTTTAAAAAAATGAAAATGTTAAAATATCTCAAAAAAAAAACATAAAAACTATTGGAACACTTTATAGTAAATTAGAAGACCAAAATCCAGTATCAAACAAATCGATGTCTACTGTATTTCTTGCATAGAAGTAACGCAAGATTAAACAAAATATCTTGCGCACTATCAGAACATATAATTGATACTGGCCACACATGCAATTTCCTACAAACTAAAATCTTACAGGTAGAAAATAATACTACCACAAGAATATTTTTAGAAATGACAGAAATTTAAAAAAACCCTTCGCAATGAATAAAAAAACAGATATCGAAAATTTAAATAAAATTTACTCTTATTTTTATTTTTAGATAAAACAAGATTTTCCAATAATGATAATAGTGGTAATAATAACAATTATAATTAATTATATGAATGATTCTAAAGTTTGCTTTCCTATACATATTCGTACTATGTTTGCCTAAATTTAAACATGTTTTTTCAAGTATGAACATTCTCTTAACCTTTAAATTTTAAACTTTCAATTTTTTGTCATTAAAAAAACAAATTATTTATTGTCATTTGACGTTTGACATCAAAATTCTACGTATAGAAATATCTGCTTTAAACAAGCATTGTTTATCACATTCTTGTTGAAAAATTCATTGTTCCAAAAAGCACAAATTTCAACCGTACTATCGCCCCCGCTTTATATATTAAATTTTATTTTCTAGGGGGAAATTATTTCTACATAGTCTCCCAAGCGAGGATAAGTGGACCCTAGAATTTTAAATGCAAAGAGGGGTTGAGTAATGCTTCGTCTTAAAACTTATTAAATTTTCTTGTTATCGACGCCTAGTTTATTAAATTTGGTTTATTATTATTAAATTTTTATTTATATAATTTTTCATATTTTAAATGTAATAAATAAAATGCTGAACTCATCGTAGCTATTAATTTATTAGAAGTTAAAATTGACCTCCAGTAACATCCATTAAGTAAGTAGGCTTATGTTGTTACTTGTGGCACTCATTTATGAGTGTTGTGTCGAGAAAACAACTCACACGAAAGTTATAGTGTGGAGGGGCACTATCTTACTGAAATGCGACCTGATTTTCTTAAAAATGTTAATATTTACTTCCCTCGTGAAACGGAAGAATTGTAATCATGAAAAAATTACCCTCCGAGATTTTTTTAGATCTTTCAAGGTGATAGATCACGAAAAACATGTTTCTCAATTCCGTTGGTCTGTCTGTTCGCGGCATAGCTAAAAAATTACTTACCCGATTGACTTCAGATTTTAGTCGAAAATTAAGAGTCAATATGGGGATGACCTGGTAATATTGTGGTAAAAATCTAATATGACGAAACAAAATGGCGGCGTACTGAAATGTTAAAATAATTATTATTAATAAACTACTTATCCAATTCATCTCCAAATTTTGCACAAAAATCAAGTACTATCTAGGAATCAACTAGTAAAATTTCGGTATGAATCCAAGATGGCAAACCAAAATGGCAGCTTACTGAGATATTTAAAAATTCAGCCTACTTAATAGATTGATTTCAAATTTTGTGCTAGAATTAACTGTAGTATAGAGATGAACTGGTATAATTGCAGTACGAATTCAAGATGGCTGCAAGATGAAATGTTTGTAATCTTGAAAAAAATTTTTTAGCGTCTCTAGATGTCAAAAAATATGTTTATCTGTCTGTCAATCTAGCTGTCTGTCTCTCTGTCTGACTAATGGCGGCGTAGCTAAAAAACTAATTAGGTACCTGGTTTACTTCAAATTTTGGTCAAAAATAAATGTTGGTAAAAATTCAATATGGCAAAACAAAATGACGGCCTAGTGCAATGTTAAAAAAATTATTACCTAAAAGCTACTTATCCAATTTATCTCAAATTTCATACCAAAATCAAGTATTATGTAGGAATAAACTGATGAAATTTTGGTACGAATCCAAGATGGCGGAACAAAATACATACTTAATAGACTAATTTCAAATTGTGTACAACTAATTGTGGTATAGAGATGAACTAGTAAAATTGTGGAATTAATTCAAGATCGAGGAACAAAATGATGGCCAAATAAAACGTTTGTAATCGCGGTTTTACAAATCAAGTTTTAGCGTTCCTAGATGCAATAAAATATGTTTTATCAATTCCCTCCGTTTGTCTGTAATAAGACGGAACAAGATGATGGCCTAGTGAAAGGTTAAGAAAATTATTATTAAAAAACTACTTATTCAATTTACCTCAAATTTTGCGCAAAAATCAAGTGTTACATAAGAATGACGGAACAAAATGGCAAAGTGTGCCAATGTAAAAACTCCTTACCGAATGTATTTTAAATTATGCCCAAAAATCAAATCTGGCAGAGGTAGAAACTGGTAAAATATCGGTAGGAATCCAATATGATGGAGCAAGATGGCGCCCAATAAAAATGTTTAAAAGGACAATATATATATCTATATATATATATATATATATATATATATATATATATATATATATATATATATATGTGTGTTACTAAATGACTATGTATTGAACTAAACTGGGTCACAATTCACTATTCGTATTAAAAGCAAAAATTCATAAGGCGCACTGTGGGGCCAGAGAACCTTTAAAATAGTGAATTATTCAAAAATATTAAACTGCAAATATCTTCACAATTTTATTTATTATGGGTAAGTAGGCTATGAAGCATCCCAAAACAATCGAATTATATTGATATCTTGTCATGGAGATGCGCAAACACGTTCAAAAGTTTGACATATTTGTTATTGTTAGCAGTTATTAATTTACCTTATTAAAAATTGCATAATATAACCGGTGAAAATAAGTGTTTCGTGAATTACAAAATATTTTGTGATGAATGATGTTCAAGCAGGTAAGTTAATAATTATTTTAGGCCATTAGTTCTTTTTTCTGAATTATTACATATTAGTGCAAATGTTTGTAAAAAAATAAATTTTAAGTTATTTGACAAAAAATATTTTAATGTTCTACAAACAGATACGTATTTTGTCATACCTGGTTTTCTTCTTTAATCTTATGACTTTTCAAAAAAAAATATAATTTGTGCAACTTTTTGCAACTTGTTGATTAATTGACATTTTTATTTGCCTATTATTTTACCTACAATGTAAGACCAATTTTAGCTCCACACTTTTTTATTGCCAATAACTATTGTATGTTCCTGCAAAGTTGTCAAATTTTGATCAAAATCTTTTAAACAGTGTTGTAGTTGATCACGACTTTCTAAAATAATGCATAAAAGTCGATAATTTAATAAATAATTATTATTAGTATCAATTTTGGGTCTTCTCTTTCTTCACTTCTAATTTTTTTTTTCTAGACGTACGATCTCATCGAATTCGCAAAATTGATATTTTTGAAAGGGGAAAAGATGTCAATGATATTTTTAATACCTTATTGTCTATAACTTGTCCCATCTGCCAAAAGAAAAATAAACAAAAAATAAAACAAATATCAAAGAGTTTGAATAACCAATTTACACAAAAATGGAATAAAGTTTTTCGTATAAAATCAAAATTTATTAATAAGAATAGATTATGGCTGGACAAATACATAACTTTACCATGCTGTCCCGGTAAAGTTGGGAGACCCAAAGAAAACAATTTTAATAATTTAAGTTATTCTGCAAAATTTAAAAGAACCGAATGTTTACGAAAATTTGAAACGAATGAACTTTTGTTTGCGTCTAAAATGGGTTTAAGGGCAGACGGGAAATCACAAGCAGCCAAACGATTACTAACCATTGAACACAAATCCAATCCAATTAGTGAGATAAATCGACTTAGTGATGATAGTACTTTGGCAATGATAGTAGATTCTAGATTGTCCAAAAGACAGTACCAAAATATTCGAGACTCTGCAAAAAATAACAAAACCGATATTTATCCATCTTATAATAATATTAGAGAAGCTAAAAAACGATGTTATTTTCCAAATGTTATTTCCACTGAGCATTCAGTAACAGTCGATCTGCAATCCCTCTTAGACCACACTACACGCAGGCTCTTGTCTACTCTTGATCTGGAAAACTATAACATAACTCAGAAAATTGTTTTAATCTCTAAATGGGGAATGGATGGCAGTTCTGGTCAGGCAGAATATAAACAGGCCTTTTCCGATAACAGATTCACCGATTCTAACCTACTTCTTACTTGTGTGGTACCTATTCAGCTTTATACAAAAAACAAAAAAAATCAAAAAGTAATGTTGTGGAACAATCCAACGCATTCGTCAACCAAACTATGTCGACCACTAAAAATGCAGTTTTTAAAAGAAACGAAGGAAAACAGCATAAATGAGACCAAAGCAGTTCAAGATCAAATAAAGGCATTATTGGAAACCCAATTTACCACCAAGTTCTCAAAAGTGTTATTTATAAAACATAACTTGTATATGACCATGCTGGATATGAAAATGATTAGTTCCATAACTGACACGTCCTCACAAAAATGCTACCTGTGCGGAGCATCTCCGGTTGAGATGAATAACTTGGAAAAAGTTTTACAAAAACCTATAGTCGACGACTATCTACTTTACGGAATATCCTCGCTCCACGCTTGGATAAGGTTTGTGAATTTTATATTTTATTGTAGGTACAGGAGGGTAATCCACCATATTTTGAACATTAAAATTCTCCGTTAATATTGGTGGTATTATTATTTGCAAATCTTTTTTTTTAATGGTGCACCCCTGTATATTATTTTATAATAGGTATAATGGTCAAAATATGGTAGGCTATTAGTTGGACCTAGCTAGTACTTTTACTACACCACACACCCTAGATCGCCCAGATACAACAATTACTATTTTGGATAAAATGTCTGACTTTTGATTTTTTTTTTAGATCTTTTGAGTTTCTTTTAAAACTGAGTTATCGACTACCACTAGAAAAATGGCAAGCCCGTGGTGATGAAGCCAAGGAAGTAACTAAAATTCAAAAGCGTCGAATTCAAGATGAATTTAAATCTCAAATTGGAATAATCGTAGATCAACCGAAACAAGGGGCTGGAACATCCAATGACGGCAATAGCGCTAGAGCTTTTTTCCAAAACCACTTGATATCTTCACGCATAACTGGGGTCGATAAAGACTTAATATATAGATTTTATATTATCCTCCAGGTAATCGCTAGTGGGTTATACATTAAATTTGAGGTATTTAAAGCCTACACTTTGGATACTGCTAAGCTTTTTCTCTCCCTATACCCTTGGTATCGAATGCCTGTGAGCGTACACAAAATTCTGTTACATAGCCATGAAATTATAAACGCTTTACCAGTGCCCATTGGCCAATTTTCCGAGGAGGCCCAAGAAGCCCGCAACAAAGAATATCGGAGGTACAGGGAACATAACTCTAGGAAATGTAACAGGATTTCCACAAATATGGATGTTTATAATAATTTGTGTGTTTCATCGGATCCAGTTATAACGAGTTTGCGAAGAAAACCCACAACACCAAAAAAAAGTTTTGCTCCTGAAGCGCTGAGCCTCTTGGAAGCATCTTGTCCAAATGCGTCATTGGATTCTTCAAGTGACAGTGATTCTGAATAAATGTGTTAGAGTTATTTTTTTTTCAGTCTCACCATACAAATTTATTTCTCATAACCCTATACTTTACATCTGTAATATTTTTTACACTTCTAGACTTTCCAGGGTATGCCGAGATTAAGTTTTTTTTGTTTAAAGTTAAAAATAAAACAGTTTTTCTTATTGTGTCATTATTTTCGCACACGGTGTATGACACCGTTGTACAAATTCTAAACTAGCTTCAAATATGTTTTACAAAATGCTAAACTAAGGTTTTTTAAGCGTTTCATCACAAAAAAAATGCATAAAGCCTAACTTAACACTTTTTCCACATTTCAAGAGGTTTCTGGCCCGCAATGAGGCGGGAAGTTCCGAGTAAAGAAAATTTACCGTTTTTTTTAAATTATTTTTGCAAATCTTGTATTTTATATTGTGCAACACAGTCATAACCACTGAAAAATAAACAATACCCTGACAAACACGTAAGTTGAAAGTATGTAAGTTAGTGGACAAATTTGCAGATTGAAACTATTGAATAGTGTTGAGTGATATTAACGTCGATCCAGCATTGAGTGTTGGGAAGTGTGCAGAAACATATCAGGGATAAATCGAAGTAAGATTCATAGAATATTAAAGTCTCATAAGTTCACCAGGTAGTATTATTAATTTGCCTTATGTCGCAGTTCAATACAAGAACGCACGTAATAATATTTGACTCAGTGTTGCCAGTAGCGTGATTTAGGTATATTTCTTTACTTGCTTTAATGATCCAAATATGGTTGCCAGTGAATAGTTTAAAACAGATTGAGCTACGAGGAAATCTCTCGCTGCATTCAAACAATATTAAATACAATACAAATTTGGGATCAATTTAGAAGGCCTCTTATTTTCTATTTGTTGGGTCGTGTATTCGGAGTGTAATGGGTCTTTGATTTCATTTTTATAAAGTCGACCTTGACTTTAAATAATAGGATGATTTCGACTTATGCGCATTTCTGTGAAGTTGTCTGCAAAATGATAATTGCCAATCTGATTTCAATTTTTTATCTATACTTTTCTGATAAATGAACATTTTTCTTTACGGAATACTAGTCAGATGAAATCAGTCCATCATATTGTAAAAAAAAATTGCTCCTGAAAGGAATATTTCAGTAGTTAAAATATTTTTAAACTAAATCAAAAAGGTCGAACACTTGAAATAACACAATTGAATAAAAACATGTAACTTTAAATTGATTGAAACAAATATTTATGAAAATTACATATCTCAACATGTGGACAGAATGTGTCTAAATTTTGTCAGTTTGTTTAATAATGATAGCTGGCAGCTATCTATAATGAATACATATTTTTATTCAGTCGCTAAAAAGCCATAAAAAAGGGATTTGTTTGTCAATGTAAACGCAACAAATAATCTGAACACGTTAAAAAAACATTTCAGATAGCTGCAAACTATCTTCTTTTTATGTTTCTAGATTAGATGTCAAAGAAGATGACAAATTTTAAAGTTTTTATATTAATTCTTGTTAACCGACTTCAAAAAAGGAGGAGGTTTTTAATTCGATCTGTATGTATTTTTTTATGTTTGTCCCCGCATATTGTCTAAACGGCTTTACCGATTTTGATGAGTCAAACGCCAAATCGTAGTAAAAGGTATTTATTTTGCTATCCAGTTATGTAATTTTATGTATACAGGGTGACCATGAAAACGTGCAACCTCAAAATCTAGTAAAGTGCGGGACACGAAAGAAAACCGGGCGGTCCTTAAAATAAAGGTTCATAGTCTTAAGCAAGCGGAAAAGTAAAATTTGTGTACGCAAATATTTAAAATATTTTATTTATTGTAATAGTTTGCTGCTTCACCTATAAAGTACGCCAGCTAAGCGGTACGGAAAATTAATCGAGGATTTAGTAAATTTCGCACTGGTCCACTTGTAATTGGGATGGGCCTAGAGTCTCCATGCACTTGCCGCTAGAAGGTTCTAGCTATTTCCAGTGGCGCCTATACATTTCGAGCATTTGTTTTCATTTCTATATAAATGCGTTGCGTTGAATTTGAATTATTATTTCGAAGTAACGATGGCAAGCAAATGAGGAAAAACAATTCGAAGCGGTGCACGTGAAGTTATTGCGAGCGTTATAGAGGCCTGTACTAGAGAAGCTGAAAATAATTTTACACTGGTGTTTCGGAAAGTAGTGTAAGAAAAATTCAAAGAGAACATAATTATCGCTCATGTTCTACTTCACCTTTAAAATCTCCTGGTAAAAAAAGACCCCGATTATCATACAAAGATAAAATTGACGATGGTGTTTTCAAGTAATTCGACGAACAATAGAGGATTTTTATATAAACTTGAAGAAGGTTCCGACCTGCAAACCCCTACTTCGTGCTCTAAAGAACAAAATAGATTTTCCGTACGGGTATAAAACCTTAAATCGGCTTTTACGATCAAATGGTTTTGTTTGGCGCAAGTGCCAAAATAAACGAAAATTGCTCATTGAGAAACCAAATATCTTTTACTGGCGGGTGAAATATCTATCAAATGTAAGGCAATATAGGCAAGAAGGACGCAATATTGTGTATCTAGACGAAATCTGGGTAGATAATGATGACAGTGAACAAATGTTGGCAAAGTGAAAGTGTTACAGGTGTTGTTCAGGGAATCCGCTCTAGTAGTTGCTTTGTTATAGTTCATGCTGGTACAGAAGCTGGATTTGATCCAGGTGCTGCTTTAGTTTTTCGCTCGGGACTAACAACTGGAGACTATCATGGAATAGAGATAATTTTGAAAAGTGGTTGCTCGAGAAGCTTCTACCTAACATTCCTCCCAAATCAGTCGTGGGAATGGATAATGCGTCTTATCATTCTCACGTAGAAGATAAAGTGCCAAGTAAATACTCTACAAAAGCTCATATGATATCGTGGCTTAAATCGAACAATCTTTTATGTGATCCAACGTTGAGAAAATATCAATTATATGAAGTAATATCAGCCAACAAGCCTAGAGAAAAAAAGTATAAAATTGACGATCTTTTACGTAACCTCGGTCATATATCTTTAAGGTTGCCGCCATACATGTGCGACCTCAGCCCTATTGAACTTGCATGGCCAGGAGTAAAAAAATATATTCAAGAGCGCAACACAGGTGAACTTTCAATTAAAGATTTAAATAAAATAACATTAGAAGCGTTTGACTCAATATCGGCTGAAAATTGGAAATCGTATGTTAAACATGTTCGTTCTATTGAAGATAAATACTGGGAAGTAGATGGCAAAATTGAAACGGTTATTGATGATTTAGTTATCACACTGGAATCTTCAAGTGGTGACGACGAAACCTCATCATTTTCAGAGGAAGACAACGATTCAGAAGGAATCGAACCATTAGAATCACAGCCGTCAACCTCAAAAATGGCTTAGTTTTTTTTCATATATTTTGTAAAATTGTTCATAAAGTAGCTGTCAATAAACTGCTTCAAAATAACTAATTTTTTGTTCAATACCGGGTGTCAAAAAATATCTAATATTGCAATTAATATTTGAAAAACTACAGAACTCATATTTTTTTCAAAATTAACACATCAATGTAGTTATAGTAGGGGAGCCAGCACTGATTCCAGTAAACAAGATTTATCAAAACTCTAACTTATGCAGTTCGACTTTGGGCTATTCGGGTATGCCAAAAGTGACCGTTTGTCTCTGTCTGTCGTATTACTTTGTAAAAGGGGCGTCATTGTGAAGTACCATACAGGGCGTTTCCTAATTGAGTGCTAACGTTAAAGGGGGTGATTCTTAGACTTTTTTAAGAAAAAAGTTTAATATGAACCTAAAAGTCTTAACTTTGAAGTTACAGGGTTTTAAAAAAACTTTTTTTTTAAATCTTAATTCTGATGCTATTATAGATAAATAACTGTGTGAAATTTATAAATACACGTCTTTTATGCATAAAAGGGCATTTTTTATTAACAATCAATTTTCGAAATTTCTACCAGTGGCGTGCATATGCAAATAACCTGGGTAATCCGTGTATTAAATTTCATGCAGTTATCTACAATAGCATCAGAATTGGGATGAAAAAAAATGTTTTCTTTTTAAACTTTACCATCCTGTATCTCAAAAGTTAAGACTTTTAGGACATAAAAACACCCCCTTTAGCATCAGCACGCAATTAGAAAACGCCCTGTATAGTACTTCACAATGATGGCCCCTGTATAAAGTAATATGACAAACGGAGACAGACGGCCACTTTTGGCATATCCGAGTAGCCCAAAGTCGAACTGCATAAATTAAAATTTTGATAAATCTCATTCACTGGATCTGATGCTGGCTGCCCTTGTAAAATCTGGACTTGTAAATCGTATCACTATACTGGGTGGTCCAAAAATAGTGGACGTAGGCAGTAGCCCGGGAACCGTTAATGACAGAACTCAAGAAAAACTATATTTATAGGTAAATCGATCAAGAAAAATCAAAATTGAATCATTTTAAAATTCGAAAGTTCGCCGTTTTTGCAACACAAAAGAGATATAGAAGTGCGGTACACGAAAGAAAACAGACAAATATAGATAAAGGTTCATTAAGCATAGTTACATTTTTAAATAATTATCTGAAGTGCGTATAGTCAAAAAGGAGTGTCATATTATATAAAGAACGACAAGACGCCACTGGTTTAAAGAGATTTCTTGGCCGACCTTCCTAAACCGATTGACTCCGCCCGGTTTTCTTTCGTATCCCGCACTAAATTTTACTTGACATTTTCGAAAAATGAACATTCGGTATGAATAAAACGTTATTAACCGACTACCCTTATTCTAATTTTTAACCGACTTAAAAAAAGGTGGTTTGACAAATTTGGATGACAATTTCAGGGGACATTCAGGGTATTACCGGAGTGGTCCCATAGCAAGCATATTAAAAAAAAATATTAAACATGGCGGAATGGCGGATATTTTGTGGTTTTTTTGTTTGTACATCGATTACTTCGCGATGCTTAGACCAATGTAGATGAAATTTTCAGAGGATATATAGGATATTGCCGGAGTGGTCCAATAGCAAGAATAATAAAAAATGATAAAAATGGGGAATGCGCCATTCCCCATTTTGTTTTTTGCGCCAAGATATATTGCAAAAAGTTTTTTAATATTCTATTCTCGCGTTCGATTCTACGCCTTCACCATTTTTTTTTAGGCTTTGCATCTAGTGCATACAGCCACCACTATAACATATTTTTATTATTTATTTACTATTATAAATTGCTTTATTCACTACTTGCTATATATTCATATATTTGCCGTTATATATTATTAATTTATACTCGTCAATCATAGCCTCTATCATTCTCCAAAAGTAAAAACAAATTAAGAGATATTAGTAGAATGCGACATAACAGAAATGGACAAGGTCACACACTTCACGCCCAGGGGTCTATCTGGGCGACTTAAATTAAGACAGACAAAACTAGACCAACGGAGGGAAGGATTTGGTATAACATAGGCATCATTTTAAGGAAATCAAGTTCATATAGCTTGTCCCACACATTTTCACAAATACAATAAAAACCTTAAGATATCTAGTATCTTCCTTAGTAAGTGTCACAAGATTATTTGCATGGATTGGTAACGTAGTTATTTGGGCTAAGTTATGTAGAAGGGACGCCTTCACCATAATATCAGGAATAAATATTATGCAGTGGTCCATTTGTTTTAACCGATGTTTACAACTAAACTCGTGTAGATAAAACTAAAAAGGATGAAATAAATTTTTTTTATAAAAAAAATGAAACTGACTTCAAAAAATTCACTAAAAAATATTATCACGTATTCAGTCAATTCGGTGTTTTGATATCAAATACTACCCGTATAAGGTCGTACTGTCTTTATTAGTTTGGCGTCGACTTCACGGAGTAAAATTTTCAAGGTGGAATAAAAGATTATTTTTCATTTTTAACGCATTTTTTTTAAGTCGGTTACATTTTTTTATAAACATTTTTATGCCATTGCCGAAGCCTATGAATGCACTCTGTTTATTTTCAATATCTTGAAAATTCGTGCATACCCGTTTGGCAAAACCTCTAGGATCAACTGGACGTGTTTAGCCTGTTCGTTGGTCTAGACTTCGTGTACTTGGAAGGAAGAATAACATTATAAATATTCTTGCTTATGTCGAAGCGGATCCGTGTTTAAGTGCTAAAGATCACAAAATGCATCCATATCATACACCAGGCCTTTTATAAAGTAATTTTGATCGAAAGTCGGATTATTGTCACTGGTTAAGAACTATATGTAACAAGAATTTTTATTTTTATCTCGCATATTATGGACTGATACAGCAACTTTTATGAGTTCTAAATGGGCTAGGTTGCATATTGTGCAGTACTGATCAGCTAATAATTCTATCTGGATGCGAGAAGTCGATCATCAAAACGGAGCGTTAATGTGTGTGGTGTGGAATTTTGGGAGACAAGATATTTAGGCATTTTGTTCTTAATGAACAGAGACATGTATTTGAATTTTCTCAAAAACTACTTGCCAGCTCTGGAAAATATCGAAATATCCCGATTATAAGTGAAAATGCAGGATATTTTATTTAACAGATAAAACCAGAAGACCGAATAATTAAGCCAAAAAAAGAATAATTACATTATTGATGTCTAAAAAATACTTTAAATAGGGAATTTCAGGGCTTCAACATGTGATAATTAGTTTTTGCTTGCGAATTGTGCACCCACGGCAATGCACAAAGTTGCTGAAACGTTCTCCTCGTGAAGCATATTCTCTGGTTTTAAAATTTGATTTCTTTTCCGCACGTACACAAAAGAAAATGCGCATTATAATTATTGAGAATGCGGTGAATTCGTCTTTGATTTCGTGTATAAAATACATCGAAAAAAAAACGTAGTGACAAAATACAATTTTCATAGTCGTGAGGAATATTTAAAATTAAAAAAAAAAACATTTATTAAAAGGAATATATTTTAAGCTCTCTAATAATACTAAATATTAAGCAATGTGACATGATTTTCTTAAATTTTGAGAGAGATACTAAAAAGTAAGATGAACAAAATGTAATGATTATTTACCACACAAATAAAGTGAGGTTTCCAATTCAACAAGATTGTTCCGTAGCGTCTATGAATAATAACACTATATAGGCCAAGTAAATAAGTAAGTACTTATAAAAATTTGATTGCAAAACCGTAAACATATTAGGCAAAAAAATGTATATTTTGAAAAGTTTCCAGGTAAGAACCATTTAATTATCACAGGTTGTAGCCACAAATTTTCCGTTTCAATTTTATTTTAAAATTTAAAATACAATATGTATTTTATATGTATAATATATTATTTATATTCATGTTTTCCCTTACCGTGATGTTAGTGGGAGAAAATTAAGTATAGTTTTCGATCCACGTATCTTAGAAACAATCACATTTAGAAGAAATGATCAACAGAATAGTTCTTGATCAGAATATCATCATGTTATTTTTTTACGTTGACATAATTGCTTTATCTGTAATAATTTGACAGATAATTGGAAAAATATGCATTTTTTTGTCTAAGAAGGTAAATTTAAGTTGTCTGCTTACTCATTTTTTTTATTTCACATATAAAACACCGGGAAACAAAAACTTCTAAAAAGAAAGCAGTGGTTTAAAGAAAAATATTACAATTTTCACAGTCGTGAGGTATATTTATAAATTTAAAAAAATAAGAATTTTATTAAAAAGAATATATTTTAAGCTCTTTAATGATACTAAATATTAAGAAATAGATCATGAGATTTTCTCGAATTCTGAAAGAGTTACTAAAAAGGAAGATGAACAAAATGTAATGATTATTTACCATATAAATAAAGTAAGGTTTCCAATTCGAAAATATTGTTCCATAGCGTTTATGAACATAAACAATATACGGGCAAAGTGAATAAATAAGTATTTATAAAAATTACATTTTAAAACCGTATACGTATTAGGCAAAAAAATCATTTTATATTTTGAAAAGTTTCCAGGTAAAAACTATTTAATTATCACAAGTTGGAGTCACCAATTTTCCATTTCAATTTTATTTTAAGATTTAAAGTACAATAGTTTTTGTTGGAATTATTTATATAGATATTTTTCTCTTGGTGAAATGTTAGTGGGAGAAAATTAAGTATAGTTTTCAATCCACTTATCTTAGAATCAATCGCATTTCGAAGAAATAGTCAACAAAATAATTTTTGTTCAGGATATCATTATCTTATTTTATTACGTTGACATATTTGCTTTTTTTCCAAATTTGTTTTATTTTTTTGCACTTAAAGATGGTCTAGCAATGTAAATTAAAAGTAGTGATGCCGCGAGACGAGACAAAATTTTTCTCGTCTTGTCTCGCCTCGACCTATCTCGACTCGCCTCTGAGATTTTTGTTTCGTCCCGACTTTTAGTAAAATAAACCCTCACCTTATAGTTATAAATAGTAATATATATCTTTCCATTTCTTTCAAAGGATATTATTGCATCAATAAAATTCTTCGGAATTATTTTACTAAAACAGTGCAGCATTGCAAAAATTTGCCAAATTTTGGATTGTTTCTTTAATTATATTTTAATAATAAGCATAATAATACCAATTTTTCAACTACATGATATATACAAGTATACAAGTATTTTTATTTACATACAGTATGTCTGCGGATGGATTTTACAAGAGCTCTAATGGACTAAGAATTGAAAGATACGAAAAAAAAGTCACTCATGATAAAAGTTTTTGCTTGGAAAATAACTAAAATTCCCATTATCAAAAATTAATTTTTTATACAAGGGGCATTAAAAATTCAAAAATATTACTATGTGTAAGAGTGAAAATGTATTATTTGCCAAGATATGAAAAAAGCCACTGTTGATCAAAGTTTTTGCTTCAAAAATCAATAAGGTTGGCGTTACCAGAAATTAATTTTTTTTACAGGCGGCATAAAAAATATAAAAATATTTTTGGCGTAAAAAGCTCAGTAAAATGTATATCTCGTATATAATTTTCCTTCAAAAGTAAAAATATTAATTATGTTTTGAATTAAACCTCAAGCAGAAATATAAGATTTCGTTAGAAGATTTAATATAAAGAGTATCAGTTTTATCACATTACTTTTTAAAGGTCCAAATATTCTCAAGCACACCTTTAATCGGAGTACCTACTAATTGTTTAAAATAATTATGACACTTAACGACGTACTTGTCAATGTCTTTATTTCGTAAAATATTTTTTGGATTTTTATAATAAAATGTTACAGGGATGGTAATCTGCAGCCTAATAGAAAAGTTCCAAAGAACTGGTCCTGTTTTGGATCTTAAAAAGAAAAAGAAGAAATATAACCATAGCGATGCAGTCACAGTTTTATTTCTTCAATCTATTAGAGAATCGTTATCAGTTATGAAAAAAGCATATTCCGACAATTTTAAAAGAAAGTAAAATATTTACGTTCAAATACCACTATAATCTTAGGTTGGAGGAAGAGGATGAAGCGAAAAGACTGGATTTTTGTTTCTGGGTAGGAGACAAAATTTTTAGTGAAAATATTGATTTTTATGAGGCAACTTTCGTTCATCTGAAATGAAAACTTTGCTTTGCATCTCATTTCAAACAGTAAAATACCAAAATATTCCTTCGGAAATTTGTCGTTTTTATTTTCCATGGAAATTGTGGAGGCTACTGTTGTTCAGCTGAAATGGATTATGGAAAAAAAATCATTGCCTTCTAAAATCCCTCCTTAACAAAGGAAAATAAAAATATTCTTGTGGAAATACGTAATTTCCATTTTCCACACTCTAGAATAACTTGAATCAGTTACATGAAATCTTTGCATTGCATCTCATTCTAAACACTAAATTTTCTACAACTTAGAATACCCGAAATAACTAACGTAAAACATCTGCTTTCATTGCCTTCTAGAAGCTCTCTTTAACAACTAGAAATAAAAATTTCCCTGCGGAAATGCATCATTTCCATTTTCCATACTATAGAATGCCTAAAACCAGTTACTTGAAAACTTTGTTTTTATGTTTAGCAATATGTGTTCTACACATATTTCTGAACATAAAAATGCAAAAATGTTCCTGCTGAAATACTTCATTTCCTTTTTCCGAGGACATTTTGTAAACTTTAGCTGAAATATCATATATCTACCAAATACTTTTTTCAACGATCGTGCAGAAAATACCACTTTTCTGCACGATTTTAAATCATGCGGAAAAGTAGCTTTTCAGCACTACTAACTTTTCCATGCGCTTTTTTAAATTATTCAATAACTTATCTAAAACACTCAGTAAGGTGAAATACTTGCAAAATAAGTTATCTTTTTATAATAAGCTCCATAATTTTTGTAATTACAGTTGTAATTCAATTCTTATTTTTATATATATATATATATATATATATATATATATATATATATATATTTATTTATCTTTAACCTTTCTCTATACTGAAACGTGGTACATTCACAACACCTCTTTTTTACTTCGATGAAGTTAGATTTTATAACTTAAATTAAGGTTTATGGCTTTAAAGATGGTTTTATCGATGATCCTAGGCTAACATATCACCTAACAAGATAGATTCACCTAACAGTATAGTTTTTTTTAAAATCCTTGTCTTAATATATACTCGAAATTTTGTTAGCGGGCTACTGCGCGCTTTCTTTATAGCAAACCTAACCGATCTTAACCTAACCTAGTTCGCATGTTTATTATAGTTTACTTCTATAAAGTCTTCTGAATGTAGAACTTAAAACATTAAACTGATCAAACTAAAATATCTATATGTATCTGATTTCCTAGGAAAATCAAAATAATGAGGAATTTCTGCAAAAACATTTTTACCTTTTTATGTTCAGAAAAATGTTTGGAATGGCAAACAAAGCAAAATCTCCGTGTAACTCATTTCAGGTATTCCAAAGTATAGAAATTTCCTCGGCAAATGGAAATAACAAATTTTCGCAGAAACATTTTTGCATTTTTATGTTCAAAATGCAAAACAACGCAATGTTTTTATGTAACTGATTTCAAGTATTCAAAAGTGTAAAGAATTCATTCGAAAAAAATGTTTTTGGACTGGCAAGCAAAGCAAAGTTTTTATGTAAATGATTTCAGGTATACTAAAGTGCGAAAAATGAAAATAATGCATTTCCTCAGAAATATTCTTAATTTCCGCTATTAAGACAAGCTTTTGAAAGACATAAAATTAGTTGGTTTCAGGTGAACTAAAGTTGATCCATTTTTATAAATTTATTATGTTTTCTGATGAATGCACATTTTCTGCTTGTGGAACTGTAGCATCCCAGCATGTAGTGATCTCGAGAAAACCCCGAATATAGAATGACGCGAAGACAATATTATACAAAAGTGAAAGTATGGTGCGCGATATCTGTCCATAGGATTATAGGCCCATATTTCTACAATAACACCTGCAATAGCATATCGTACTGGTTACATTTTTTGGCAATCAACTTGAAAATTTACCTTTAAATTTTCTCCAAAAATGTATTTTTAACTCAATGGTTGTCCAGCACACTCTGCTCGTCAAGTAACAGAATGGCTTAACCGCAAATTTGGTACAAGATGGATTGGAAGAAATGACCCAATTTTAGGGCCCCCAAGGAGACATGATTTAATTGTGGCCGACATGTTTCTATGGGGCCGTTTAAAAGAAATTAACAATTCTGCTGCTCCAATACCAAATAATATTGAAGTGGTAAAATGCAGAATTACCCGGGCTATCCATTCAATATCCCAAGAAGAAATCAGAAATGCCTTCAGATATCTAAGGAAGCAGTTAGAAAAATATGTTAAATATGGCAGTGAAATATTTGAATTTTGATATTTTTATCGTACTGCTTATTTTAATTATTTTCAACTTAATTAAATGTTTATATTATTTAAAAATTACACTTGAATAAGACGTATTTTGAATTACAATTAATTAATTTGGCTAAGATCTATTTTACATTAAATGATAATTATTTCATGAAATAAAAACATAGACAAGTACGTGGTTAAGTGTCAAAATTAGTACGTACTCTGATTAAAGGTGTGCTTGAGAATATTCGAAATTTTAAAAAGTAATATGATAAAACTGGTACTCCTAATTTTAAATCTTGTAACGAAATCTTATATTTCTACTTGGGGATTAATTCAAAACATATGTAATATTTGTACTTCTCAGAGAAAATTATAAATGAGGTATGCTTTATACGCAAAATAAAATTTTTGTACTTTTTTTGCCCACCCCTTCTTCAAATGAGGAAACGGGAATATGTATTTTGTTAATTTAATAAAATTCAGAAAAAATATTAAAATTGTCAAAAATTATACATTTTCATCGGTTACCTATTTGTTAAAGTATTTTACCATTGGCTTGTTCGCTTAATTTTTATTATCTGTTATAATTTATCGGAACAAATTATTTCTATTCTTTGTATAGTCCAAGTCTTTGTTTTTACAATTTTAAAACAAATTTGTCTGCTGTTTAAGCATAACATTTTTTTTAAACATCACGTGGTCGCCCGCATATATTTCGTAGGTATACCGTAAATTAAACACTTTTCAAAATAACTAGTTACTTTGAATCAGTAATCAAACAATTCAAATCTAGAAAGTTCTAAATCAGAATCTCTGCGAATTTTAGATATTATACACACTTTCAAATTATATATCATTATAACCAGAAGCTTTTGAATATTTGAATATGAATTTTGTTAATCACGAAAGTTAAATTCAATTTTGCTATATAATTTACTTCACTTGGCTTTGGCTAGTGATGCAAACTTTCATACTCGCACTACAAATCGTAATAGAATTTGGTGCTTATTTAATTTTGATATTAAAATAAGTTTCATATTATTATAATCTCCCTAGTGTTTGAATTATTACAGAAAATGTTTTTGAGGTCACGAATTTTTTCGAAAATTATCCCAAGTCGAAAACGACTTGTCGAAACAAATCTTTCCAAACATGTAAATTATAAAGTGCCAAATGACTAATTAACTATTATTATTAAAAGTTACAACTACAACTTTAGTACAATAATATAATAATACATATTTCAAGGAAGCTATATTTGGTTATATATAAACAAATATAGTGGATTTCAAATCACTAAAAGTAGTGGAAAAAAAGAAGAGATATAATTCCGATTTTAGTATAATTTAGTCAGAAATGTACAGAAGGAGCTCTTTTCTTTTATTTTTAATTCATTCGAAATTACTAAGATTGGTGGAATTGATATATTCTTAATTTTAATTATATATATATATATATCGGTAAGTGAAAGTATGTAACTTAAAACAAGAGGAAAATTAAATCTAGAAGGCTTTGTAAATTTCTGTGTAGTTTATGCCTGTCAAACGACTATAAACTAATCTTTCAGATCAAACCAGTCAATGAAGCTCTGAGTTAGAAGTAGCAGAAATATACTTGTAAGTTATATAAAATGGAAATATTTGAAAAATATGGTTTATGTGCATATTGCAAAGAAGTGGGCCATATTAAAATATACCATCGTTATTTCAAACATCTTACTGATCTAATTGAAAATTGTCACATTCAAATCGTGGAAGATATTTTGTTTAAAAGAATACATAAAAGTTACTGATGATTTCGCCGAAGTTCTCCAGGATGTCTAAACGGAAAGTAAATCACTTGGTGGGAAAATATTATATCTTCTTCATAAAATACCGACACCTATTAAGGGCCAGTTCTTCAACCACTGCAAGTGGTTTTAATTATTCACCATTACAAAGAGAAGAAGTCGAGGAGTTCATGGAATATTTCAATTCGCTTGTACAAAGTATTATTTCTTAAGTATCTACTTAAATAACATTCTAATTTACCTACGTAAGTATATCTTTTTGTTATTTTGAAAATCTGCTTAAAATAAATAAATAGGAGATAAATGTATTAATTTATAATTATGTGTCATATTCTCACAATTATTATTACTAAAAAAAGTCGTGTCCAAATGTCCACTTATTAATTTCAGTCAGGTCGACAAAAATTTCAGGAAATTTTGTTGGTAGCTATGGTAACAGTTAGAATAACAATATCCTATTGGTTACATGAAATGTTCACTTGAATTTACGAATCAAATTTTCATACTTAAAAATTTAGATGTCTGATTTATCTATTAAAAGTTACAAACACATATTTCCAATAAACAATTAGTAACGTTTTGAAAGGAAATTTAAAAAATAAGGAAAATTTGAATTAAACTGAAGCTATTAAATTTAATTATTTGTTCTGCTACTTAAGCTGTCATTTAAGCTACAATAAACAAGCTATAAGAAGTGTACATAATTTTTATATATGAACATATTTTGTCACTTAACGAGCAAAGACACTTGAAAAATAAAACTGTGATTTGTTTTTTCATATCGTTAAGATAAGATAAGACTGTACATTATATTTTTATGGAAACATGTAATATAATAGTATTTTTGATTTTTCATTTGTCGTTAAAACTGAGAAATATTTTTACAAAAGGACCCCGCACAATCCTTATGGGAAATGGCTTTCAGTCAATTTTTTTGAAAATTTGCTGTTGCAATTTTTAACATCCTAATCAAAAGCTTTCATAGACACTCACCCCTACGGCTAGTTTTCAATATACGGGGCGCCAAAGTTGGAATTTTGCCTCTTCCTCATATTACGCAATTTTTTTATTTTTTTGTTGTTAAATATTTAACACGCATTCAAATAACTCAGTTGCTTAATATATCTGAGATTAGAAGTTACTATATGTACAAAACTCAATCAAGGTGTAACTGTTTTCCACATTGCTGTCATTTTGGTTACATATTCGACAGCACCTGGAACACTAAAATTCCAATTTTGACAAAAACTTCAATTAAGCTAAAACAAACAGTCAGATTTGGTTAAATTTTTAATATGTTTATTAAAATTAAATGAAGATTAAGGAATTGTATCGAAAAGATTCGCTGACATTACCGTGACCATGAATTTTAATACACGAAGAAATATTTATGTAGCCGGCAAAAGCGACACAAATTAATTATAGAACGAACCCTGTCACTAAATATATCTGTTCTTATTTACCTTTTCGTGTTTTTTTTTATATTAAAATGTGTCACTTTTATAGGCTGCCTACTTCAACATTTTTGCAGTAAGCCTAAGAGGTCTAGATTTTCATATGATGGAGAAGTTACAAAACTTGTATTAAAATTCATGGCCACGCAAATGTCAGCTAGTTAGAAATTTTTTCGATGCAATTCTTTAATGTTTATCTGATTTGAATACAAATATTAAAAAATTAGCCAAATCTGACTATTTGTTTCAGCTTAATTAAACTTATTGTAAAACTTGGAATTTTAGTGTGCGGTCGAATATCAAAAAAATTACCGCAATGTGGTAAACAGTTACACGCTGTATGAATTTATTTTTACTAAAACTTAGACTGACTTCTAATCTCAAATATTCTGACTTATTTGAATGCGTATTAACCTATTGAAAAACAAAAAAAATGAAAAACAAAATCATACAATTAGGAAGAGGTAAAATTTCAACTTTTGACGCCCTGTATACGCAAACTAGCCCCAGGATTCAGTTGTTCCTATGAAAGTTTTGGATCAGGAGGTTGAAAACTACAACATATCAAATTTTCATAAAAATTAACTGAAAGTAAGTAAGGATTGTAGAGATCCTTTGCTAAAGGACAATTTCTTTAAAAAAATCCCTGACACAATTTGCCATATTAAAATTATAATAGTACTTTTTCTGTTTGTCCACAGCTTCTACACGAAAAAATTACATATTTTTGCTGAAAACTGTATTTTGCGCAATGTGGGAGTAAATTATTCCAAGCAAAAAGATTTATAAAAGTAGTTCAAGCCAAATAACCGTGTAATACCTTCCACATTTGTAAAACCAATGTATGCTACTAAATAAAAAAAATCCCACAGAGAAAAATTGCATGTTTTAATTTCATTTTTTTAGAAGTTTAATATGAAGTCTTTAGTTCTGGGTCCAGAGGTACCCGAGGAACGACACTGAGAAATATCTATTTTCTGGACGTACGGTTGAAAGTCTACCCTCGTCTTCAGCAAAATTGAAAATAAAAAACTAAAAGCAGAATAGTATTTATGTTTTTTTATCAGAAATATAACCAGAATGGCTAATCTGTGACAGAAAGTCAACTTAAAGGTGTTATTTTTAATTGTTAAAATAAGGTGAAAAAATATGTGTTTGTTCATTTTAATCTATTTTGAGGTGTCCTTTTTTACTTCAGTATCTAGCAAATTTAACCACGTCTTGTTAAAATTAACGGAACAAGTTGCTCCACAATGATCTATATTTAACAATATTAAGGCACTTTCTTTTATTTTACGTTTTTTGGAACATGGTTCTTTTGCCAAAGTACTAGAAACATCGTAATTAATTTTATAATTGTAATCTAGTGCATGTTGGAAAATGTTTGATTTTTGAAATTATTATATTTATGTTTGTTTGGTGTTGTTTAATTTTTTTGGCTAATGG
Organism: Kuschelorhynchus macadamiae; assembly: GCA_030620095.1. Classification (NCBI taxonomy): domain Eukaryota; kingdom Metazoa; phylum Arthropoda; class Insecta; order Coleoptera; family Curculionidae; genus Kuschelorhynchus; species Kuschelorhynchus macadamiae. Next base: position 716,879 of record JAUTXW010004731.1, read on the forward strand.
TCCAGAGGTTTCACCTATATAAAATTTATTGCATTTACACGGAATTTATAATTAATATTGTTTGTATTATCTTGGTCTAGTTTAGGTTGTGTTTTTGTAAGTTTGCTTCTAAGCGTATTTTGTGACTTAAGGATCGTTTTTATGTCAAAATATTTACCTATTCGTTTTATTTTATGTGATTCCATACATACCTAACTTATCATAAGAACGATCTTTAAGACACAAAATACCCTTAGAAACAAACTTACAAAACGAAACCTAACAATGAACAAGAAAATACAAAAATTGTTATTTATAAAATTTCGTGTCAATGCAATAAATTTTATATAGACGAAATATCTAGGCCATTAGCCGAAAGAATTAAAGAACACCAAACATACATAAAAAATGGGGAATTTAAAAAATTTGCCAACATGCAATAGATTACAATCATAAAATTAATTGGAATGCTTCTAGTATTTTGGCAAAAGAACCATGTTCCAAAAAACGTAAAATAAACAAAAGTGCATTATATTGTTAAATAGCGATAATTGTGTAGAATCTTGTTTCTAAATACTGAAGTAAAAAAATGACAACTCAAAATAAAATAAATTAAAATAATCATACTCTAGGTACACATATTTTTTCACCCTATTTTAACACCTTTAAACTGACATTAATTGACATTCTGTCAGAGATTGGGCATTCTGGTTATATTTCTGAAACAAAACATAAGTAATATTCTGCTTTTGGTTTTTTATTTTTGGTTTTCCTGAAGACGGGGTAGACTTTCCCCCCGAAACGAACAGAAAATAGATCTTTTTGAGTGTAATTCCTTCGGAGTTTCATATTCTTTTAGTATTGTATTTGTGGCGAAAAACCCAAAAATAGTTTTTTTTTAAATAAATACATAGTTTACAACCGATAACTTTAAGTTAAAATAAATTTCTGCTCTTTAAATTCCTAAAACTTTATGTATTTTATAGAAACATTTATGGCTTTTTCACAGTTTTAAATTAAATTTTACGTTTATATTTAAGAAAACAGATTTTATTTGTAAAAAATAATATAATCTAATAATACTATAGCACTTACTTACCTGAACACAACTTAGTACGAAAATGTAACTGTTCTCTAACAAATACGCTCAAACTTTTCTCAAAAAATTGTGGGTATAACGCGATGTGGATTCCAAAAATGTTTTCTTTATAGGTTCAGAAAACCAACAGAAACTCTTGCCAAATAACTAACAGAAAGCTTCGAAGTCGGAAAAAGCTCCGGCGTCCTTATAGAAGGGCCGAATAAGCCCAGAAGGTGTCCTTTTCACAGGTGAAGCGACGCTTAACTAACATAGCGCGAAACTTTTCCCGGCTTTAAAGTTGACGCTTTCCACCAATGAGGGCTGAGCAAATCCATGTTAGCCAATTGGAAAATTGTTCAGGAATATGGAGTAGGCGAAGAAGAGCGGTGTGTAGGACGGTTATCTCTTCTATGGTCGATTTTAGCTATATGTCTTCAGGAAATGTTTTTTGTCGAGAAGGTAAACTTGATATGCCTAGCACAGAAGCCGGTTCTAACAATATTTTTTGGATTAATGTAAATTTAAAAAATGCTACATGACAAACGACGAAGGTACGGAATTCCTTTAAAAATGACAATCAATTAACATGGCCATCTTGTATTTTATTGCCAAAAAGGATTTTTTTTATTTTGATATATATATATATATATATATATATATATATATATATATATATATATATGATTACTTTTTATTTTCTTGAGTTAGGGTCCTCGTGAATTAAATTAACACATTTTGTTTGACAGAACTCATGTTACAAAGTTTTGACGTTTCGATCAACTTGGTGATCTTCATCAGAATACAATTTTTGGTCTATAAAGAAATTTATAAAAATCAGGAGATCGACTAGAAAAACAATTCGATGTCTTACCTCATTAAAACCAAAATTCGAAGATTATGTCAATATAAGACAATACAACATTTTTAAAAATTCTACACTAAGTTTGTACGCGGTGATCATTTATAATGTCCCCCCCTCTAACTTTTTTATTTGACGTTTGGTAGAAAAACGTCAAATATAAAAGTTTCACAAAAAACAATAAGCTATTTGCAGCATACATTTTTATATATACAGGGTGTTGCCGAAATCACCCACAGATAAAAGTTATATTTTTTTAAATGGAACTCCCTGTATATTATACGCTAAATTAAATCCTATGAAAATTCTGCATATTTTTTGTATAACATGTCCTATACCCAAATACAATAGTTTTGGAAATATCTGCGATTTTATCCTTCAGAAATAAAAACATTATTCTAAAGCTTATAATTTAGCTTAGGTGGCTGTGAAGTAGATCGATACCAACAAACAAGATATTTGTTTATAAGTGACAGTTACACATTTAGCAACATTATACGTTCTTTTTATTGTAAAATGCCTTATTCGGAAAGAGAAAAACAATTAATTTTGGAAATTTTTATTACAACAAACATCCAGACTAGCGAGAAAAAAGAAAACATTGGAAATTGATGAAGGCAGTGATTTAAACATTTTACTAAAAGTGGAAGAAAAGCCCAATATTTCCATAAGAAAAATATCGGGAAGCCTGAAAGCTTTAAAAACAAAAAAAACTTCTAAAACTTAATAATTTAGATAATAATATAATACATTTATTCTTACAAATGGAATTGTTCAACTGGTCCCCCGATTTCTTCAATACATTTGATGTATGTTCTTCGTAATCGATCCAAAGCGGCAGTGATAGACTGGGAATATTCTTGATTTAGAATTTGAATTTCCGTTCTAATCAAGACTTTTAGGTGTTCTCTATTTTCGATGTTATTTGCGTTCACACGATCTTTTAGAGTTCTCCATAAAAATGCATCCATCGGCGTCAAGTCAGGACTGTTAGGTGGCCAGTTTATCGTACCATTTTTTCCAATCTATTTCGTGAACTGTGGGTTTAAATAGTCTTTAACCAATACGACACAATGAGGAGGAGCACCATCTTGTTGGAAGACGAGGTTTCTCAGTTGCTCGAATGGGAGCTCATCCATGTAGTTTTCTAATTCGTTCCGGAGAAAATTCATATAACCATTACCGTTTAAAGTATCTTCGAAAAAATGAGGGCCTATTATTTTATTGTTTGAAATAGCACACCACACATTAACAGTTTGACGTCCTTGAAATTGAAATTCCCTGTAGCAATGGGGATTTACTGTGGCCCACTGTCTGCTATTTTTTCGATTTATCATTCCACTAGTAGAAAACGATGACTCGTCGGCCAAAAAACATTTTTTAAATAATCTTCATTTTCATTAACCTTTTCCAACATTGCATGGCAAAATTCAACCCTTTTTTCTCGATGCCTGGGCGTTAATTTTGTGGTAGGCCTAATTTTGAATGCCTTGTATCCTGCATTTTTGAAAGTGGTTTGAATCCTCCCATAAGATGTATTTTTTGGATCAATAAGCTCTTCTCTCAGGCTTCCCGATATTTTTCTTATGGAAATATTGGGCTTTTCTTCCACTTTTAGTAAAATGTTTAAATCACTGCCTTCATCAATTTCCAATGTTTTCTTTTTTCTCGCTAGTCTGGATGTTTGTTGTAATAAAAATTTCCAAAATTAATTGTTTTTCTCTTTCCGAATAAGGCATTTTACAATAAAAAGAACATATAATGTTGCTAAATGTGTAACTGTCACTGTCACTTATAAACAAATATTTTGTTTCACAGCCACCTAAGCTAAATTATAAGCTTTAGAATAATGTTTTTATTTCTGAATGATAAAATCGCAGATATTTCGAAAACTATTGTATTTGGGTATAGGACATGTTATACAAAAAAATATGCAGAATTTTCATAGGATTTAATTTAGCGTATAATATACAGGGTGTTCCATTTAAAAAAATATAACTTTTATCTGTGGATGATTTCGGCAACACCCTGTATATATAAAAATGTATGCTGCAAATAGCTTATTGTTTTTTGTGAAACTTTTATATTTGACGTTTTTCTACCAAATGTCAAATAAAAAAGTTAGAGGGGGGGACATTATAAATGATCACCCTGTACATATATAAACTAACAAACACGAAAACAACGAAAACGACTTCTGACTTATTTTACCATGTTCTGAAAGAGAGAAATTTATATCTATTAAGGGGTTCAACTCAGTTTCTTAATTTATGATTTTAATTTATGTATTACTTAATAAGATTATGATATATTTTACTGAGTTGTTTTGTATCGGTTTTTGCATTTATAGAGTATCTATTTTTTTTGTATCTCTATCATTTCGTGGACTTCTCTTCTTTTTTGATGGTGCTCGGATTTTAAAATTTTAACATTGTCAAAATCGAAAGAATGTTTGCTTTCACTAGTATGTCTTGTTAATGCCGTCGCGTCGTGTTCTTTTTGTCATATTTGTGTCCTTGTATTCTATTTTTTAAGTACTGACTGGTCTGTCCAATGTAAGTATCTCTAAGGCTTGTCAAAATCATAAATTAAGAAACTGAGTTGAACCCCTTAATAGATATAAATTTCTCTCTTTCAGAACATGGTAAAATAAGTCAATAGTCGTTTTCGTTGTTTTCGTGTTTGTTAGTTTATATATGTACAAACTTAGTGTAGAATTTTAAAAAATGTTGTATTGTCTTATATTGACATAATCTTCGAATTTTGGTTTTAATGAGGTAAGACATCGAATTGTTTTTCTAGTCTATCTCCTGATTTTTATAAAAATTGTATTTTGATGAAGATCACCAAGTTGATCGAAACGTCAAAACTTTGTAACATGAGTTCTGTCAAACGAAATGTGTTAATTTAATTCACGAGGACCCTAACCCAAGAAAATAAAAAGTAATCATATATAAAGGAAGGTCCAAGAAAAACAAGTTATTCCTACATATATATATATATATATATATATATATATATATATATATATATATATATATATATATAAAATAATTATTTTATCAAAAGACTTGTGTCGAAAGCTGCAATTTGATTTTAAAATTAATAGTTAATTATATGATAAGTTACGAAATAAGTGTGTTTTAGTCAGGAGACATGAAAATTATTTCAATTATCAAAGTACCTAATAGACATTGTTTCGTAACCAGTTGTATACAGGATTTTGTCGACTGCGTTTTTTATTTCCGTTGTAAAAGGGAGGTATTGTAATCATGCAAAAATCGCTCTCCGAGAGTTTTTCAGATCTTCAGTCCCTAGATAACGAAAAACATGATTTCTCAATTTCGGCGGTTTATCTGTCTGTGTGTGTGTTCGCGGCTCAGCTAAAAAAACTACTTACCGAATTGACTTCAAAATTTGGTTAAAAATTAAGGGTCATATGGGGATGACCTGGTAAGATTTTGATAAAAATCCAATATGGCTAAGCAAAATGGTGGCCAGTGAAATGTTAAGAAAAAATATTATTAAAAAACTACATATCTAATTTATCTCAAATTTTTGCACAAACATGAAGTATTATGTTGGAATCAACTGGTAATATTTTGGACAAATCCAAGATAGCGGGACACAATTGGAGCTAAAAAATATTTTAAAATTCAGCATGAAAAAACTCCTTAATGCATTGATTTCAAATTCTGCCGTTCTTAATTCTGGTTTCAGGGTCCCTAGATGGTTTCTCAATTCCGTCGGTCTGTTTGTCTATCTGTCTGTCTGTTCGCGGCATAGCCAAAAAACTACTTACCCGATTGTCTTCAAATTTTGGTTAAATATTAAAGGATCATATGGGGAAGACCTGGTAACATATTGGTAAAAATACAATATGGGTAAACAAAACGAGGGCTTTGTGAAATGTTAAAAAAAACTACTTATCCAATTTATCTCAAATTTTGCACAAACATAAAGTGGTATGTAATAAAAATGGCGGTCAAATAAAATGTTTGTAATCGTGAAAGAATCACCCTCTCAGGTTTTAAATATCTTCCCATTTTAGCGTCTCTAGATACCAAAAAATATGTTTTATCAATTCCTTCGGTCTGTCTGTCTGCGAATTCGTGGCACAGCCTAAAAACAACTATATCCCGATTAACTTCAAATTTTGATTAAAAGTTAAGGGTCTATATGGAGATGAACTGGTAATATTTTGATAAAAATCCAGTATGGCTAAACAAAATGGTAGCCTAGTGAAATGTTAAAAAAATTATTATTAAAAAACTACTTATCCAAATTAAAAATTCAAGTATTATGTTAGAATCAACTGGTAAAATGCGGATACAAATCCAAGATGGCGGAACAAAATGCCGGCTTAATAAAATATTTAAAAATTCAGCCTGAAAAAACTCCTTAATGGATTCATTTCAAATTGTGTGCCATAACTAATTGTGGTATAGGGATCAACTAGTAAAACTATGTTACTAATTGAAAAAGGCGGAACAAAATGGCGCCCAAAACTGTTTATAATCGTGAAGAAAATCACCCTCTCAAGTTTTACATATCTTTTCACGTTTTAGCGTCCCTAGATGCCTGCCAAAAACTTCTTACCAAATTGACTTCAAATTTAAGCAAAAATTAAGGGTTATATGGGGATGGCCTGGTGATATTTTGGTGAATGTCAGAACAATGTTAAAGAAATTATTACTAAAAAAACTATCCAATTAACCTCAAATTTTGCACAAAAAACAAGTATTACAGTACAGGTACGAACTGTTAACATTCTGATATATGAATAACCAAGATAGCAAAATAAAATAGAGGCTTAATAAAATATTTACAAAGTACTATTTATTAAATTATTTTCAATTTTTGTGCAAGAACTAAGTGTGATATAGAGATAAACTGGTAAAGTTGCGCTACGAATTTAAGATGGCGAAATAAAATGGCGGCCAAATGAAATTTTTAAAAAATCAACGTAAAAAGAATTTGTTTAATTAATTTTAAATTTTGCAGAAAAAATAAATTAGAAAACGGGATAAACTGGTACAAATTAAACATGACGTTACAAAGTGGCGTTATATGAAACTGGTACAATATTGATAGGAATGATGGATTTATGATGGAACAAAATGTAGCCCAATAAAAATGTTTGTAAAGACTGAATATGTAAAACATATATGCTGTGACTATGTACTGAACCAAATTAAGTCACTATTCAGCAATCCTAACAAATGAAAAAAAAATCATAACGAGGGAATAAACAGTTTATTTTAATAAATAAAATCTTGTTCGACACACTTCGATTTGTTATAATTAAAATGTTAAATAATTAATTTAATAATTAACTATGTCAGGAAAGGTATAATTTTGAGTAATAACCTTAGTGACGGACTAAAGGCAGAGGCGGTCCGCTACGGGTCCGCAATCTAGGGGGGGTCAATTTGAAATAAATAAAATAAAATCCTAGTCATTTAATAAATATGTATTCGAAGATCGTCATATAAGAATTAATTAGCTCAACAAAAACATAATAGAATCGTCGACATTCGAATTGTTATCTTAGAGTTCTTTTTAAGGTCAGAAAACTGTAGCTGTAAATGATAAGACAATGAGTTTCGTAAGGCTCCGGGATACGAAAATGTTGCTCTAGAGCCAGGAATAAATTGTTGAGTTATGAAAAAATGCTTGAAAATGTGCAAATCAATTCCTAAAGCTACATTATTTCGCATCCGTTCATTGTGGGGTTATATCTTTTCACACAATAAAAAAATAAAATCCTATTAATTTTTAACAATGTAAATAAAACACTTTAAACTGTTTTAGATTTTCACTTTTATGAACAACTTGTAACATATGTTTCGCTAACATTCTAGCTTCGTCAGACACACGGTATTTAATTTTACAATTTGCTAAATGAGCTTGATTTTTACAAAAACATATTTTTAAGACGGAAATTTTTAACAAAATAGGTTTAGAATGTTTTTTTTTGCTTGAAGTTGGTTTTATTTTTTTATAATTTCTTTTATTTCACACTTTATTTATAAGAATTGTTATTGTAAAGTTCAGAGTCAAAGTTTTAGAAGCTTTAGGTTAAAATAATTAAGTACTGGAGTCCACTGAACTTAAAATTTTTCTAGAATAAGGGTAAATATTATTACAAAACACGTGTTATCTCTACATATTTATAAAAAATTCAAGATGTCAAATATTTAAACGGTTACTAGAATTAAACTTCCTACCCCTAAAATCACCGACCACAATATGATATATAATATTTTAGATCAACCTTTACTTTTAATTTCACTTCCTCCCCACCATATACCTCAGTTATTGACACCAGAAATGTTTTAAAACCAGAACTTATTTAATATTATCAAAAAAGATTGTCCTTTTTTATTCTTATTTTTTACTCTCGCAGGAAACTGGCGCCATTGCGCTATTTTAATTCTTTTACAGCAGCAATTTCAAATACTTAGCCAATAAACGACATAAAACTACAAAGAAGTAAATAAAGCAGTTGGCCTCTAAGTGTGGTCGCAGACCACACCAAAAAATGTCTAAAGGTTTAAATAGGTGCACACGTATTATCGTTAGTTTTTCGCAAAATATGACTAAATTAATCTACTTTAACACATTAATATATGAAAATTGGATCAGTAAATGCAATGAAATTATTATTAATTTCAATCCACAAAGAGTAATATGCCTTAGAAAAGATTCGAAATTTAAATTTCCCACCTTTACACTGACAGTGTCAGTTGTAAGTGTAGATTTATGCTAATAATCTATTCGAACTATCTAGGGCAAACTTACTTTTTCGTTTAGATTTTTAACAAATAACAATATTTGTGCAAGTGATTAATGACAGTTGTCTCCGAAGTGAATCTAGTAATGCAGTATGTACTGAAGAAAGCCTACATAAATACAGTTTCTTTTATACTAATCTTTGAGAGCTTCTACCTCAAAATGTGGGTGCTGAATGAAGTAAGACATACACTTAAACATGAAACAATATTGTCTTTTACTGCAAAATAAAACCAAATAATGTGTGATATTTAATAACTTTTCTTACTAACTTAAACTTAATGCATTTACGGTTATAGTCATTTACAAATTCATCACAAACACTTTATAACTACAAACAAAAGGCAGGTGAACCAGGCCAATGGCTTAGAATTTATTGTTTGAATCAATATTCATTTTAATAATCACAAAAACTAATAAAATAATACACTAAAACAACAAAACTCAAAAGAAACCCGCGGAGGCAAAAAGTAAACAAAATAATTTAGCAGCAATATGGCCGAACCAATCAAAAATTGGTTACCCTATTGTCACACTGTCCCTATAAAGTCACTGTAACTAATATTCTACATATGCATATGGTGAGCGTGGCTTAGCGGTTGTGTACCTACCTCAGATGCTCAAGCTCACTGGCACAATCCCGAGTTGAAACAATTTTTTTTAAAATAAAACTAATTTGCTCGTGATCTGATGAGGCGGATGGGTGCTCCGCGAGTAATACTCTAAAATCACGTGTCTGATAGTAAGTTTAGTTTGGATCTGACGATAAACTGTAGGGCCACTATATCTGAGTAAAAACGTCTAAGACACACAGAATATGCGAGAGATAGGCCGATATCTAGCAGTGGATGAAAAAAGCAGATGATAATGATGATGATGGTGATGATATATATGCATAGCAAAACAAAAAAATGTTCAAAAATCAAAATGAATCGTAAAATTGTACTTCGTGTCTCTAAAAAGGGTAGAAATCATATGAAGCTCGATATTTTTCTTTCCCTTTTTCCCTTTCTTCCTTCTCCCTTCTCCTTTCTACTTCAGCTCTTCTCCCGCAATACACTTTATTTATGAGACAATATTTTTTTTTGCTAAGAATAAAATAATTTAGTATCTTAAACACCAGTTAAGATTTTTTGGGCAGTTATATTTCATACAACAAATTTTACAGGGTGTCTCAAAAAAAGCAAGGCAAGTGCCAACTTGTTTTTTTTTTTAATTTAATATACCACCTCTTGTAATGTTTTTAATTCCCTCGTAAAAGGGAAGTATTGTAATTGTGAAAAAATCACTCTTCGAGATTTTTTTAGATCTTCGCGTTTCAGGGTTCCTAGATGACGAAAATCATGTTTTCTCAATTCCGTCAGTCTCTCTCTATCTGTCTGTCTATCTGTCTGTTCGCGTCGTAGCTAAAAACTACTTAAATGATTGACTTCAAATGTTGGTCAAAAATCAAGGATTATATGGGGATGACCAGGTAACATTTTGGTAAAAATCCAATGTAGTAAAACAAAATGACTGTCTAGTGAAATGCTAATAAAATAATTATTAAAAAACTGCTCTTTCCAATCAAATTTTGTAAAAACATCAAGTATTATGTTAGAATCAACTGGTAACATTTTGATATGAATCCAAGATGGCGGAACAAAATAGGGTCTTAACAAAATATTTAAAAATTCAGCCTAAAAAAACTGCTTTATGGTTTGTTTTCAAATTGTGCCATAATTAATTGTGGTATAGGGCTCAACTACTAAAATAGTGGTACTAATTCAAGATGGCCGAACAAAATGGCGGCCAAATAAAATGTTTGTAATCCTGAAAAAATCACTCTCCTAGGTTTAACACATCTTTACGTTTTGGCGTCCCTAGATGCGAAAAAATATGTTTTATCAATTCCGTTGGTCCGTCGATCGATCTGTCTGTCTGTCTGTCTGTCTTCCAGTTCGCGTCATAGCTTAAAAATTACTTATCCGATTGACTTTAGATTTTGGTCAAACATTAAGGGTCATATGGGGATGACCAGGTAAACAATTTGGTAAAAATCCAATATGGCGAAACAAAATGGCTGTCTAGTGAAATGGTAAAAAAAAATGTTATTAAAAAACTTCTCCAATTTATCTCAAATTTTGAAAAAAACATCAAGTATTATGTCAGAATCAACTTGTATAAAATGGCTGTCTTTTTACTTTTACTGGGTATAATTTAGTACCCTCAGGACTACTTATTGAATTTGTTTTAAATTATGCCCAAGAGTCAAGTATATAGGAGGAAAGAAAAAGGTAAATTATTTGTAAGAATCCAATATAATGGAAAAAAGTTGTGCCCAATAAAAATAAAAAGACAGTATATGTAACATATATATACTGTGACTATGTACTGAACTAAGTTGGGTCACATTTCACTATTCCTAACAAATGGAGAAAAAGCATAACGAGGGAAGTTCCGGGTAAAGAAACTTTTTGAATCTTATATTAAATTCAGCATATTTTTTATATAATATACGTAGTATACGTATATATAGAATTACCAGAATTAAGATATAATTGCATACATATTTAAATATCTGCTACTACCTGGAGATAAAGGCTTATTTTTCGAACTTCATGACATTGATTTTTGAAGTGTGATTTAGTGCTTACCTCATTTTTGTTTTGTTCTAATACTAAAAATGAGCTTTATTAGAATAATAATAATGTCAGAAAAACACGAGAATAGTATAGGGAAAATGTTCAGAATTGTCAGAGAATAGCAACAGTGCCAACTATAATTTATACGAAGAAGTTATTGCAAGAAACAGCATCCGTAAGGAATAAAAAAAGGACGAATCAAGAAATGAAAAAAGGGATCTTAATATATTACTTTATTTTCAAGCAAATCCAAGATAATCTATCAGAGACTGTGTCAGAGATATTAGGATTGGGTCACGAAACAGCCACAGCCTGTCGAACCAAGTGCTATGTGATTGTTGTTTGAAAGATACAGATTATAGAGAAAGAAATTATAATGCTGGAGACATTCAGAGAAAAATTATTAAAGAAATAGATAAATTTAAACGAAAAAATAAATAAAATAGGGAGTAATATTTATAAATGTACTGAAAAGTTAAAAGAGAATTTACGTTAAATATGACGAGGTTAATGGGGGACATGTAGCGCATTTCATTTAAGCTAAAAATTATAGGTTTTATTTATTTTCTTGTTTGTGGTTGATTATAAGAATTAGCACCAGTTATTTTCTAATTTAGTTAACAGAATTTAAAGACTATGAATATTTTATCTCATTTCGTAAATGTTGTAGAGTATTAGCACAAAATAAAAATGAGGAAGGGAAATCAACCTTTAATAAAGCACTTTATTAATGACGCAGATGACAGACTATCTACTTGCAATTTTTTTGTATTGTGGGTGTCTTTGGTGTATATCAAATTGTTAAGATAAACAGAAATATCAACGTCTTTTAGTAAAATAAGTATATCTCATATTGTTTAATCACATGAGGGTGAAACGTCAGGAAAATCAGGAAGCAGGCCAACTTTTGTTCTAACAGGACGTTGAAGTATTTAAATAATTACGAAATTGTAGTGGCGGATTCATGATTTAAAACTATTTTTTGGGTTTTCAAATATAACAAAAAAAATAATTACCTGATAAATGTAATAGGCAGTCTTCAGTTCTGGGCCCACTATGAAGGTACCCGAGGAATGACAGTGAAAAATATCTGTTTTCTGGACGTTTCAGCAAATCTAAAAACAAAAAAAAACAGAATATTTCTTATTTTTGGCATCAGAAATATAACCAGAATAACTATATTTCTTATGCTTAAAAACCATAAAAACCAATTTATAGATATTGAACGCTTTAAATTAACACCACACCACAGTAAAAAACCACATTTCTATAAGGTACCAAACATTCACAAAACAAAACATACTATTAAGACCAATGGTAAGTAGCGTAAACTCACAGACACATCCTTTAGCTAGGTTTCTTTTAAATGTATTAAAACCGCTAGTAGGTAACACTGATTCATATACACAAATTTCACAACACTTCCTAAAGGAATTGTCTATATTCATATAAATATAAATAGTACACGTGAGTTTTGATATCGTTAGTCTTTTTACAAATGTATCTGTAGTTAAAACTTTAAACATAGTAAGAAATAAACTTGAGAATGGATGACAATCTTAGTGAACGTACATTATTAAACTTTACCGTTTTAGAATTATTAACTCTTTATGGAAAAACCACTTATTTTTTATTAAAGACGAATATTACCAAGAAAATTTTGGCATAGCTGTGGTGTCTCCTTTATCTCCATTACAACTTTAAGTCAAATTATGTTCAAAATAACGAACATAAGCCGCTTGTTTATTGGAGATACATTGATGACATTTTTTGTATCTGTGAAAATGACGATCAACGCTTAAATAATTTTTTAAATCATTTTAACACCAAAGAATCGATAATTAAATTTGCTATTGGAAAAGAAACAGACCAACAACTTTTTTAGAAATTCTTGTTAAAAAAGACATACACAGTTTTGAAACAAAAGTATACAGAAAACCTACACACACAAGCAGATAACTAAATCTTTACTCAAATCATACAATCATGGTTATAAAAAGTCTATATGATAATTTGCAAAGATGAAAATTTTGTTGAAGAAAAATGTTTTTATAAAAATGTTTTTAATCAAAACAATTAACCTAATGATTTCATTGAAAAATATTTTTATAAATGCGAGAATCCAAAATTCAAACAAATCCAAAATAGGCCAATTACAAACCTCTTTATCAGTGGCGTGCCGTGGGTCTAGGGGCGGGGGGACAAGCGCAATTAAGGGCGGAATTGACCCGGATTAATCAGCTATATATTCCATCCATCAAGATGGGTCCCCACGGTAGTATTTAGGGGCCATGTGTCATCGTAGTGAGTCGCAAGATAACAAATCGTAAAATATATTAGGCATCCCATACATAATAAATATACGAATATTTAAAAAAAAAATTAATACATATTCGTAATACGTGTGTAAACTAAAAATGCAATGCTTAATAATGCCAAGTTACTTGTTCTGGTTTGGCTGCTGGTACATCTTTGATAGTTATTGATCCTCGCAAGTCTACTAAAAGAGCGTTCAGCACCAGCGCTATTAGTGTCTATTGTAAAAAAAATCTAAAAAGGTTACACAAAGATGGGTATGATGGTTCTAAATTATTGGAAATTAGGAAAGACAGATATTCTTGGTATTTTATGGCTTGCTCTTCCTTTACTTTACTTATTAGGGCAGAAAACTGTTTATATTCATCGACTATAGATGTCCCGATGTCTTTATTATAAAATATTTACTTATACTAAAATATACTTTTTCGATTTTCATCATTATCCTCCAAATTAGTTAAACAACTAAACTTTTGAGATAATTTTATAAAATCCTCAAAACGACGGTCCAATGTCTCAATAAAAACGTCTAAAATTCTGTAAAATACTGACACATTAAATTTGTCTTCAGGACTTTCATGTACATAATCGGGTTGAACCTCATCAAAAAACTTTTTGGACCTTCTAATACGTTTATTAGCAAATGTGATTGATATACCACATTTCTCTGCAAGAGTAGTTGCATCATTTTGAAATCTTGTAAAATTCTCATTATTTCTAACACTCATTAGATCTTTTTTTGTAGATACAATCATTGCTTCCGCTGCACATAGCATATAATTTGATAATTATATGACAACAGAAATTTAAATTCGAAAGTTTCTATAATATTTAATATTCCCGATGCTTCTGCTGTTTGTTGAGCAGTATCGTTTTTTAGTTCGCCGGTTAGAACTTTCTCACAAGTTTCTTCAATGATATGAATATTAACATAGAATGAATTAACTGCTTTAGAATGACTCGCCCACCTAGTGGTTGAAAGTTTTTTCAAAGATAATTTTGCCTCTAAAGTTTCTCTAAAGAGTGTTGTTCTTGGGATTTTCTGAAAAGATTTATTTGAGGAAAACTTTCTGTAAAAAAAAACGTAAACCTTTTCTAATATACCGAAGAACAACTTAACCCTCAGTATTAGAACTTACTGCATCTATGAGGACGAGATTAAGGTTATGCGCACAACAATGTATATAGACAGCTTCTGGAACAATATTCTTAATTTTAGACTGAAGCCCATTTAAATGTCCAGACATTACACTAGTTCCGTCCTATCCCTGACCACGACAAAGTTTTATGTCAATATTAAGGTTCTTCAGTTCTTCAATCACTGTAAGGAAATAAGTTTCAGCAGATCAATCAGGTATATCAGTAAATTTAAGAAACCTTTCTTCTGGTATACCAAATTTAATGACAAATCGGCAGGATAAAGATAACTGTTCCTTTTTATTATAGTCAAGCGTTGAATCTACGATAATAGAAAAATAATTTGGCTGTTTAATATCATTTGCAATGTCAATTAGGACCCCAAGAGCCAGATGATACAATAGCTCATTTTGTATTCGATTACTGGTATATTTCGAGACTTTGGATGCATTTTCTAAGTGATTTGCGAGCATAACATCATATTTTTTCAAAAGATCGACAAGTTCTAAGAAATTCCCCTTATTTTTACTTGTATCTGACTCATCGTGGCCTCGTAAGGGTAAACATTGCTTCGCAAGATACAATATTATATCTATCAACCGTTTTAAAGCTTCTCTTTTCTTCAGAATTTCACTTTTTTTCTCATTTCAATTGCTCCTGAATTACGGTAGAGGTTTGAAATAAACGCAGTTTCATCACAAAAAACTTGTTAGTAAGGGATCTATGTAATTTGCCTTCTTCGTGTTGCTTTATCTACAACTGGGTATAGGTAAGTACTGTAGTCTGTAGAATACTTAAATACCACTATTTAAAAACAATACATTAACTCATTTTTGTTTAGAGTGTCTTTAAAAAATCTGTAGAAAATGTTGGCAAAAATTCCCTCAATATAAAAATCGACCATTTCTTAAATACCAAGTGTTTCTTATTTTTAAGGACTTTTTGTAAATATTTTTCTTAATAATAATTGTAGAACGAATTGCACAACATTTGTTATGAACTTGAGGATTTTGTAGTATTAGAAATCTAGGTCTTTTAACAGTTTTTACCTAAATTAAACGTGAATTTTTATTACCTTCGTATTTCAAATTTTTAGTTAGCAATCGTCAATTCTTGACTGATTTTGTTTAAAAAATATGAACTTTGTGTTTACTAACTTTAACTCTAAAGATCCTCATATTTTAAACTCAAGAATTTGTACTAAGTAGCGTTTTGTACAACATACTAATTCGACATAATAAAATATTCTACTATTTCAATATACACAATATACCCTCACCAGGATCGGCACTACTGCTACTATTACTCGTACTGGTGTTATCATCACTAGCAATTTCCTCCATCTCTATTTTTAATCTATTTAAATAAAATGTTTCACGTTATTGCATTCAAATAATAGATTAAAAAAGAAAAACAAAATAGGTACGCTTTCAATTTATTATAACATATCAAAATTACTAACAATAATCATAAGGTAGGTACTTACTCCAATTTTTCTTGTAACAGAAATTTTTGTAGAATATTTTTATCATTTCTTTGTGCTTAACCAGCAGCAAGGAGCAACCTTTGGCGTTTCTCTCTGCGATATGTAGCTCCTGACTTTTTCATTTTAGTTTTATTTAAATTGCTCATTTTAAGTATTTTAAAGAATTAAAGCGAAACTGTTCACGATTAATATGTTAAAAACAAAAATCCACCAAAAATAAAAGGGTTTATAATAAAGAAACCTAGAGCATACACTATACAGCAAATTTCGGTTATGCGGACTGAACTATCTGGATTCCCGCCCCAGCCACAATTGAGCAATGTTGCCGCGTGTTTTTTTACTTCATTGATGAAGGGCACCGGTTGTTTAGGGCCGGAGGGGGCATTCGCCCCCTACACGGCACGCCACTGCTCTTTATACTATACATAACTAACTTATCAGATAAAATAAAACGAATAGGTAAACGTTTTAATATAAGAACGATGTTTAAGACACAAAATACGCTTAGAAGCAAACGTACGACAACAAAACCTAACAATAAACAAGAAAATACGAAAATGTTATTTATAAAATTCCGTGTCAATGCAATAAATTTTACATAGGAAAAACCTGTAGGCCATTACCCAAAAGAATTAAAAAACACCAAACATACAAAAAAAAATAGAGAATTTCAAAAATCAAGCATTCACAAACATGCACTAGACAAATCTAAGATGATCAAATTGGAATGCTTCTAGTATCTTGGCTAAAGAACCGCGTTCAAAAAACATGAAATAAAAGAAAGTGCCTTAATATTGTAAAACAAAAGTAATTGTGTAGCATCTTCTTCCATTAATTTTAATAACACATGGTTAAATTTGCTAAATACTGAAGTAAAAGAAGACACCTCAAAATACAATAAATTAAAATGAAGATACCCTAGGTACACATATGTTCTTACCTTATTTTAACAATAACACCTTTAAATTGACATACATTGACATTCTGTCAGAGATTAGCCATTCTGGTTCTATTTCTGATACTAAACATAAGAAATATTCTGCTTTTAGTTTTTTCTATTTTGAGATTTTCTGAAGACAAGGGCAGACTTTCCCCCGAAACTTTCAGGAAACCAATATTTTTCAGTGTTTCCTCGGGTACCCTCATAGTGGACCCAGAACTTAAGACTGCCTATTAAATTTATCAGGTGATTATTATATTTTTTTGGTTATAATTGTGGTTGTGGCAAAAAACAAAAGTAGTTTTAAATCGGAGTAATTCTCAAAACGCGCCGACTTTTCAGTAATTTATTACGCTTTTCTAGATCGACAGCCACATTTTATATTTGACTTTACATCCGGTTCATTACTGAATTCAAACAATTGGATAGCATATTACATTTTTAAAATAATAAGGTACCTTGTGTGAACTTTATATAAAATAATATTACTCAAATATAAGTAACACAATTTATTTTTAAATCACAACTTGGAATAAGCCCGTCTCGTATAACAATCGATACCAGAATGCCTACGAATATTATTTCTTAAAAAAAAAAAGTCCTTATCGCCAGCCCGATTAGATAAGTCCTTATCGCCAGCCCGATTAGATATTGGGTTTCACGTGCCCGTCTTGTTTATATTAACACCATTTACAGTCCCTCATGCAGCCTGTGTTATTCTCCTCTAGTTTGATGCAGACACATACGGGGCGATAATAGTCGGCTAACCTGACATTCTTCACGTCCACGTGAAGCCTTATGCTCTATCTGAAACCAAACAGAAAAAAAAACAAATTAAAAATGTATTCGACGCATGCGAATGAATTTATTCGTCTTCTGAGCTGCTCTCACTTGATGAGACACTCGTAACAAATAATTTCATTCGGTCTGAGGGACATATCCCTGTATATGCCTTTCTCGAACGTTTCGATCCTGGCAACTCGTCTACAACGTAACGATCTCTATCAAGAACTTTCGTAACAACAAAGGGTCCTTTATACCGTGGCTCGAGCTTCCGACTTTGTCCGCCATTGGATCCCTTTGCTTTTTGGACAAGAACATGTTGTCCAACCCCAAACGTTATTGGGCTAGCATGCTTTTTATCGTAAAGTTCTTTTTGGTACCTTTGTCTAGACTTAACTCTTTGAGAGACCTTGTCCCTCAACTTTTTTATCTCTGAGCACCGAGCTTGTGCTGTACATACTTCGGCCGTCAAAAAGGCATCGTTAACACCTCTAGGACGATAACCGAAAAATACCTCATAGGGACTCTTCCCAGTCGTGGAATTAACCGTCGAATTAATTCCCCATTTCACGCAACTTACAGCTTCATCCCAACGCGTTTCGTCTTCAGTTGAAGCCATAAGTGCTGAAAGGATCGAGCGATTCATTCGCTCTACTTGGCCGTTAGCCCTAGGAGTCGATGTAGCACATAATACTCGTTTAATACCTAACCTTAAACAGTATTCCGTAAAATTTTTGCTCGTAAAAGCAGTGCCACGATCACAAATAATCCTTCTTGGAACACCAAACATTTCAATGATGTTATCCAGGAAATTAAGCACAGGGCCGGTCTTTACATTTTGTACTGGCTTTAAAAATACAAATTTTGTAAATCCGTCGACTGCAACAATAAGGTATGCATTTTTCTTTACACTTTTTACAAATGGACCTAGATGATCAAGGTGCAGAGTATCCATTGGAACTTTTTGTTTTTCTATAGGATGTAGACTTCCTCGTGGCTTTCCAGAGGGGTTTTTATTATAAAGGCATCCCAAACACGAGTTTATATAATTTTTAATGTATTTTCTCATTGATGAAAACCAATATCGTGCACTTATTGTATCCATCGTTTTGTCTACAGCAAAATGGCCTGCTTCGTCGTGATAATACATTAAAATTCTTCTCCGTGCATTTTTTGGAATGACCCATCTTTTACCATGTTCGGTTTTTCTAAAAAGTCTTCCTTCTTTTAAACAGTAATCTTTATGAGTTACTTTTTCTTGAGCATTACTAGGCTCTCGTGATAAAATATCAATTAATGTTTTACATTTGGCATCTTGAAGCTGCGCTGATAGGATCCAATCATCTTCATGAACATTCACTATTAGGACCTCGAGGAATTCATTTGCATTTTCGTTGATGCTACGGCTCAATGCGTCCACATGTACCATCTTAGTTCCTGCGCGGTATTTAATAACAAAATCAAATTCTTGAATAGACAACCACCACCGTGCTATTCGGGGTACCAAGTCTCGTTTCATGAGGGTGTGACGTAATGAGTTACAATCTGTCACAACTTTAAACTTTACACCAATTAAGTATATGCGAAATTTCTTTAATGAACATACTACTGCCAAGGTTTCCAGTTCATAGGAATGATAGTTTTGTTCCTCTTTGGTTGTAGCTCTACTGAAATATTGAACTGGTTTAAGTGTTTCATCTTTTTGTCTTTGGAAAAGTATTCCTCCCAAGCCAACTTTGCTAGCATCGCAGTGTACTTCCGTATTCGCCTCCCTGTTATACATTGCTAAAACAGGTCTCTCTATGAGCTTCTTTTTTAAATCTTGGAACGCATTTTCTTGTTCATCACTCCAAATAAAGGATGAGTTTTTGCGAGTAAGAGTGGATATCGGCTTAGCAATGGCAGCAAATCCCTTAATAAATTTTCTAAAATAACTGGTCAGTCCTAAGAAACGTCTAACCTCATGTACATCCTTGGGCTGTGGAAAATCTGCCACAGCTTTAATTTTGTCATAACCGGGCCTTATGCCTTCGCCTGTGATCTCATGGCCTAAGTATTCTATTTTCGTTTGAAGAAAATAGCACTTGCTGAGTTTTAGCGTCATCCCAGCAGTCCTAAAAAGTTCTAAGATCGATTTAAGTCGTTCTATGCCTTGTTCGATAGATACTGAAGGTATAAGTACATCGTCAAGGTACGCCATAGCAGTATCATATCGTAATGGACCTAATATTTTGTTCATAGCCCTTTGAAAAACTGCTGGAGCATTAACAAGGCCAAAAGGCATCCTTAAATACTCATAATGACCATCTGGTGTTACAAAACCTGTCATGGGAATCGAGTCTTCCTCAACCGGGATTTGATGGCATCCGGAAGCCATATCCAAGGTTGTATAGAATTTATTACCTTCAATAGTATCTAGAATATCATCAATTCTAGGTAATGGTAGCTTGTCTTTAACAATTTTTTTATTTATGGCCCTGAAATCTACGCACATGCACTCTTCTCCATTTTTCTTTTTCACCAACAGGATAGGACTAGCATAAGGTGACTCCGACTCTCGAATGATTCCATTATCAATAAGATCTTGGACTATCGTACGCACTTTTTCGCGATTTGCAAACGCCATGCGATAAGGTCTATACGTAACTGGCTCATTGTCGGTAAGTTTTATAGACATTTTCGTAACATGCGTCTTACCAACTTCCTGTAAACTGGTAGCGAAACAGTCTCGGTACTCGTTAAGCACTTTGATTAGACTGGCGTTCTGATTTTTACTTAATTCCGGATTTATTTGACCTTTGATATCTTCTAATGTAAAAGGTTTTAGGTTTAATGTTTTTGTTGTAACACAATGAACGGAGGTTATATTAGAATCTTCCTGACATGTATAACCCCTAGCAACTACCCTACCTTTTTCGTAACACACAGTATTATCAGAAAAATTTATAATTGGCAAATAATTACTTTGTTTTAGATTTATAACACAAGGTAAAATAACATGATAATTATTTTTCCAATTTCGCCTATGCAAATCAATAAAAACATCATCAGAAGTTCCGTTATTACATAAAGCAATATGTCCAATATAGTTTGGAGGAATCGTTGTAGTTTCTTTGGCACGTAATTCTATTTTGTTAGACAAAAACTCGCTAATTTTACTAAGATCAACTTTTTCGTGATTAAATAAACGTATTTGGTTACCTCTGACTACCACCGTTACGTTATCATTATTTAAAAATGGTTGCCCTACAATAACCGATACCTCTTGTACATGATCAGGTACTACAAGAGCCTCTACAGGGACGGTAGCTAAATCAACCTTTAATTTTAGCTTAACTTTTGACTTTGCTACAACAGAACCTCCGGCATAGCCGCATAATCGTACGTTTGTAGGTTCACATTTTAAATTTAAATTATTTGCATCCGATTCACGGATTGTGACTGCAGCACAGCCTGAATCAACATAACCTCGTAAAGGTTCACCGTTTATAAGGCAGTCAATAAAATAGCAAGTATTAGATGTTTTATTATGAAAAAGACTTAAAATTGGTTTAGACTCACCATTGTTTACTCGATCCGGGCGACTTCCAAGGTTCACTTTGCAACGGTTTGCTTCATGCCCTAACAAATTGCATTTTGTGCACACCACACGCGGTTTGGTACACTTCGACTGAAAATGACCTATCATTTTGCAGTTAAAACACTTAACATTTTGAGCCTCCTGTTTTTTATACGGTTGAAAACGTTTAGTTGAAAGCGAATGACGTAAATCCACTTTTGGCGAACGTTTAACAACTTCACTTTTGGCAAGTTTTGCCTCAACTTGATTGTCGTCGCGTAGCATTGATAGATACTCCTCAAATAATGCCTCGGGACTTGCGTAACGCCCCGCTCTTGCTGCATTTTGTATGGTGACATTCGGAATACCATCAATTAAACAGGACACAGCATTCTTTCCTGATATTTGGCAAGTCCTCATAAGCTCCATTTTTCTAAAATAATAGGCTGTCATGGTCTCATTAGGTGTTTTGTTTCTATCCAGCATTTTTCTTAAAGATTTAGCATAATC
This sequence comes from Kuschelorhynchus macadamiae, assembly GCA_030620095.1. Classification (NCBI taxonomy): domain Eukaryota; kingdom Metazoa; phylum Arthropoda; class Insecta; order Coleoptera; family Curculionidae; genus Kuschelorhynchus; species Kuschelorhynchus macadamiae. Next base: position 738,948 of record JAUTXW010004731.1, read on the forward strand.
GACATGGTCTGGAAATGTTTTGGCTATTAAACACTTCCATTCTGCCCAAGTATAACTTACACAACTTAAGCTATGATACCATGTTTTTGCCATACCTACTAAGCGAGATTGCATATGGTATATCGTGGTCACATCATCCCATTGATTTATAGCTTTCAATTGCTCAATTTTTTCCAACCACTTAACGGCAGGCATATTTTCATTTTCCGGAGAAAATTCGGGTATGCAGTCGCTTCGGACCGTAAGCCTACGACTGTCTATTCCCGGGTTACCTTGTTTGGACATTGCCTCTATCATAGTTTCCAGCCTCTTAATTCGAGCCTCATAAATATTTCTATCTGTTTCCAGTAACTGTGGAGAACTACCAACCTGGTCAACACTCCCAGTGCCTTGCCTATCACTGTTGTCAGACGCTTCCCTAATATTTGGAACGTGAACCAAAATTTGAGAATGCCTGTCATCGTATTTAGGCACGCCAGAATTTGATGAAGTTAATTTTGGCGTTACCACCTTTTTTTTGTATCTTCCCTCGTATAAGGCAGATTTATTAGTGCGTTTTGGTGGAGTACGGCTGCCTTTCTGTTCTACGGTACCTTCCCTTTGATTGACGGGACTTACAGGACGAATCACTACTTGAACTAGAACTAAAGCTACTGGATCTATTTCGACGTTTGCTTGATTTTCCCATAGTACACTAACACTTAAATTCTCTAACTCACTTAAAAACACTTAAAACTAATTGTCTTTTAATCTAACCATAAAACTACACACAAAAATGTTTATATTCCGACGTAAAGTTCACCCCACACCTGAACTGTGAACTTTATATAAAATAATATTACTCAAATATAAGTAACACAATTTATTTTTAAATCACAACTTGGAATAAGCCCGTCTCGTATAACAATCGATACCAGAATGCCTACGAATATTATTTCTTAAAAAAAAAAAAAGTCCTTATCGCCAGCCCGATTAGATAAGTCCTTATCGCCAGCCCGATTAGATATTGGGTTTCACGTGCCCGTCTTGTTTATATTAACACCATTTACAGTCCCTCATGCAGCCTGTGTTATTCTCCTCTAGTTTGATGCAGACACATACGGGGCGATAATACTTGTATTATTAAAAATTAAGGTAGAAGGATTTTTAAAATATTTTCTGTATACTCGATATTATTTTGATATAATAGTTCAAAGTGGTGTAAACATATATACGGTTGAAATCTCATATATTATAGTGCACACTTAATAATCGGTAAATTTCCTTTACCCGGAAAAGTCTGAACCATTTTTAGTTCAGTACAATGTACTGTCTTATCAAACATTTTTATTGGGCGCCATTTTATTTCAATATATTGGACCTTTACCAATATTTTACCAGTTTCTACCTATGTCAAACTTGATTTTGGGCATAATTTTAAATGAATTCAAGAAGTAGTTTTTCCATTGGCACACATCGCAATTTTGTAACGTCATGTTGAATTCGCGCTAGTTTATCTTTATATCATATTTAATTTTTCTCCAAAATTTACAGTTAATTGAATAAGAAGATTTTTTACGTTAATTTTTTTAACACGTTATTTGTTTTTATTTCCAGAATATAAACCACACAATCATCAGATATTGGTAGAGATGGCAAAGAAAAATCTAAAAAAACGAGCAGAAATAAAAACAAACAAAAACAATGAGAACAAAAAGTTTGTAACATTTGAAAAGAATGAGTTAGTGTGGCTACGTGCAAGTAACATTTCATCAATGGAAGATAAATAAATTGAAAAGCTATTCTTACTCTGTGAAAGACCATTCCGCATTAAAAGATTTGCGGGACCAAATGCATATGAATTGGAAAAACTAGAGGGAGGAGTTCGTGGTATATTTAATACAAGATTGTTGAAACTGTACCAGGGACCCAAAAATGAAGAGCACACAAAATAGGATGATCAGAATTTGAAGATTTCATAGGATATGTTAGAATAATTAGAATTTCATAGGATACGTTAGAATAATTAGGATGTCATAGGTTAGATTAGTGTATTTAGAAATGTATAGGAAATATTAGAATTTCATAGGAAGCGAAATTGATGATGTTAAAGATGAATATATATATGCAAGTTTATTGTCAATTAGTTTACCAAAGAACGGAGATATTATGGAGCTACTGGTTTGGTGGGGCTATGGACCAGTGTTAAGAAACAAGCATTATTTGAAATTTATTAGTAATTTTCTTTTGGGAATAAAATTATAATCAATTGGTGGGGCTATGCAACAGTTCGCGCAGACAATCCGTTAACCAGTACCATCTCTCTAAACCGCCACCTATACGGGAAGTGCTCAAGTTTAATTCCTCGGAGATAGAATCCGGTAAGCAGGTTGAAAGCGATATCAATATCGATAGCCACAAGGCGTTGGCCAATCAGAACTTTCCATGTTATAAACCACAAAAAAATTAACGTAAGGAAATAAAACTGACTGGCAAAGGACAAACGGGACATTTTGAGTCTAGCCACAAGCAGCCAAAGTAAAGGTTATCATAATCTGAAAGAAAAGAGCATTAAAATAAAAGTGAAGAAAAGAAAATAAAGCTCGTGAAGCCAGCTAGAGGTTTCAGTTCCAATTTCAGTTCTAGTTTTTTTATTGTCCAAGTTCAAGTTTCGGAGTTCCAATTCCATTTCCGGTGCAAATTAAAGTCCAAAGCACGTGTTGAAGTTGGAGGTCATTTAACCCTTGCCGTTGACCTAGTCCGAAGGTCATTGACAAAAATCAATAACAGAATCATCTGTCTGAGGAATTTAGTGGCTGAACCTTTAGGATAAGTACCCCATTTAAAAACTGGGCAATACTGTGCAACATTTAATTTGTTTTATTTAGAAAATATTAAAATTAAAATATCAAGCTAGAAATCTGTGAATTTCTTCTTCAAATTTATCATTTTTAAATTAATAAAGGATCATATATATAGTTCAACATTTCATTGGTTTAGGATACAATTAGTATATATAAGTAAGATCAGCGTTTGGCCAAACATTTAGGGTAGTAATAAATATAATATGTACCAAGATATTTACAGTAATTTGTGACTGTTTCTTTTATATCACACATATCATATACCTATTTTTTTGGTGTTTTTTTTTAATAGGAATAGACTTGCTACTGTTACACGCTATCTTGAATTCGTAACCCAACTTTACCAGCTTATCACTATATCACACTCAATGTTTGTACAAAATTTGAAATTAATCTAATAATTAGTTTTGTTCAGACTGTTTTTTTAATTATTTTATTAGAACGCTATTTTGTTTTGCTACCTTATATTCATACCAAAGTGTTACAAGTTCATTCTTATGTAGCATTTTATTTTTTTGCAAAATTTGAGGTAAATTGATTAATTAGTTTTTTTAGTAATAATTTTTTAATGTTTCACTAATTTCAGATTTCAAAAATTTTATTTGGTCGCTATTTTGTTGTGCCATCTTGAATTAGTACCGCAGTTTTACTCGTTCATCTCTATACGCAATTTGAAATCAGTTCATTAAGTAGTTTTTTCAGGATGAATTTCTAAATATTTTATTAAGCCGCCATTTTGTTCCACCATCTTGTATTCGTACCAAGATTTTAGCAGTTGATTCCTACATAATACTTGATTTTTCTACAAATTGGATAATTAGTTATGTAATCACTTTTTAACGTTTCATTAGGCCGCCATCTTGTTTCTGCATATTGAATTTTTACCAAAATATTACCAGGTTATCCCCATATGAGCCTTAATGTTTTACTAAAATTTGAAGATAATCTAATGAATAGTTTTTAGGCTATGCCGTGAATTGACAGACAGACGAGACAAACCGACAGACGGACCTGCGGAAATTATAAAACATATTTTTGGGCATCTAGAGACGCTAAAACTCGAAGATATGTAAAACCTGAGCGAGTGATTTTTTCAGATTACAAAAATTTTATTTGTAATTATATTGTTCCGCCATCTTGATTTAGTACCACAGTTTTACTAGTTCATCTCTATACTACAATTAGTTATGGTACATAATTTGAAATCAGTTTATTAAGTAGTTTTTTTCATGCTGAATATTTAAATACTACGCCGACATTTTGTTTCGCCAAAAGACAGATCGACAGACCGACAAACTAACAGTCAGGCGGACAGACCGACGGAATCGAGAAAACTTATTTTTCGTCATCTAGAGATCCTGAAACTCGTCCTGAAACGTAAAAATCTGAAAAAATGTCGGAGGGTGAGTTTTTCACGATTACAATACTTCACTTTTACGAGGGAAGTAAAAATGCTAATGTTACATGTTAATAAACAATAAAGAGAGTGACAAAAATGAAGATATAATAATAAAAAATAGCAGATAAGACAATGCCTATTAATTTCGTTTTGTATGCCTACAAATTTTAATAGATTAATAACAGCAGGAGGCTCCGAAAAATAATTGATACTTACTTGATGATTAATTTAAACTAATAAAAGTATTTGATTTAGTTTTGTGAGCGTCCCGTAATTTAGGTTCATTTAACTTTGTTTTTATTTGAAATTTTATTTTATTGTTTATTTTATTTTTAAAATTTAAAATTCTTTGGGTTCAATACTAGATATGGAAATCCAAGAATATTCAGATTCATAATTATTCCTTTTAGAGAGTTTAATTAGTAATGCTTCACTGTAACAGATTTAGGCAATTTAACGAGAATTTATTACAAAACAGCAATGAAGTATGTATACAACTTGTAATTTAACACTATAAAAAATACTGAATTTGAAAATAATCAGAACAGAAAAATACTATATTTACTATAAGGCAACGAATGATGCGCAAGTAGATTTTTACACAAACATTTTCGTTCCTGACCTGACGAATCACTGACTTGACTGAGAACGATTACACTAGAATTTATGTGAAAATGTGATAAGATCTCAAAATTATTCTAAATCGAAAAGAAACTACAGCTTGGTTTTCAAAATTAAGAGAAATTAATCAAAAACAGTTAAGCACAAAATATAAAGAAGATGATGCTGAATTAGCATAACTCCGTTAAATAGGCAGCAATTTCATGAATTCTTCGGTATGTTCATTAATAAGTTTTAGAAAAAAATATGTTGGTAAAAACACCTAATGGCATTTCTCATAAAATTGTGACAAGGCCTCTCAAACACCTTTTAAAGCTGCGTTAAAATTTTTCGCGAGGAAGTAAATTAGCATAGTAATAACAACTCTAAGACAAACCTTGGTGGTCAATTTGTAAGTATGAGCCTTGGTTTTGATTCACCCCCTGTTCAAAATAGGTCATGATTTTTAGAAGAGCCTACAATGGAATTTTCAAATTGCTTGTACCTATTTGAAAATCCCAAAAAGTTCCTAATTTAAAGTTCGACGATAGTCGTATCCTAGCCACAAAATATATAACCTACTTAAATAGGACCTTATTGAATCTTCACATAGTTTTATAGGAAGTGTTAATCAATACAAGGACCGAGAACGACAGTGGGTTCCGCACGACGACATTTTCGTTTTTAACAGAAATCATGGAGCCGCCACTTTTAGAAACGCTTATTTTAAACTTCTAAATGTGTCAATTTTTGATACGAGACCAGAGAGCGTTTACAAATGAAGAAACAAATCAGCCAAGGAGTATGGCCAATATAATATTCCTAAATTATTAAAGATTAAGTAAAAACATTGCTGCACTTGAATGACCTTCCTAAAATAACCTGCTCTCTGATTAACCCTTTTCACGATCCTATTCATATCCAATATTACAATAATGATTGAGCTAGTTTCATTCCTAGCATTATTAAATGCCTGATAATTAATCAATTGCACATACGTATTCAACAAGAAAGGCTTCATTAAAGACGAGATATGAATTAGATACCAATGCACGGGAAAATGATGAATTAACATTTCAATCTCAAATTTGGGAAAACAATTTGATAAGGGCAAGAGTTTATTACTGATATAAAAACGTTACAAAAAGTCCGTTGCACGTGCTTTTAGCATATGCTCATATCGCTAGTAAATTGCGATATCTTGGGTATGCCCGCCACGAAAATAATATGCTTACTAATGTTTCGATCCCATCGTTTGACAAAATAATAAAGAGGTTATGCAAATATTTAACACTAGAATGGAATATAAAACTAATAGTATAATGAATAACAAGTTTCTAAAACAGCATATTTCACAGAGTATAACGATTTGAAATCACGAGTCATAGGCGATTGATACAAGTCATACTAGTGTGACGTTAGTTTCCAAAATGTATTATACACTATACTTTTTCTACTGCTGTATTAGTAACCATTCTCTTACGTACAGTTTACGCACTAAGTAAAACAATTCTTACGCATAATTGTGCGCAAATTGTACAGTTGAGCGTTATAATAAAGCACATTTGTGAGTTGTACTAAGATACATTTGTGCGTTATAATGTATAGTGTGGCTATCAAATTAGCCTTGAACCGCTCAAATCGCTAGTTGCACTCGTTCGTGCAGTAATCTTTCCCGTTTGTAATAAGGACCTTACTATTCTCGGTATGTAATATACTATTTTCTACGACTGTTAAGATGATCTGCTATTTGATAATAAAAAAAGATATGCGTCAAAGCCTAGTCCTGAAAGGTTAATCTTGTTCTTGTAACTAGTTTGTACAAAAGTAGTTTAAAATCATATCAATACCATGGTGGGAGGAAAAAGGTGTGCTCGCCAGCCAGCGCATGTACAGGGTGTTCCAACGAGGACTGAACAGGGACCTATTTTCGACCTTCCTTGTATTTTAGAAAAATTCAAAATAGCCAATCGATGTATTTTTTCTTGTAGAATCCAAAAATGTCATCGAAAAAATATTTGAACCAGAAACAAAAGAGTTACGCTATGAATCAGGTGTTTTTTAAATGGAATGTATCGTTTTTTATACGATTTTTGGAAAGAGTGATTTTTTTTGTCCGTTCTGATTAAAAGATTTGATTTTGCGATAGCTGTTTATATTACATTTTAATGTTTTACAAACTAAAATTTTAGCTTCACCTGTTTAAAATATACGATAGGTTGGTATAGGTGATCAAGGTAAAATGACGTTTGAATGCTTTGTCAATAAAAATTGACATTATTTTAATTATTGTCGCAGTCTTCACCTAAAAAATATATATTTGACTCTGATCGAAATGAAATACTCTTTGGACGAGAGACTACAGATTGTTATGCTATTTTACAAGTGCCAAGAAAATGCAAGAGAAGCAAGAAGAAGATTTATTGCAAATTTTCATAGAAATATATCCATCAATACAATTCTAAGGATAAAAAACCTATTTGAGGAAAATAAAACTTTACATGATAGAAAAAGAAATATACAAAGAAGAAGAAATTGAGACCAGGCCATTATAAATTATTTTCAAGTTAATCCAACCAAATCTATTTCGGATGCAGTTCGGAAAGTTCAGTACGGTGGCGGTGTAAGGCGCAGAAGAGTTACCCGAGGGACTGTTCACAGGACTCTGAAAATTCATAAATTTAGGCCTTTTCGTATCCTTCCACTTCAGCACCTAACACCGGCACAAAAAGAACTTCGCTTCCAATTTGTTTCTCAAATGGTAATTCGGCAAGAAAACGAAGACCCTGATTTATTCAAAAATATTGTGTGGACCGACGAAGCTACTTTCACAACATCGGGAGTATTCAACAGACATAATAGTCACCACTGGGCCGTTGAAAATCCAAAAAAGTTCCAGACTATTAAATTTCAAGGGAGGAATTCTATTCATGTTTGGTGTGGGATAAAAAACAATAAAATTTTGGGACCAATATTTTTTAACGGGACTTTAAATGGGCACAGATATTATGAGTTTTTAGAAAACGAAATTGAAAATTTTTTGGAAGACTTACCATTGGCAGAATATCAGAATTTAATTTGGCAACATGATGGGGCGCCTCCTCATGCCGTGCATGATGTGGTTCAATTTTTAAATCGGCGCCATAACGAATGGATAGGGCGAAATGGAACATATGCTTGGCCGCCCAATAGCCCCGACCTCTCAGTTTTGGATACATTTCTTTGGGGCCATTTGAAGAACGTCGTATACAGACAACGAAACGAAAATATTCAAGAGATCATGGGAAAAATTGTCGATGAAATAAACCACCTAAACCAGGAAAATCATATTGTAACAGCAAGTTACAATATGCACGTCAGAATATGTGAGGTAGCTTTCAAAAAAAATATAGTAGGCTCTGGAAATAAACGTCAATAAAAATTGTAGGTTACGTTACTAGTCTTGTCATATACGTAGGAAAATATACTGCTAGTATCCTATTTCCTTTCACGTTAAAAGTGTGTCCAAAACAAAGCATTTTCGCATACGTCACGTCAATTGTTTACTTGTCAAATTTAAAATTTTGTACTGCATATGAAATTCGGGATCAAAGTTTTTTTGAGGTTTAGAAGTTTTAATTTAAACGAATCACCGTTTTTAGTAAAGTAAATTGGAATGCATAATGATCGAGTACATCCTAAGCCGTGGCTATGTGCTTTTTTTTTAACGCCGTCATTCGCCTTAATAGTGTTTGGAGCACTGATGGAGATGTAGTCGAATTTCCCTAAATGCTTAAAAGTTTTTTACAGCGGGTTTGGGAAGAAGGTTTGAGCCCCATTTTACTGATGTTTTGAGATGGTTTTCTTTCGAATATGAAAATAGCAATAAACTAAAAAAGCTGCTGCTGATTTGATTGACTTAAGTACGGTAAGAAAAAACACCAAGAGAAAAACGAATATTCTTTGAAGAGTTTTAAGATAGAGGAATATTTTCATGAATTTTGTTGTTGCAGGTTCTATACTGATTTGAATAAAAGTGAAAGGAACAGATTTGACATGTGGGTAAGTAGTAATTATTATAATAAAATGATATACTCTGAGATACAGCATTAAATATTTAGAAGATATAAATGTACCATATACATATTAACTAAGCCCCATTTAATTTCCTACGTAATATAGAGTATACAAACCTACAAACATTGAACTAGATTAATGTTCGAAGGTACAAACACTTCAAATGATAGTCAAGGAAAACTCTTTCTGATTATCGGAGTAACTAAAACCACTGGAAGGGTGATGCCACCAAAAACTTTTCACCCACAATATTTTTGTATAACCAAACAAAAAGTGTTCAAACCTGTCAATTATAGTTTTCAGAATAGATTTTTTTCCTATATTCATCCCTCTAACTGCATATACATATCAATCCCCACTTGATTTCCCACATATATATCTAACTGTTTTAAAGTTACTTGGAAAGAAGGTTCAGTGGTGGTCTTACGAAGGAATATCAAGAGGCCCTATTTCAGTTTTTGTTCTAGAACCTACTGAAGACAGAGCTTTTATATTTTTAAAATTGCATCACAATCATTTTAAATGAATAAGTAAGCTGTCTCTACCTAAGGCACTGCAATGCTTTGCCATAACAGACTATGCTATGTGAAATACTTGTGGTTTAAATTTTATTTATTGTTATTGTTTGAAAAGTTTCTGTTTAATTTAGACTGACCTGCGTATGTATGTGGCCCATCTGCATTTGCTGACCTTTCTTGATCATCCCAATCTATTCAGACTTGACTCAAATGGCATAAAAAATGTAAGCCGTTGCTAAAATATTGCCTAAAATTTTTTAATTTCCCAGCATTGCCATCTAAATGGTACAAAAATTGGATGGAGTGTACTAAAGACATTAAATAAACTTAAACTTAATAGGTGATAAAAAACTAAATGATTGACCAAATAATTCAGGCATTATTTATTAAATGTAATATTTTTACTTAATCATTATTAAGTCTTTCACTTATTCTTCTTGTTTAGATATTGAATTACTGGCCTGCACAATGGACTCTAATGAATCTGTGTGCATATCCTAGATGTTGTCACAGTTTTTATTATGTGTAGGTACGGAAATATTCACATTTGAACATTCTCTTAAAATTAACTTGTCACAAGCATAGGAAAATGCAGCATTGCCCAAGAATAAATATATTGATTATTATATGAAAAGATAAGTTTATAAATATGATACATTTCATCAATAAGACTGCTGGTCATGATCCATTCAGGCTATGTTTAATGTTTTTATAATATGGTTTAATTCTAAAGTGTGAGAGTATAAAATTATAAATTTTAGGTAGAACAAATATGTCTCTAGATGGCCTTATGTTTAACAGAAGGCAATAATACATATTGCCAGGCAGTACTCCTTGTGTTAAGTTCATGACCTAGGTCATTTTTACGGAAAATTGAGCATAAATCTTAAGATTGTTTTTTTGAGCGATAAATAGGCTTAGCATTATTGTTTTATTAGCCCTAGCCCTATCTAGACTACTCTAACATAATTAAGTACAGATTCTACAGGAGAACAATAGACCATTCTCAGAGTTGTTAGCTGTAAGATATGTCATACAGAATTATATATTAATTTTCTAATTTTATTCGTCACATACTCAATATGATTTCTGTAATTTAGATTCTGATCTATTATTATTTGTGCCACTTAAATAATATATTATGTACAATTAAGTATTTCATAAAAATATAAAAAGTGATGTTAAATTTATTACACATATTATAGAAACAAAAAATAGAATAACTTCATTTTGCTACTACTTTCTAGAACTAGTTTACTACCGCAAAATTGTAATAAAAATATAATCTTTTATAATTCAGTCTCATACGCACATAAATAATTATTGGCATTTTCTAAAATAGCATTTTTGATTGAACACTAAAAATACAAACATTTTCTTTCCAAGTCCAATTTTTTATTAATAATTCAATAAATTTTTTTTCAAATAAGTTTTTTGTATTATTTAGTTATTTGTGTTTGTATGCTATTCGAATAAAAAAATTATTAATATTATTCTTATGTTGATTTTTATTTTATAGGCCACTCAGTTTCTGCCAAGATTTGCACCAAATTGTGTGAACAACTGCTATTCTGTAACAGAGAATTTCTCTCATTATTTTCAAAATCAGATTCACAGTGCTACTGCCATGCAACTTGGAATAAAGAGAGAAGGAAAAGACAAGTTAGATGTGAAGTTATGGACTAATTTTGTAAGTAAGCCTTTTTCGAACGTTATGCAAGTATGAATTTTTTGCTCCTCAAAAAAGAAAATATAAAATTTTTAGTTTAGATCTAATTTAAACAGTAAATAAAACAATTTCAAACACGTTTATTTTTTTGTAGAGTTAAGGGTTTAATCTCAGTTTGTACCCAGTATTTTCTCTCTTTTATTTCACTTTCGATATCTTAAAAAAATGGTACATTTATAACAACTTGGTTATTCTAAATGTTGGTTGGGCCACATTTTGCATTTAATGATCAAGAGCTTCATCAAAGCTAGCATTCAGTAGAAGAAATACCTTGTGCATTAAACACTGTATATGCTTGAAATCTAAAATTTGCTGCTAAGAAGCCTGTAAAAATATATAATCGAACTACTCGATTGGATACATTTTTCTACAATTTTTTGGGACAAAATGACTCCTTTAAAAAAATTTATTAAGTTAATTTTGATCCTGTCTCATGGAAAAACTATCGTGGAGTCGGGGTTTACCATAAATAAAAATATTTTAGTTGATAATCTGAAGAGTCCATTATCTGTCAAAGGCAAGTATATGGCGCAATTTATCAAATAGATGGTGCATTAAATGTTAATATTTCCGACAAAATGAGGGTATATGTTAAAAATGCTTACAAAACTTATCAGTATGCCCTTGACAACCAGAATCGCCGAAAAGAGAAAGAAAAAGAAATTGATCTCGAAAAAAAAAAGAGTGAACTTTTATCATTTAGAAAATAAAAAAAAACTAGAAAATCAAGCAGCATCCATGGAACTGGAAATATCGGAACTGAGACGAAAAATTTAAAATACTTATTTTCTTTTTTTTCTATAATCCTTTTAAATTTAATTTTTATAATGACATGTCGCTAGTATATATTATTTTTTTTTTGTAAATGGTTTGTATAATTGCATTTTTTACTTAATTTTCAATAGAACAGAATATCCTTTTAAAAATATATACCTCTTCCAGTTATTACTATAACATTTTCTTTTTTATTTTACAGAATTGGAGAAAAACAAGTTTTTAGCCATTTATTTTAAATGCTTAACTTTCAGTAGTCTCATTAATGTATGTATGTTAGTATATCGAAATAAGAATGTTATAATAACACTTAGATTTTAATCCTAGGTTTCAATTCTCTCACCCATTGTGATGGTACTGGATACTGACCACTTTAATACCGAAGAAATAGTCATTTTCAGTTGAAACACATTAAGAAGAAAAAAGCATTTTCCACTATTTAGGAATAGGAAAAAATCGATCGTTCTCAAAAAGGCTTGACTGACAATTAAACAGAAGAAGGACCTAAAGTCTCGGCCTCAGTTGTTAAAATTAAAATAAAAAAAAACATTAAAAATGTGACAAAACAGAAACAAACAGCACCTCAGTGATATATATATATATATATATATATATATATATATATATATATATATATATATATATATATATATATATATATATATATATATATATATATATATATATATTATATATATATATATATATATATATATATAACCTGCTGGACACTCGAACTGCATAACGTAATTTTTTGGGGTATTTTTAACGTTCGATATTTCAAAAACGGTAAGCTAAATTGAAATGCGGTTTTCGACGTCAGCTTACTCAAGGGTGTAGATTACAAACTCGACTGGTGGATCGCCAGATATGATGGGAAAAGGTTTGTACAGGGTGTAAACTAAAACTCTGCATTTTTTTCCAAATTTTATTTAACGATATTTTTTACAAAACAATATTTTATTTATTGTCATATACACCAAAATAATCTATGATTAGATACAAAAAAACAATTTCTCCCGTTTTTTGAAATTGCCATTTTTTCGGAATATACAGGGGATTTTCAAAAATTTGTACATGGTTTTACAAAAAAAATCCTAACTCACCAGTGATAGCTCACATCAAACTGATTGTTGTATTATTCTCATTATTTACAATACTGTCATCAGGAAAAAATACAATTATAATATACAGGAGTCTAAAAAAGCTTACAGTTGATTTCATTCCTAAAATATCATGTTTTTGCATATTTTTATGCTTTGAACATTGAAAACTACAGAAAGTATAATAAAACGTAAAAATTTTCAATCTCGTTACTTGATTTACATAAATTAGAGTCTTTCACCGAAACGGTTTTTTATATTCCATCCTAACCTCACTTTGGGAGAAAGTAGCGGCACAAATGGACAGTGTTGCTTTTTGACAATATTGTAGAGTGTTTTTTAAATCCATTTGACTTTTTAGAACTGAATAATTATTATAACGAAATTCTAGCATTATTATACCTATAAAACAGGTACCAGTAGCGTTTTATAGGAATTTCGTAGTTTTACTGAGTGTCTCATGGTGATGGTTTCTGGCGAACTAAACAGCAGACCTTAGTCTTAGTAAGAATTTGGTTACTCACATAAAGAGACATGTTCTATCAGGTCCGCTTCAATTAAAAATTAGCGGTAAATTCTAGGTTTTTTATGAAGCACCCTGTATATTAAATAATATTTTTATTCCTTCAACGATCGAAGAGAATTTATGAAAGGTGCTTACTTGAGGTATGTAGGACCAAGTTATAAATGAAAGCTGTTAGATACCTGTCTACGTTTCGCTTTATTTTAAGGGATCTTCAGGACATTCAAAGACGTTAATAATAATTAGTGTAGTAACCAAGGTAGTAATCGCACCTGGATTACTTTTAAATTAATTATATAAGGTTTTTAAAATGTTACAACAATTTTGAAGATCTTATAGTGTCTTGAAAATAAAACGAAACATCGACAGGACTATAGCTTGCATTTATAACTTGATCCATAACCCAACTAAGCATCTTATAGTATACCTGTATTCAACTCTAAAATTCTAAAATATAATAAACAATTATTTGTTAACCTAATTCAACTACAGCGAAGAAAAAGTTTAGAATAGGAAACAAAATCTGATGGTCATGAAAGTCGGTACCAATGGAGGTATTTGATACTCGTGATAACATTCTTGGTACCTCCTTGTACAGTACTATCAGATGTGAAAAACCCTGGATAGTTTGAGTGTACCTAACTACGATGGCACATTTTTAGACACCTTAAAAAAACAAAAAATAACCCTTGTAGGATTGGGATAAGAGAAAGGAGAAGAAAGAAAAGAAACGTAACCATGTTAATATTTGGTTGGCCCTCCTCGCAGACGAATAACTTCACGGCATCTCCGAGACATGCTGTGCACTAAATTATTAATGAAATCTAGGGGGACGTTGTTCCATTCCTCTTGTATGGCTTCGGACAGCTCGTTCAAGGTTTCTGGGGCAACATCTCTTGATCTCACTAATAATTTTAAATGCGACCACACATTCTCTATAATATTCAAATCCGGAGACTTTGCAGGCCAATTCATACGATTTATATTATTGACCTGCAAAGCCTCCGTTACAATTTGCGCTCGATGAGGCCGTGCGTTATCGTCGACCAAAAGAAAATCGTGTCCATAATTTGCGGCAAATGGCACGACAATGAGAAGTATGATATCGTCCCTATAGACTACAGCATTAACTGTTTGTCTGGTAGTGAAAATATCAGACTTCCCATTGTATATTACCCCCGCCCAAACTGTAATGCCTCCGCCTCCAAAGGCTTCTTGAGGTGCCATGTTTTCCTCGTCATACCTTTCATTCGGCGCTCTCCAAACAAGAATTCTACCATCCGAATGAATGAGGTTGAACCTTGTTTCGTCGCAAAAAAAACAGTTTCTCCACTCATTGATGGTCCAATCTCGATGTTCTTGGGCCCATGCTAACCGTGCTGCACGATGAGGTGGTAGCAAACGAGGACACTTCGCTCCACGTCGTGCTCTAAAAAATTTGTTTGATTTTATTTTTTAGTTCGTACTTGTTGACCTCTACTTGTAATAATAAATTGCTTTCGATGTTACAGATATTTCCATATTACTCATGGTTTGGGAATTTCTTGAATAAGATTTTTTTAAATGTAGATAAAAATTGGACCTTGCAAATTTAATGCTTGTTGTGATAAAGTTTTACCTCAAATTGTTTCTGTTTAATGTCCTCCTTACAGTACGATCAGAAACATGCACTTCAGCTGTACGACGCAGCTCATCGTTCAATTTCCTGGAACACTTCGTTCTTTGTTGGCGCGTATTACGTACTAAATTTATTTCTGCCCTTCCTCTAATTTTCCTCACCCAACCACCACCGTGCCGATATGCGTCGTTTCCCGTATTTTCAAATCTTGTTTTTACCCGCGAAATTTGACTTTGGTTCACATTATATAAATTTGCGACTTCTTGCTGAGACATGCCTTGGTCCAAGAGCCTAAGGGCATTTTGCCTTTCGGCAGCAGTTAGTCTCCGCATCGAGAAGATATGAATTAAATACACAAAAAACAAACAAAATAAAAATCAATAAAAGGTAAAATCACGAAGTAAAATGTAAAAATATGAGTTTAAGAAACAGTACGTCAAAATGACAAACAAGGAAGAATATCCAATTAAGCATTTTGTCGTATCCATGGAATCCATGACATTTTTATCGCAACGCCAACTAAGATTAGACGGTGCACAGGCCATAAACCTTCCATCTTACAATTTAGCGGAAATAATAAAAAATCCAGCGAAAATCGGCATTTCTATGTATTTTTCATTTGCTGTTACGCCCCCTAGCGGTCATCTTAGAAACTCAAAAATTTTTTCCAGCATTTATTTGGCCACTATAGTTAAAAAAAAATTTACAGCAAGTTTCTAAAATCAGTAGTTTCCGAGATACAGTACATTGCACGCTTATTTGGCCACCCGGTATAATTATGAAATTATTATAAAACGCTACTGGTACTTGCTTTCTAGGTATAATAATGCTACAATTTCGTTATAATAATCATTCAGTTCTAAAAAATCGAATATATTCAAAAAACACTTTACAATATTGTTGAAAAGTAGCGCTATACATTTGCACCGCTAATTTCTTTGGAAGTGAGGTTAGGATGGAATTTAAAAAACCGTTTCGGTAAAATACTCTAATTTATGTAAATCAACTAACGGGATTGAAAATTTTTACGTTTTATTATACTTTCTTTAGTTTTCAATGTTCAATGCATAAAAATGTGCAAAATCATGAAATTTTAATAATTAAATCAACTGTAAGCTTTTTTAGACCCCTGTATAATATTATTGTATTTTTTCCTAATAGCAGTGTCATAAATAATGAAACCAATACCACAGTGAGCTTGATTTGAGTTATCACTAGTGAGTTGGGATTTTGTTTGTGAACCCATGTACAAATTTTTGAAAATCCCCTGTATATTCCGAAAAAATGGCAATTTCAAAAAACGAGAGAAATTGTTTTTTTGTATCTAATCATAGATTATTTTGGTGTATATGACAATAAATAAAATATTGTTTTGTAAAAAATATCGTTAAATGAAATTTTGTAAAAAATGCAGAGTTTTAGTTTACACCCTGTACAAACCTTTTCCCATCATATCTGGCGATCCACCAGTCGAGTTTGTAATCTACACACCTTGAGTAAGCTGACGTCGAAAACCGCATTTCAATTTAGCTTACCGTTTTTGAAATATCGATCGTTAAAAATACCCCAAAAAATTACGTTATGCAGTTCGAGTGTCCAGCAGGTTATATATATATATATATATATATATATATATATATATATATATATATATATATATATATATATATATATATATATATAACATAAATAAGCCTTTCTTTATTTATCTGGTGTATACCTAACATATTATATAAGTTATTAATTAATTATTATTAATTATTAATATATTTAAAGTTAACATTAATTAATTTATATATTATATATAAGTTTTTCTTTTATATATATTTTTTTTTAATTTATGTAATAGCAATATATTGGATAACTTTCGTCTTCAGTTTGCTGAATTACTTGTTTCTAAAATAAGATTTGTACTTTTTAAACTAAAACATTTCTTTACAAGAGAAACCACAAAAATTATTACATAAATATTGGAAATTATTTTCATTTTAATTTGGAGGAAGGGACATGGTGGAGAACTATTTACATCAGGTAGGTGAGAAACATGTTGTGAAGATCTAATCTGCAATAAACGAAATATATACATTATAAAGGGAAAATTAAAATAAATATATACATAATAACAAATAAATATTAATAAAATCGGAATATTAACGATTTTGTAAGGTCTTACGGAAAACCTTATAACTTTTTTCCGTTTAGAGATAGCCAAACGCAGTTTGCACAATTCATTTCAGAAATAGCAAATTTCAAATTCATTTTTCAATTTATGCGTATTAGAAGTATATTTAAAATATCGACGATTTTAGTTAAAAATAACGAATTCGACACATGCAAAGATTCGGAAAAAAAGTCATTACCGAAAATTAAGATAGATAGTGAAGTGCGGTTTGCGCTAGTTTATTGAGAAATACAATTTAGTCATATCTTGAAAAATATTTATTCCTCGTCAATATTAATGTGTTTAATGTATTTCTCAGCTCAAAATATGGAATAATGGAAATTTTTTTTTTGAAAATGAGGCGTATTAGACAAATAAGTAGGTAATATACCATGTAAAATTTTATAAATAAAGACGATATTATATATAAGCATTTGTTTTATACTGGCAAACCTTAAACACTCTTAACACATCCCTAATCTTACAATTCCTATTAACTTTCAAGTTTATTCTTAAATCACGTCTCTGTTTTGCTACAATAATATAATGTCAAACAGTACTTAAAGTGACGGGCTAATATGGTCTTGCGCACCGTTATTCTTGAGAACAAAGTCAAACAGACCTCTACTTATTCTAAAATAATTATTTTTTTTGCAAATTTTATCTAAAATATATGTTTATCAAACTTGAGTTTATCATCAATTATTTAGCCTAGATATTTACATTCAGAAACATACTCGAGTTGCTCCTCAAGAAGAACAATTTTTGTCCCAGACTTATCTGCATTTTCGAAAACAGTTACCTTTGTTATTTTTGTATTTAGAAATAAAAAGTTAACATTTAGCAATTTTTCAAATTTCTTGAACTGTCCTGTACTTGTACTGTATATTCTTTAAACATTCTAAAAAAATTTAAACCGGACTTTCACTGGATATTTGGATTATATTCACAAAGCATTATAAAAATGAAAAAAATCTGTCCAGCAGCTGGATTCAAACTCGCACCTCTAAGACTGTATTATTCAACAAACTACATAAACAATCACCTAGACACCTCGACTATCCACCTACACAATGTTTTATATTTAATAATGTAGATATCCTAATCTATTTCAATAAAGTTAAGGTGTTTCAGTATATATATATATATATATATATATATATATATATATATATATATATATATATATATATATATATATATATATTTTTAGAGATTTTTTTTTTGTTTAGTTCTGAACCTTTTATACATATATATTCTAATTTTGTTTTCTTGGGTATTTTGGTTCGATAGTAGGAATAAAATTAAAACAAATTTAATTTCATTTTTGTTACATTTTTATAGACGTTTCGACCATTTATGGTTGGTCTTCATCAGTATTTTTTTTGTGTGTCTGTAACAATAGAAAACCGAGATAAGATATTTTTCTTAAAAGACTATTATAAATTGTATGGACAAATTATTATTAATATTATTTTAATATTTTAGATGACTTACCATAAGAAGGATCTTTCAGAATTCATCTTTATGCAACATTTAAAAACAGCACGTTTTCCATACAACACTCAGAAACAGCACATTTTAAAAACATTGAAAAGAACGTCATACAGATTAAAATTACTATAATATTAATTGCTACGAGTATGTCTATCTTCGAGCGACACTGCTTTAACTGGCAGAATGCATTCATGTGAAACGCCGGTTAAGGAATTCTATGGATTTTTTTTTTATATACATTAGTTTAAAAAAGCAAGAATAATTAGATTTGTTTTGAACTGTTTTATTATTTAAAAGGTGATATATTGTTTATTTACTTTTGAATTTAGAAGAAAGGGGGCTAATTTAGTTTGTTTTTTTTTTATATTAATTTAATGTATATATGAAGTCAGTTTTAGAGTTATTTGATAACGTTATAATATATTTGGCTCAAATTCTTTATGTCTGTTTTGTCATTTATAGCATTGATCTCCCGTTTTATGTATAACATTTCCAGAAACTCTCTCTTTTTTTGATTAATTTCCGTATTTAGAATAGTAGTGTCTTGAAAGTTAAAAGTATGTTTATATTCTGTTTCGTGATTTGTAAGCGCTGTTTTATTTTTTTTATCATACTTGTGTCCATTCAAACGATTTTTAAGATACTGTGTGGTTTGCCCTATATAGACCTTTGGGCAGTCGTTGCATTTTATTTTGTATATAGTGTGTGTTTTTTGAAACTTAGGTGTTTTTGATTTTAAAGAGGAAAAAAATTGTTTTTGTAGGGTATTCTAACTTTTGTGAGATACGGTTAGATCTTGTTTTTTAAGGGATTTTTGTAAATTTTCCGACAGTCCTTGAATATAGGGTATTGAAATATATTTATTTTTATTGTTTTGATTGTTGCTGGGCTTAGAATTATTTTTATTAATGTTATTTAATCGGGACTTAAAAATTGAGTTTATTAATTTCATTGGGTAGCTGTTTTTTAATAAAGTATTTTTTGCTTTTTGGATAGCTTCTTGTCGAAATTTTAGATCGCTTAATTTGATTGCCTTATCCGCGAGCCCTATAATGATAGATTTTTTTTGGAAGTGTGGGTGTTGCGAAAGATAGTTTATGTATCTACCAGACCAAGTATTTTTTGTATACCACTTTGTTTTTATGCAAGTTTCTTTGTTATATAAGGTCATGTCTAGAAAATTTATTTTTTTATCTTTTTCAGTTTCGATGGTGAAATTAAGTTTTTGGTGAAAATTGTTAAACGCGTTAAGGATATATTCGCTTTTTCCTTGTGGTATGATTGTTAAACAATCATCAACGTATCTGTAGACGAATGGAAGTTTAAAATTTAAGTTTTTAATAACGTTGTTTTCCAATTCTTCCATCACTAATTGTGCAACGACACTTGAAATAGATGAGCCCATTGCACAGCCGTCAAGTTGTTTATAGAATTTGTTTTTATGCATAAAGTAAGTGGATTTTAGAACTAATTCTATTCCTTTTAAAAATTCATCAAGTGGGATATCAGTATGTTTTTTTATATCATTCCATTTTTTCCTGATGATTTCGAATGTTAGATCAATTGGAATGTTAGTATATAGTGAGACTACGTCTAGCGAGATTAAAGTGTGGTTATTTGGTATTTGGATGTTTTTTATTCTATCTTTAAAATCCCAAGAGTCTTTGATGAAAGTATCAGTTTTGTTTATGACATTTGCTAAAATAGTTTTCAGGAATTTTGAGAGACCATTTAGAGGTGATTGGATACATGAGATGATAGGCCGTAAGGGTATACCATCCTTATGCAGTTTTGGTAGCCCGTATATTTTTGGCGCTTGAGCGTTATGTATTTTTAAATTTTTTGCTATGGTGGGAGAAATATAGTTTTTGTTTTCCCAGATTTTGATTAGTTCATTATTTTTTTTTGTAGTATATTAGTGGGGTCGTTAGAGATGAGTTTATAAGTTTCCTCGTTATTCAAAAGGGATTCCAATTTATTATCATATTGGTTTTCATACATAATGACTGTTTTGTTTGACTTATCTGGTCTTAAGATTTTTAAGTTTTGGTGTTCTTTTAAAAAGGATTTTGTTTTTCTTAACTTTTTACATAGTTCATTATCTATATTTTGGTTCCTCGTTTTATATTTTTTAGAATTAAGTTTATTTTTGTAAGATGTGAGGGCATTACAACGTGTTGTTCTGATCTCGTCTTTTTTTCCTGATTTAAGTTGTTAATGGCTGTGTCAATGGATGAGATAATTTCTGGAATAGGGATATCTTGTGAAGTGGTGATTGGACATGCAAAATCTGAGCCAAGACTTAGAATATCATTAGCATAACTTGGAATTTCGATATTAGTCAGATTTTCCAGCCATAATGATATTCTAAGTCTTGGCTCAGATTTTGCATGTCCAATCACCACTTCACAAGATATCCCTATTCCAGAAATTCCTTTTTCTGCCCATTATAAAATGAATAAAAATATTTTATTTACTAATATCGTATACTTACAATACAAACTGATCAATTTTTGTCAATAAAAAGTTGACGACTTTTAATTTAATTGATTTTGAACAGGAATGTTTAACAAAAATTTCATATTTTAAATACTATGAATCTTGAGAAATGTCAATTTGGTAAACGTCAAGTTCCGATTCACCTATCATAAGCACATATCTCCAGACCAGAATTGTTTAAAAACAAATAATTGAAATAATAAAAGAAATATTACAGATGAGTCTGAGGATCGGATTTTGGCAGGCTTATCTGATAACAGCAAAATTTGAGTAGACTTAATCAGATAAAGATTCAGCTAAAATGTGTATAAATAGTGACAAACATTTTTCTAAATTTCTAAGGTTCAAATTCTTGATATTCTCACATACCTAGGGTAACCAGATGTCCTCTTTTTAAGCATGTATGTAGGCATCTAGCATATATTTTGCAATTTATCTGAATCTGAACTTTTTGTTCATGGAAATTACATTTAAAAAAGCATATAATTATTTTATTTATTATATTTATTTTACATCCGAAATAAAAGATTAGTAATGACCTTACTCTGAACAAATGTTAGAACCTTTTTTTAGCCATTGGTTTAGATTATGGTTAGTATTCAGACACAAAAGTAGTGATCTTTTTTAGTCATTTGTTGGATTAGATTAGGGGAATTTTGCAGTAGTAGATAGTATTTTAAACACTTGTCCATTTGAAGTTATTAGAGTCTCTTGACTTCTAAGTCTTTAGTTTTGTAAAAAACAGCTAAAAAATTACAAACAAAATACATTTTAACATTGTTTTATTTATAATCATCTTATTAATATTTCCTTTTCTTTTTCTCTTTTCATTTGATTATTTAAGCTGTATTTATTTTTTGTTTCTCATCAGTTGGTTTTCATTCTTCCTTAGATATTTCTAAACGCTTTCAACCTTAATTTAATTAATTGATGAATTAAAGATTCCTTTAAGTATTAACATTTATACCACTCCACCGTCAACCTTACTAGTGTATGGAAAATACAAGGAAATAACCATCAAGTTTTCTTTTTGGGATTCAGCAGATACTGCATCTGCAATTTTATTTCAAAGTGTAAGCTCGAAGACATATCAGTATTTAAAAAGAAACGCCTCTCCGTTGCCCGCCTTAAGTTCTCTTCAAAGGTGGGCTTTAAACATTCAGCTGAATCCCAGGATTTTGTGTTGTTACACAGTGTATTGTTAACTACTCTTAAATTAAATATAGTTTTACACAGTGTAGTGTTAACTACTCAAAACAAATTTCAACTCCAAAAAACGCTTAAACCTGACATCAATTGCTGTATGCAATCTTTTGTTGATATTTTGTAAAACTAATATAAATTTAACATTTACTTTAATGAGGTAATTGCCATAGTTTCTATAAAACTAGTAAAAATAATAAATTCAGGTTTATCTAATAAAAAATGTTTTAGTTTTACATAAATCTAAAAGGTTAGGAAAACTAATCATTATAATATGATCTCCTTAATCACTAAAATACAACACAGATATGCCGTAGCAGTGGTTTAGCATCTGCTTTATCTCACTTCGGCTATGTATCTACAACATCTGACTTTAACACATCAGAAGTACACAAACTTTTCTGTGACTTGAAAAATATCAGCATAAAAAAAAATTTACACGTGAGAGATCTAGTGTGTCTAATAATGATATTCTGTTGCTTCACTATTAATTAAAAAATTTTCACTTTTACTTAAAAAATTTACCATTTTTTGCCCAAGTTAAATAGGTATATCCTACTGTGTAAATGTTTTCTACAGAATTTTACATAGAACTGGAATAAAGTTCAACTAAATGCTTATAGAAAGTATGCATATTTTTCAATCAGGCCTATTTTTCCTCATGTTCTTTACCTACAATAGTCTTAATGTGTGGCTTACAAACTTCCTAGAATGATATGCATAGATGGAGGCTTTAAGGTAGGCTACAAATAGTAGGAACCAGAAAAAGAATTGATACTGGAAAACTCCTATATATTATATTGTCAGATACACAAGTAAAAACAAAAACATTTTCTTAATCTTAATTAATTAAATGCATACCACGCACTGGTTATGTAAATTGAAAAATACATTTTAGTTAATACCACTTAACACACAATTGACAGAAACATAATATTGATATGAATTTCCCAAAGCCAGTAAACTAATTTTGTTTTAATATGTAATTACAAGCGTATATCAAAATGTTCACATTAGATATACTTTCTTTAAACATAATTTGGTTTGTGCAGTCAGTGCTAAAATTTCATGAAGTTCTTCTATACAGTAGCTGACCTAGTTTAAAGAATACAAATTCACACAAAATACTTAAAGTACACTTATTATGATAATTGGAGGTTTTTTGTTTCTTCTGAATAAGGGGTAGTCCTATCTTCTTGAATAAGGGGTACTTCCTTCTGAATGAGGGGCAGTCTCGGGGGTAAGTAACTGTTAAACATTTTCAGTTTTATTATCTTTCTTTTGGTAATTGCCATCATGGCATGTACGTTGTTTGTTATCCATAGTCACTTATTAGTCAGCATTCTTATCTATCAGCTAAAACAAAAATATCTAGTTAGGTACATATAAAAACTATTGAAACATACATATGTATGGTTAAATAAGATGATAATCTACATAATAGCAAAAAATGTGTTTTTTTACTATCAATTGGTGTTATGTAATGCTTCAGGGGTCTGGTTTTAGTACTTGTCAAAGTAATTACTCAAGTACTTATGAATATTAAGTAACATATTCAGCTACACATAAGATATTTGACTATACCGTTTGAAACCAAACATATTTTTTAAAATACTTGAGTTTAAAATGTATAGCTTGAACTAGTCCAAATTAAAATATTTCTACATACTGTCTCGAGTTCTTTTACATCAGTTTAATGACTATGTGTGTATTTACATACATCATCTAGTTTTTTAAGAATTTTTTCAAATAGCAGTTTGGTATAATCCAAACGAACTACATAATTTTCTCATTACGTATGTCTCACTAGAAAACTAAATAATACATACCTGCACTTCAAACGATATATATGTTTATTCCAATAAACAACTTAACGATCTGCAACTACCATACGTCCAAAATTCGACGAAAACACACAAATACGTATGAAAAAAAAACATAGAAATTTATTGAACCTCTACCTGCCAAATTAACTTTCGTTCATAACCACAAAAAACAAAACTGATAAACAAGGATCTAGGATGATTTTATAATTAATAGCTCTTTAAGCGATAGACGTATTTCCGTCTCTGTTTTCACCGTAATCATAACGGAAGATAGAATTATGACCGATACATAAATTACTTTAACAAATTTTAGCAAAGGTTTACTGTAATCTTTTAAGCCCTTTACGCAATAAAAACATAGCTCACCTGTCATTTTAATCAGCCCCTGGGTTCGCCTCATAATATCTATCATCAAAACTTGCCCGTAGGCACACTTTGTTTTCTTCCCACCATGATCAATACTAATATTGGGAAACCTATAAAAATCGTTCATAGCAAAACTTTTATTGTAAAGAAAACATGAAATAGTTAGATATTATTATTTATTGCAAACAAATACACTTACACTACTAATTAACATTATTACCTAGAGAGTTTATTTAAATAGATACCGAAATTTTGTAAATACAAAAGTTGCAGGGTTTTTTTATGAATCATCAGAATTTGTTATAATAAATGCGAAAATACTTTTGAAAATGTCAAATTTTGACAGTTTGACAATTTTTTAAATCATAATTATAGTATCTAAATTCTTAAAGATTATTTTTTCTGATTTCAAATATAGATATACTTTTAATACATTCCGTACAGACGAATTTGTTCAATACTATTTTTGCTATCTTAAACGTTGTAAAATGGGTTAATCCGAACAAAAAAAACTTGATATGAGAGAATTATAACAATAACATAAAGTAGTTTTGGTTTTCTATGTAGTCTCGTTGGTTTACAATATATATTTGAATATTTCTTGAAAACATTTCTGTGAATGGTTTCATATGAATGAGTTAACTGAGTGTTTAACTCATCGACTGCTTGGCATATTTTTTCCTCTAAAGCTTAGATAATTTTTGGCCTATCATAATATACTTTATTATTTAAATAACCCCACAAAAACATGTCTAATGGGGAAAGATCGGGACTGTTTGCTGGCCATCTAAAAGGTCCTTGTCTTCCTATCCGTAATAAATACGTATAAGATAGTTGGTTACTGGCTAGACATTATGAGCAGGGTCACCATCAAATTAAGGATTGATCGGCAGTTGTTCTAAATAAGCCTCGATTTAATTTTGTAATAATTCATGATTCCTTTTTCCGTCAGAGTTCCATTTAAAAATATAGGTCCAATAATTTAAGTATTAAGGAGATTACACCAAACATATAAAGACAACATATAGACCAAAAGTGCTTTTTTGCATATGTAGAAACTTATAGGACTTGTATTTATAATGTTGTAAAACTGAGTAAATTTTATGCCAGGATTTGTTAAAAACAGTTGCTGCCTTGTGGAATTGATCGCTCAGGATTTTCTAAAACATAAATAAATAGAACTGCACGCAGTATTATGGATCATTTGTAAGCCTTCCGCCGCTGCAATATTATGTTAAAGTTTTAACATAATTTTTTATATATATATGTATATATTTATATATATATATATATATATATATATATATATATATATATATATATATATATATATATATATATATATATATATATATATATATATATATATATATATATATATATATATATATATATATATATATATATATATATATATATATATATATATATATATATATATATATATATATATATATATATATATATATATATATATATATATATATATATATATATATATATATATATATATATATATATATATATATATATATATATATATATATATATATATATATATATATATATATATATATATATATATATATATATATATATATATATATATATATATATATATATATATATATATATTGCGCGAAAAAAAACTCAGGTCAAATAAAAATGTCATTAACTTAGTAAAAAGAAGAAAAGTATTTAAGACTGATAATAACGGCAAAAACAAAGCACAAGTCAGTCCTTATCTAAATTGCATATATTAATAAAAAGTTGTGATTTAAGTGCCAATAATACCCAGACCTTGATGAGAACTAAATGCCTTAATTATGGTTTTCGTTTTTTGTTGAAATAAATAAAATTCCTACTACAGCTAAGTGTAGAATTAGAATTTAGGTAAACGTTTATTGGAATTGATTTATTTGGTTGCATTTAAAGTTATTTTAGTTTTACTGTAAAAAAAGGGTTCATTCCATTCCAGAAGGGTTGAAACTGTTAAACTTTACTTTCAAAATACTAGTTGTGCTAGGCTTACTGCTCGTTTATTTAATAACACTCATCCCAATAAAAATGTGAATGATTCGTATGTTGCCAAATTAGTCCAAAAGTTTGCCGATACTGGATCTTTTTTCTTTAAGGTAAAACGCCAGCCGCAGTGAGCAATCATAAATGAAGGTGATGTGGAAGACGCTTTTTGGAATATGTTGCATTGGATCATACTCGAAGTACCCGTCAACTAGCTCAAGCCTCGGGTGTCTTCCGTTTAATGTTACTTTAATAATTGCTGTGAGTAGGATGCCAGTAACCCACATTTATTCTGTAAGGTGTATACCCAACACCCTCAAAAAATTAAAGTTTTGTGTGGCATATTAGCAAATCATATTATTGGACAACTTTTTCTTCCTGGAAATTTAACTAGTGAAGTGTACCTAAATATGCTTGAAGATGTAATTGACCCTTTGATAACAGAAATACTAAAAGATGACCAAAATCATAATGTTCATCGGCTTCAGTGCCAGCGAGATGGAGCGCCTCCTCACTATATTGTGGTTGTTAGAGAAATTTTAAATAACGGTAGATTGGCAGGAGAGGCCCAATTGAATAGCCCGCCAGATCACCCGATTTATCGCCTTTAGACTATTTTCTTTGGGGACACTTGAAAGATAAATCTTTTACTACGAAGCTAGTTAGCTGGATGCAGAAACACCTGATATACTACAAAATTTTCAAAATAGATTTGAACAAAATCTGTATTATTGTACAGGGTGTCCGGATTTGGTTGCAAAAGCAGGGTATCTCGCTTATTTTTAAAGATAGAACCTTGCGGTTTTCACGAACCTGAGCTAATTTTTTGTGAAACTCATGAAGCCGTAAACAAAATTTTCATAGCCTTCTTCGTTTATGAGATACAGGGCGAAATAGAAAATTTTGCATTTTGGGACCCCCCTCGTATCTCGGTTATCCTTTATCTTAACGCAAAGGGAAAAATTGCTGCTTATGCAGTTTTTTACGCTGGATCCAGTGGCGTAGTTATATTTTTCATTTGAGTTGTTATTTTTTAGATATGACTCAAAGTTTTTTATGCCGTTTTCTTTTGTTTTCTTGGAAGCAAATGACATTTCCCAATTTTGTACGCGTATATAAAATATAGCGCTAGATTTTTGTATTTATTTATTATGTAAAAATATATTTGTATTATTATGGAAGAAAACCAAACTTTCGAACATTATGAAAAGTACGATATGTTAGCCTGTTTTATATTAAGTAATGAAAATGTTGAAGCGGCTTCTGAGATGTATTTTAACAGGTAATAGTTAAAGGCTGGGGAAATTACGGTTTTGGATAATGCAGAAGCTTACCCTACAAACTCTTGTAGGGCCAGTGAAAAGAGCATAGGGATTCCAAAAACTAGAGTTCAAGAAATTCTAAAAAAGCACAAATACCACCCATACAAATGTAGGCTCGTGCAGCACTTACAGCCAGGGGATGCAGAGCGTCGCGTAGTCTTCTGCAATTGGTTTCGAGAAAGATGCGATATGGTTAGAGATTTTGAAAGGAAGGTTATACGGTCAGACGAAAAACATTTCAGTAATTCTGGTATACTCAATAGGCACAATAGTAGATTCTGGTCTCAGGAAAATCAGTACCAAATATTTCCCAGAAGACAGCAGGGCAGGTTCGGTCTAAGTGTGTCCTGCTTCATATTAGGAACACGTATAAAATTTTATATATTTGACTGAAATCTAACAGCCAATCGCTATATAGAAATTTTAGAGGCGGCTATACCTGAATTACTTGACGATGTTCCTCTAGCGCAAATTAACGAAATTTATTTTCAACAGGGCGGTGCTCCTGCACACAATTCTGGAATGACGAGATTATTTCTGGACAATAATTTTACCAATTAATGGATTGGAACAAATGGACCTATAAGATGGCCCCCTAGGTCCCCAGATTTGTCGATTTTAGATTTCTTTCTATGGGGATATCTGGAAAATAGAATTTACAAAGACCACTATGATAATGTCCAAGATATAGAAAATGCAATAAGAGAAAGTTTTCGCTATTTACAAAATCATCCCGTTATTTTGCTTAATTCCCTAAAACGAATACGAAAATTGTGCGAAGCATGCATAGAACAAAATGGAAATCAGTTTGAACAGTTCTTTTGATTTCCTTGGTTACTGTAGTTCCTATACGACAGTTGATTTTTGCTGAAAGGCCTGTTACATAATAATTTATTACTGTTTTGTTCTTGTGTTACATAAATCTAGGTAGGTGGTACTTTTTTGGTGCAAAATTATCAATACATATTTTGATAAATAGATTTAATTACATATTTATTTTGATTTATTGTTAGGATGTAGATATTGTTAATGACTTTAAATAAAAGGCAGCATTGTTTTGCATGACCTACTGCAAAATTTGGGATGATAATTATAAAAATTAGGATTTTTGTTGTTGTTTATTAAAATAGACCCATACTATTATATATTTTTGAGAAGCTTTTAAAAGGACAAATCAATTTCTGGACAAATATACAGGGTGTCCGATTTAAAAAAACACAACTTTGGGTCATATCTAAAAAATAACAACTCAAATGAAAAATATGACTACGCCACTGGATCCAGCGTGAAAAACTGCATAAGCAGCAATTTTTTCCTTTGCGTTAAGTTAAAGGATAACCGAGATACGGGGGGGGGTCCCAAAAAGCAAAATTTTCTATTTCGCCCTGTATCTCATAAACGAAGAAGGCTATAAAATTTTTGTTTACGGCTTCATGAATTTCACAAAAAAATAGCTCAGGTTCGTAAAAACCGCAAGGTTCTATCTTTAAAAATAAGCGAGATACCCTGCTTTTGCAACCAAATCCGGACACCCTGTACAGACGCAAATGGGTCAAATCTTCAATACCTGTTAAATTAACGTTATAAGGAATCTTAAAAAAAACTAACAGTTTATCCCTTTTTGAGAAAATAATTAAGTAACGAACGTAATTGTATTTGTCTTGACTTCTAATAACTAAAATTTACGTGCCTGTTTCATTAATACCAAATCTACAGGATTGAGGTTCCTTAAGGAGTTTTCGTTGAAGTAAAATTTAACAAATAGGATATCATTAGAAAGATAATTGTGTGCCCTTCGAAATGATTCATGATCATTCGACTCCACTTTTCACTTGAAATTTTAGGGGTGCCATTATCCCCCGCCAGGGGATTGGATATGCGGGACGAAAAATATGCTTAAAATGCATCCCCCTCCAAAACAGAATCGACGTGTCGGTCCATTTCTTTCATTCATTTCCATTCATTTCAAATTCCAGGAAAAGAGGAAATGTTAGGTGCATACTTTTAGTTTGACCATCCTGTAGATAATTGGAATAAGAAAATAAGGGAGAAGTAATAATACATCTTCTACCAACTAACAACGTCTTTTCCTTCTCATAATGTAGAGATACTACCAAACCAGCTAGAAATCTATGTCCATTTGCAACTATAGATGTTAGGACATTATAGTTTTATTTTTGCAAAAATGCTCTTATTTTCACAAAAAAGCCATATCGATCGCTTACACTAGCGTCTATTTAGGCAAAACTCTCGACTTTATTATTGAGAAAAACCCAGAGATAAAGTTAGACGGCAAAAAATGCACCAACCATAAAATATCAATTTTACATAATAAATGTCTTATAATTTTAATAGATTCTTACAACTTATATTAACTAAGAATTTAAAAATATAATTTTCTTCTTTACTCGGAAACTTTCCTAGTTATGATTTTTTTCCATTGTTTAGGAATAGTGAAGTGCAACCAAATTTAGTTCAGTATATAGTCACAGTCCTTCATTTTTATTTGTTCCATAATATTAGATTCCTACGAATATTTTTACCATTTCCTTTCTACCTATGCCACCCTTGACTTTTAGGCATAATAAAATAAATTTAATAAGTAGTTTTTACATTAACAGATACCGCCATTTTGCTACGTCATATTGAATTCGTACCAGTTTATGCCATTTTCACATCTAATTTTTATGCAAGATTTTTTAAAAAATTTATTTGGCCGCCACTTTGTTTCGCCATCTCAAATTGAAACCCATATTATCAGTCTTTACCTACTCCGATGGTTCGCAGGTCCTTCCCAGATATTAAGTTTCTAACTAGATTTCGTTAACAATCCTCTTGTTCAGGATCCACTAAAAAAACAATTTTCTTTTTAAAGTGTCGTCGTTTCGCAATTTTATTTTTTGCATCCTCAGGACACAAATTTTATATCCTACATGAAACCATATTATCAGTCTTTACCTACTCCGTTGGTCTGCAGATATTTCCTTTATTTCTTTTCTTAAACTTAATATCTGGAAAATATCTGCGGACCAACGTAGTAGGTAAAGACTGATAATATGGGTTTGATGCAGGATTTAGAATCTATATATGTGTCCTGAGGATGCAACAATAAAGTTGTGAAACGTCGTATTTAAAAATAGACTTATGCTTTTTTTACTGGACCCTAACCCCAAATAATACACCACTGTAATAACAACAACAGTTTTGTTAACGAAAACCATTTAGAAACTTAATATCTAGGAAATATCTGCGGAGCATCGTAGTAGGTAAAGACTGATAATAGGGGTTTCCTGCAGGATATAGGATCTACATATCGACACTTAATCGGCAAAAGGGCTTAACCCTCAAAAGTTAAATTTTACAGGAATGACAAAATATTGTAAAATTTTAATTTTTGCACTTTACAACACAAAAAAAATTACACACATTTGTAAAAAGTAAATAGAATTTAGGTTTCAAAATATTTTTGTGATAGTATCAATAAATTGTTTAAAATTTAAAAAAGTGTTGGTTAGGTCTTTTTACCTTTTCCGACTTAATTTAGAATTTGTAGAGTATGTGGGTTAGGCCCATTGGCTTAGGTCTTTTTTGCCTAAAAATAAAAAATACATTCAATGTTTTTTTGATTTTTTATTTTAGATAAAAAATGCATGGGTAACAATCTAATTGAAAGATAAACATTTTCTTAAATTTTTTTACACGTTACTTCGTCGTCTTCATCTGTTCCATCTAATACTAAATTCACATTTCTGAATGAATAAACTAATTGTACTTATGATATCGTTTTGGAATAATGTTTTTTAAACACAATTCGTCAATACTTTTAAATTTTTTTTGTTGATATTGATAGCGGGGCATCATACAAAGGATTTAAATAGTTTTGTTTCCTTATAGGGCGGTTCTCAATGTTTATGAATTCGTATTCACCCTCGAACCTTTGACACATTCGATTTAACGAATATCCAAAAATCTAATAATGTCGCCAGTAGTGTCGGTCTTAATTTTATCTGGTAAAATTTTTTTTTGGATTCTCTGTCCAAAAAGTCTGTGTGTGTTAGTACGTACACCTCATAGGCCTTTAAACCTACTCTAGCGTTTTGAATAACGGTTGACCATTCAGATGGGGCCCAAATTAACATTTTTTTAGCATGTTTCTCTATTAATGCATGCATACTATCAACCTGCAGATAGGTATGGCATGGTACCAAAAAGTTGAGGGTGATTGACCTTATATTTGTAGAAAATGTTAGAAAATAAAAAATGCATGACATAACAGCCCTATTTTTATTCTGACCAGTACATGAGTCACAATACAGGGCAATAGTACGATGAGATCCCCTCTCATCAAGTATCCGCAAGTACTTATAAAGGATTGTAGAGATTTCGTTGCATCCTCTCTTTCCATCTGTTTCGCCCCCACAAAAAACAGTAGCCATTTTGAGTGCCTCCTTCGTATATGGTTTCGTTGTAGACGGCATATCGATTATAATAAAAAATTCCCATATCAAGTTCTCCATGAGGTGTCCCCAACACCTTTTGCATGTCAAAGCTACAACATAAGAAACCATCAATATTACATTTCTTTTGATCTCTTAGGTGATGGTTTTGGTTACATTTTTTCGGAGGTATGTTTTTCATACTTTACTCGCTGTTCTTCGGTAGCTTTATCTTTCATAGAACCCACACACATTACATTTATCTTTCTTGGGCATGTGAAAACCAATATTAAAATGCTTGGTGAATATTTTTCTAAATAAGGAAGTGCTCAAATACTCATAATTATTTTTAATACACCACAATTTATAGAGTTTAAACAATCTTGAAATATTTTTAAACTCTGATGGTAAATACTTTTTATTTGAGCTTCCCCGGCAATAGTGCGATGGGATAGCTGGCAACGCTTTAATATAGTTCACACATCGTCCATAATTTTCAGGTTTAGTTTTATTTATAGGAACTGTACTGTTGCCTCTTTGATCTTTCTTTGGAGTCAGGATTTTTTTTTATTTATTACATTTCTTAACGCCTTTTCTTTAATATTAAGGGTTGCCAGCATAAACTGTCGACATACTTTTACCTTTGTTTTATTTTTTGGTAAAAAATAAAACTTTGAAATTCTCCTTCTGCTGTTTTCTTTTTTTGTATATACTCTTTTTTTCGTTAAACTTCTATGCATGACAGAAGAAATGCATTTTGATGTCGTCTGTCGCCAATTTTCCAGTATTCTTCAAAGACTATTTTTCTATCTTCTTCAGAAAAATTACTATTGCAGTTATGCTGGCAAGCAGTACAGGGGTTTGAATTGACTTGCCAGGTATTAGTTTTCCTTTTGATGATGTGTAAACTTTACCCTCTGCCCTATTTTGCTTTGCAATTTTTTGTTTATTTGCTCTTTTGTGTTTTCCCTCTCCTTGTTCCGCCACTATTCCTAAAAAATCGTCAGGTTTCTCAGTAACTAATTCTTTGTTTTCAATATTTTGATTATTTTTATTTGTGTTGACAGATTTTGCTTTTTTTTCTCTGACCATTCATATAAACTCATATTATCCTCACTATCATCACTTTGCAGATCAGCTTCTTCTTCAATAAGTTGTTTTTCTCCATTTGTTTGACTGTCGCATTGCCGATAAGTTTGAGACTAATCTTCGCAACTATCGGCATTGATATCACATTCTGGGTTATAGTGTAAGTTTTTTACTATCAATAAATCGTTATTATGATTATTCTGAGACGTGATTTGTGTGGGTTCAGTACATAAAATATTCTCTTCAGCGATCTTAATATTGTCCGATAGGGTACTTTCTAAATTATTTAAAATTAAGTCTGTACATTCTTGAAGAGCGTTATCGTCGAACGTATGTTGAGCTAAGAATAATAGTTTTTCTGTTCTTGAATTATACATGTTGCTCCTTGAATCTGCAAATAATAATAATGCATAAAGCCCTAAGCCACACAAAAATAACTCCAGGACCTAAGCCACAAAGCCAATAATATTGTTTTGCTAAAGAGACCTAACCCGCATAACCTTACTTAGACATTGAACATTTATTGAAATATCTTATATTGAAGTGATTTGATTGCTCTCATACCGAAAAAAACAAGCGCTACAAACAAATAGAATAGTTATAACTGTACTGACATCAATAAATTTAAGTGGTTTTCGCTATTTTGTAGAAACGAATACACACATTCTAAATCACAAAAGGCGGTAGCAAACACCCGTTTATTATGACTTGTCAGGAGTCATAAGCAGTGCTATCAACGTAAATAAAGCATATAGTTACCAACGGCAGAGAAATTTAAAAATAAAAACCCTAGTATGTGGCTTAAGCCATTGTGACACAACAAATATAGGATTTTAAGTTAACAATTAGTGGGTTAGGTCTTTCTGCGCAAAAAATAAATCCTACATTTTAATTGTCAGCTAATGTTTTTGTTCAAGGATTGTGGCTTACAAAATGCACTTCTATATTGTTAGATTAATTTCTGTATAGTGTGGGTTAGGACTTGGACATTCAACGCAGAATAATAACGCTTACATGGTGATGCTAATAACTCATTTTGACCAATTTTGTGGGTTAGGCCCTTTTGCCGATTAGGTGTCGATATGTGTCCTGAAGAAGCACAAATTAAGTTCCGAAACGTCGACAATTAAAAAAACAATTGTTTTTTTTTTAGCGTACCTTAACTCCAAATAATACACCACTCTAACATATTTTTTTTTAAATTGTTCGGCTATATTGGATGTTTACCAAATTATTACCAGGTCATCCTCATATGACTCCTAATTTTTGGTCAAAATTTGAAGTCAATCGGATAAGTAGTATTTAAGTTATGTCGCGAATTGACAGACAAAACATTAATATATATAAAATCTAGAGGGTGAATGTTTCACGATTAAAAAAAATTTATTTGGCCGTAATTTTGTTCCGCCATCTCGAATTAGTAACCAGTTTTACTAGTTGAGCACTATACCACAATTACTTATGGCACACAATTTAAAATCATTACGTAGTTTCTTGTTTTTTGTTTTGTTCCGCCATCTTGGATTCGTACCAAAATTTTACCAGTTGATCTCAACATAATATTTGATGTTTATGCAAAATTTGAAAAAATCGACATGTAGCTTTTTCATAATATTTTTTCTTAACGGGCCGACAGAATTGATGAAACATATTTTATAGCATCTTGGGTACGCTAAAACGTGAAGATATGTAAAACCTGAGAAGGTGATTTTTTTCACAATTATAAACCTTTTATTTGGCCGCCGTTTTGTTCTTGAAATAGTACTTTAGTGTTATTAGTTGACCCCTATACCACAATTAGCTATCGCACACAATTCGAAATGAATTCATTAAGTAGTTATTCAGGCTCAATTTTTAAATATTTTATTAAGCCGCCATTTTGTTCCGTCATCCTGGATTAGTACGAAAGTATTACCAGTTTCTTCCAATATAATACTTGATGTTTTTTGCAAAATTTTAGATACATTGGATGAGTAGTTTTTTAATAATAACTTTTTTAGCATTTCACTAGGCCTCCATTTTGTTTCGCCATATTGGATTTTTACCAAAATCTTACCAGGCCGTCCTTACATGACCTTTAATTTTTGATAAAAAGTTGAAGTCAATCGGGTAAGTAGTTTTTTAGCTACGCCGCGAACAGACAGACCGACGGAATCGAGAAAACATGTTTTTCGTCATCTAGGAACCATGAACGGTGAAAAAATCTCGGACAGTGATCTTTTCACGATTACAACACTTCCCTTTTATGCGGGAAGTAAAAATATGTATAAGATAAAATTTTGGATACGTGAACTTTTATTCATCATCTGACATTACATAGAAATTTTTTTAGGGATTATTATGATAAATAATAGAGGGGTTCTTATTGACAAAAACAATTCATTATACATATCATACATTCAATCTATTAATTAGCAAATAAAATTATTTCCCTAAAAAGTAATATATAAAATAAGCATTGCTTTTGGGGTACGAATATTAATTAAAGTAATTCATTTATATTTACTCAATTGGGATTTAATTATGTATGTCCCATTCTTGAATCCCTTAAAATTAAAGGTCTTTATAATGAAATGACCAAGTTGTTAAACGAATATCCAATTATATTTCGGCATTAACTTCGTTTTCATAAATATATACTGATAATATTTAACCAGTTAGTAATATGGTTTCAGATTAATTTTTGTTTTTAATATTACGCTAAAATGTAACAGCTAATAAAATAATTACATTCTGGTTCGCTGTATCAAGTGATTTTGTGACTTGTTAATTAGGGATTGGGGGAGAGAATGAAAAATTCTTGGTTTTATAAGTAGGAAAATGAAGTGTTGCATACAAGGTGAGCCCCATATTATCCTATGAAAATTCGTAGTAGTATATGTTCATATTTGTCAGACCATCCAAAATTAGACTATCCATTTTAATACAAGCGTTGTACAATATAATCTTATATTTTTCAAGCCATTGGAGTTTTGTTTGAATTAAAGCAGAACAGTAGCGGCTCGCGGGTGAAAAAGTAAGTGAAGTGCAAATGAAGCAAGAAAATATCGCAATAATTGGTGGAGAGGTAGAATATTTTTTCGACTTACCTAAATTTTGTATACTAAATCAATTCTCCTATCCTTTCCAGCAAATTTATTTATAAAATCCTCATAAAATGAATGAGTTGCCCTAATCTCCTCTAGAAATTCCTTTTGAATTGAAATATTGCCGAGAGAAGTCTTTCTTGAGATATTGTATTTCTTAAATAAGTTTTTACACATTTGAGGCAAGAAAAACTTCTTTCCACTGAAGCACTTGTAGACGGTATTGACAAAATAAGAGAAAACAATTTATATGCTTCGGTAAAAATATATTTATTTTTATTAAATTTTTCACTTGCTCTTGCAGCGATATATTCCGATTACTCTCATTGGCAAAAATAAGACCAAGCTCATTTTTAAGTCGTTGACTTTTTGAAAATATTTCTCCATATAACTGTAACAAATTTTCAAACGGGCCAGTCGGAAAATTTAGCAGAACCTGCCAAACATGAAAATGTAAGTTTTTCACAGTATTGAAAATTTAGTGTCTTTTCCAATAAAATATATGGTCCAATATTTCATAAAAAAGGGTTCTATACTTAGCCCTAATTCCTTCAGGTGAAAGCTTAGCAAGCTCACCTTTGTAATGATTTATTTCTGTAATAGAATTTGCTTTATCAAACGTAGACTCACGACAACGTTTTGTATTGGATATGCAAAAATGAATGTCACGCGATTTTTTTTGAAGAACGTTAAATAGTACGTCCGTGATTGAGACAATGTCATTAAACACTAATGCTAGAAACGTGAATTCAAAATCGTTCATCTCACCTAAAAATCCTTTCGCAAGGCGGATTGATTTTTCATCAGATTTGTCACAGTTTGTAATAAATTCAAAGACGCATTTTAAATTATAATAAATAAATATAACACAAAACAGTTAAGTTAACTGCAAAGGAACCCACCGGTTGCAGAGAAATTCGCAAAAATAAAAGTAAATAACCACCGCAAACTGAGCGACACGTGGGTATAGTGTACTGTGCCTGCAATATGCCGAGAGCGTTGTATGGCGCTGGGCTCGACGTCATCGGATACGCGTTGTCATGGCAACATAGTAGGAAAATCGTAAACTAAACATAGTACCTCCAGCAAAGTCAAAGCGGTTTGCGCCACTGTTATAGTTGTTATAATAAAGTTCGATTGAAAGTTTTAAAAAGACATGCCGCCAACGGTCAAGTAAAATATTTATTCGAGATGTACAGTACAGTTTATTATCAATTAGGTTTTAATTAGGTGAATAAATGAATGTAAAAACTAAAATTTGAAGAGATATATAAAAAATATAGTTAGATGTTTACATGTTTATTTTTCCTGGCGATTTTTCTCAGATGCTAAAAAAATATTCATGTTTCTGAGAGCTGACTTCTAAAAAAATCGGTAAATAATTTTGGAGCGTATCAGCATACGCCTAAAGAAACAAAGTTAAACAAATTATAACCAAGGCAAAAATTGTTTGTGGAAGAAACTAAAGACATCTACGTGTAGGGTAAGGACTGGGTTCATAATTTAGCTACCTTAACATATTTAAAACAAAAAATCCAGGTATAAAATAAGAATAAAATACAAAACAACAAATCACACGTTACATCATAGACGTACAACAATAATAAGGAGAGGCTGAATCCTTATCCTTGAGTATGATGCTTCACAAAGCTTAAAACGAGCCCGTGTAGTTAAGTGTGTTGATAAACTATAAAAAGAAGAATACAGCTCAATGTCAATTGTCACATGACTGGTCTGTAAACAAGGTTAAAATTTGATAAACAATGCTAATTATTATTTATTTTATTAAAGATGATTGGGTTGGAAATTAAATACGTCATTAACACAGGTGAGAACTGGACTTTTCTTGGCATTAGTTATTTTAACTTTTTCTAATAACAGCAAAGGTGTGTCCTGAAGCTAATAGGTGGTTCGCAAATGCAGATTTAGTCTCCGTTATTTCCGAATTTTTATATTTATTAAAGAGATTTATATGTTCTTGGTAGTACTCTGGTAGATATCTTAGATGAGAATTGGCAACCTTGTATTTGTTTACTTTTAATTTTAATTCATTAATATCAAAATTTAATATACAGATGTAAAATTAATTATCGTATTAGTTATGGGTGGTGAATTTTGCACTTAGTATTGAGTCTGGTGGGTCAAAACTCCAGTTTTTATTCAAAATCTTGCCTATAAATAGTAAAATCCATCTACTGTAAAGAAAAATTGGACTTTAAACTCTGCGTTAAAATGCTGATCTACGGAATTTCCCTGTTTTTTTGGAACCGGTGTTGCCAGTAGCTGCAAAGATGGGTTCAAATAAGGAATGTATATCTTGTGCGAAAAATATCGACAAAAATAAATTAAAACTCCAATGTGGTACTTGCCAGGTATACTTTCATTTTAACTGTGGCGGCGTAACTGAAATTGATGCCAAGCTAATGATGGCGTAGAGCAGGTCTTGGAAACGCGGAGAGTGTGAGCGGGACGCTAATTCCAGGCGTTCTGCAACTTTTTCTCGGGCTTCTCTTGGAAATAGTAACCTTCATCTTTCGGACGAACGGGATCTTAAAATGTTAATTACGACAATGCGTGGAGATTCGGGAACTCAGAAAGTCAACGGAATTTTTTAACGAAAAATACGAAGATGAGAAACGACGTAATCTGGTAATAAGGGACATGCTTAAGGATGTTTCCAGGGATAATAAATTACTTAAACAAGACGTTGAAAAGTTGAAAACAGCTCTTAACATACAGAAAACTAGTAAGATTAAAAATAATATCCGTATTAATGGATTACAATGTACTGAAGATGAAATGTTGACTTTTAATGGGCTTAAGAAACTGTTTAATTTTATTGGAGTCGGAGTAATTTGGGAAGACATAGCCGATATTAAACATTGTAAATCACAGGATGGCACCAAAGTTATCATCATCTTAAAGTCTAATGAAAAGAAATTAGAAATGTTGAAGGCTAGGGCGAAAAGGGGCAAGATCACTAGTAGTGGCTGTGGCTTGGGAGAGTCCAGTTTTTCAATCTATGGACGAAGAGCTCACTAAGGAGTCATACAATCTTTTTAAGAACGCCAAGAGATTAAATGACTCTGGTTTTAAATATATCTAGCATAGAGATGGTAGGGTTTTTGCCAAAAAAAGTGATGGGGAAAAGATCATCGTAATAAATAATGCAAATGTACTTAACGATTTAATCAATTAAATTTCACATTTTTTTTTTCACCCTTTTTTTTGGTTTTTTGTAACATAATATTACTTGTTATAATTCCATATTATAATGTCTAAAAATATTAATAACTAATTATTTAATTTAAAATTTAATTAATTTAATGGTAATTTAAAAATAGGTCACGCTAACATTAGATTGTTGGTACCTAATATAAACTGTATTAGATACTTATTACGTATATTAGAGTTGGATATTTTGGGAAAATCTGAAACGTGAAATCTTAATGCGGTTCATGCTCTTGCTTCGCAAATGCATTTACACATATAATACCAATGGTAGACGAATTTGTTATAGTGGATGACATAAATATAGATCTTCTAATTGCTTCAGGTGGTAGGGTACTCTTTACAACTTTATGGAGTCATTCGGTATAAATCAGATTGTTACGTCTCCTACTCGTTATAGCTGGCAAAAATTTAGTCTTCTGAACGCTATGATATTATCATGTGAAAATTTATTAAATTGTACTGTACAGCATTTGAATTTACATGATAATTCGGATCATCAACTTATAATTGTTCTTTAAATATGAAGATTTCAAATGAATCTCCAAGGCTTGTGCAGTTCAGGAAATTTAAACATTTTAATGAGGATCTATTCAAAACAGATTTGAATAATCTTAACTGGGCTAGAATGTTTGATGTACAAAGCGTTGACGAGAAGGTTCAGGTTTTGACAAAAAACCTTCTGTTTATTTTTGACCATCACGTCCCGGTTCGCACTGTGAAAGTAACAAAACCTAAGGCACCTTGATTTACAGATGTTTTGCGAATAATGAAAAGGAAACGTAATAAAGCGTTTTCCAAATTTAGAAAATCGAGAAAAGCAGAAGGTTGGAGGACTTACCAGAACAGCCGTAACATGTTTACCGGTGCAGTTCGTAGAGAAACAAATTAACTTTGTTAGTAGAACAAAAAAGTAAAGAATTGTTACAAACATTTGATCGAATGAATATCTACCAAAATAAGAATAAACTTCTATTAGGTAAAACAGTGAATCTAGGTGATGCCAATCTCATAAATAATTATTTTATTGATTCTGTTCTAAAAATATGTTCGCCGGTACCAAATGAAACATTTCTAAAATAGAGCAATAGAAAATATAAAGACGAGTTTACATTTTATCTAGTCTTTCAGAATTGAAATGAAACGCACCATAAATACACTTACTCTTAGCATGTTAAGTTTGTGTTGTCCTGTGATCATTCCCTTCTTGTGTTATATATTTAATGAACGTATCTCTAATGGTGTTTTTCCGACTCAATGGAAGCTTGCTCTAGTTAGGCCATTTCCCAGGATATGTAATCAGTCTTGTGTTTCAGATTTGATCAATTAGATTGTTTTCAGTTTTGTTGAAGCTCTTCGAAAAAATAGTGTCCAAACAGGTTTTTGAAAAGGATTTGGTACCACGAGTGCCCTTGTCAAAGTTCTGGATGACATATTAACAGCTGCTGACCAGGGAGAGGTAACCGCCCTAGTTTTATTGGACTATAGTAAGGCGTTTGACACACTGGACCACATTTTGTTGTGTGCTAAACTAAGGTATTTAGGTTTGAGAGATGATGTAGTTAAATTTTTTTTAAATTATAGAGTTCAAAAGGCTAGAGTCTCTGGGGTGAATTCGAAATCGTTGCCGGTAAATAAAGGTGTACCTGAAGGCTCCATTCTGGGTCCTCTGTTGTTTCTTCACTTTACAATGGATATGCAGGATAGCGTGGGAAAATGTAGCATGCATCAATATGCTGATGACACGCAAGTCTATAATAGTTTTACGAAGTCTAATGCACTTGAGGCCTGTTTGGAGCTAAATAGTTGCCTTGACTTACTTCAGAAATACTCGGGCTAAAGCATACTCCAAAAAAGTCGGCTGTTATGTTCCTTGGATCTAATTCTGTTTGGGCAG
This sequence comes from Kuschelorhynchus macadamiae, assembly GCA_030620095.1. Lineage (NCBI taxonomy): Eukaryota > Metazoa > Arthropoda > Insecta > Coleoptera > Curculionidae > Kuschelorhynchus > Kuschelorhynchus macadamiae. The sequence goes on from JAUTXW010004731.1 coordinate 780,746, forward strand.
ATGCTCAAATCAATGTAGATATGGGGGAAATAAAAATACCAGTGGTGAAAGAGTACAACAATCTGGGAGTATTACTTGATACTGAACTCCGTTTCAGATCACATGTAGTTCAAAGAGCGTACTTCTCTTTGAGAAATCTTTATAAAAGTAGATATATCTTGGAAGGAAATTTAAAAAAACTACTTTGTGAAGCCCTCGTACTCTCGCATTGCAATTATTGTGATTTTATATATGGGTCGTGTCTTGATGTTGCATACAAGTATAAGATTCAGAAAATACGGAATGCCTGTATACGTTTTATTTGTGGTCTTTCTTTTAGGGATCATGTGATTCCCAAACTTATAGAACTTAAATGGCTTAATATGAAGGACAGAAGACTTTTGCATTTTGCTTGTTTTTTGGATAGGTTGTTTACCAGTAATCAACCTCAGTATCTACGACAAAAACTTGAGTTTAGGCATAATACTCATAATCGCAGTACAAGAAGCAACATGCTACTTAGTATACCCAGACATCGAACTGCTCTATATCTTTCTTTCTTTCTTTCTTTCTCAAAATGGAGTCGGCTGCCACTTTTTTGTTTTTAGCGCCATTCTCCAGCCCAAAAGGTAGGATGTCCGGATGGCGAGCTCTTAGCTCCCAAACACCCCGAATTTTTCAAATAACTCTTGATTTTTTCCTCTTTTAAATGCTGAAATGCATCTTGGCTTCCACTAGGTGCCCCTTGAGAGTACTACTGATATCACGAGATGACCCTTTCTTTCAAGCTATCCCCTTACCCCTCCCACTCCCGCCACGTAGCGGCCATTACGCTAATATTCTATGTAGAACTGCGGCAGACGAACGGGATAGAATGCAGGAACAACTAGGCCTCACACGTTCACAGCGTCTGCTCCCTTTCTAGCGGGGTCGTTAGTTTCCACACTGAGCGGTTGAGTCTCCCGTTTCCCCCCAAAATAAAGCAGCAAAACTGAACACGTGGCACCACTTATGCTAACAACACAGAGGTCTGCATTCGACGAGACGAACCGGAAGACTCCAACTGCTCTATATCAACGATCGTTTTCTTATTTGGGACCCAAAATGTTCAACTCTGACACATTTGATTTCCTTCAACTATCTCTTACTTCCTTTAAAAGAAAGTTTAATATTTACCTTAACCACAAAAATCTTGGCTAATTTATTTTTCTTTTTTAATTTTTCAGAATTACTCTATTTATAGGGCTAATACACGTATGTTTAAGCATTAGTTTAGTTAGTTTAGTAGTATTAGTTTTTAGAATGCATCTGTAATTTATTTATTATATAAATTTGTTTTTGTATGCTCGTTTAAAAAAACAGCTATTATGCGGACTTTCGCCGAGTAAAAGATTTATTATTGTTATGACTTGTTGTCTCACAGTATTCCTGTGCTTGTATTTTATACTGATGGGATTATGCCAAGTCAGTACAATTATTATTATTATTATTATTATTATTATTATTATTATTATTATTATTATCTTTCTCCAGGACTGGCCAGCATACACAGCAGGACAGTTGCTACAACTCAACGAAAAAATGTTATACATCTATATTGGTTGTTATTTTTGTCAGACTTAGGGTATTTTATTATATTATAGAACCTGTATTTGTTGACAAATTTAAAAGGTGAAGTTTAAATAACCTTAAAAACAAAGCCTTTGTTGATAATAATGCAGAAACCTGTTGTCCTTGGGTTCCTTTGTTTAGAGAAATTAATTTGGCTGACGATCACTGACCGAGCGATAAGCAGTCAATTTTCCTTTTTGACCAGCCGCGTAGCGCCTCTATGGTCTGAAGCCATAGGTGTTCGTCGATGGAAATTGGAAATATACTATATATAAATATAGAGTCAATAAACGTTGGTGGCAGGGTGCACATAGGGCGGGCTTCCGTAACGCAAATAGCTGCAACCTAAGTTAAAGAAACAATATTGCAATAAGAGATCCCTTTGGTGAAAATGTGATGCAGAAAGTTCAGCCAGCGCTTGAGCAAAGAAAACTTTCAAGACAGCTTATAAAAACGACAGCATTTAGGAACGAGGCTATCTTGTGTATCTAGTATATATTCATAAATGTTGCACTAGATGCGATACATACAAATACAATAGCTACTTGGCAAGTTATGTACATGTACTAACAACTTCAAGTAACTCTACTAAGAGTAGCAGACCAAAGGCGTGCTAAAGAATAAGCAACTAAATTCCAAGACTTAACACAATACAAACAGAAAAAAAAGTTCAATAAGACAAACAGCATTCAAAAAGACAAAGGCTGAAAGCCTAAATACTACGTATCACGACTGAAGGCATAATAGATGATCATGCGTCATAGCACAATCGATGCATAACCTGCAGACGTGGATAACTGCTCCCTTACTGTATAACTATAATAAGTTCTGAATTTGAGAGTTTCATCTCCGGATGGTATATGGTATTGCTAGGTAATAACTACGAGCGTCTCTCGATCAAGATGTACATATTTCGATATTGTGCATAATGGATCGGTGTAGTGGTAGTAAGATGGGGGACAAGCCTAGCAACTAGACCTAAAAAACCAATTTCGCTAACTCCGGTGGAACCGCACTCCTCTCCTCTACAAAGACCTTCTAATGAAGGAGAGCATTCTGCCCCAGTCAAAATGTTGTAATTTTCCTTGACATCAACGAAGTTGCCTTAGATCTGCATGAGTTGGTACCGTTTTTTTGGCCTGTCCACAGTAGTTCGTCCTTGAACAATTCTCCTTTGTCTTTTCCCAGGCCGGTCTATCCTGGCCTGCGAGCCGTTCTTGTTGGATTTTTATATCAAGTTCCGCAGTCACCTATCTTTTTGTATGGGGCCAGAGCTTCCTTCTTTATCAATATCAGAAGCTCTCGGAAGCCCAAGAGAACGTTGAGTGCGGCATCTGGTGTAGTCCTCATTGCTTCAGCAACTAGTCTTTAAAGTCCGGCCAGTTTTTTGGAATATATAACCTTTTCCACAGCCGACCACCACACCACGGATCCGTAAGTGATGCTCGGTCGGATTACTGCAGTATAGAGCCATGAATTGGTGCAAGTCACCGCTATTCTACTCTTCGCACTCCAGGTCTTTGGATTGCCCGACTGTCCTGCAATTCGTATAAACTCTTCGACAATTAACCGACAATTGTGTTGGGGCAGCACACTAATGTGAACTGAAATGTGTTTTCATTTGTGAAAATAAAAATGAAATAAAATTTTTATATTTGTAATTTATAAATTTCCGGGAATTCGTTAACAGTTGCCTCCATGTTACCTTGAAATCAGCTTTAAAAAGGAACAACGCCATCACAAAAAACAAAAATAAAATTTGTTAAAATGGGAAAAATATCATACTTGGACATGTTCTTAGAGAAGAACGATGCAAAATCCTTCAGCTTATATTGAAAGGCAAAATATAGGGCCGCAGAGGGATTGGAAGGAAGCAGATTTCATAGCTAAGTAACATTCGCCAATGGACCGGGATACACAGTGCCGAACAACTATTTAGATTGGACGAGAACCGCGAACAACTCGCCAATATAATTGCCAACGTTAGGGGGACCGGGCACCGAAACCAGAATTTGAAATATATGAGGTGTTTCAAAAAGTTACAGATAAACATTTTATTTTTATTATTGTAAATTATGAATCTTAGTAGCTTCTAAAACCTCCGAAAATTCATGAAGTTGAGAACAATATTTGTATTAAAATTATTTTTTGGTTTTAATAATCAATTCAATCATGCATTCAAAAGTAGCATTACCAATTTTTACAAAAATATTTTATTTTCAAAAAATCACTTTGTTTCTATAATAACTTCATAGATCTAATAATTACTAATTTTTCTACCGCATGCATTAGAAACAAGAATGAAACAAAATGTTTACCTACATGTCATAGATAATGAACCCGATATTACAAATCAGTGTATTATTGTTTGCTTACCTATCAAAAAGTTATTTATCGTAACGTATCCCTTGGATTTATGAAACTAAGTTCCTTCATTAAGATAGTATGGAAACATTAATGGGATATTATTATTTATGAGTAATTATATGACCAATATTACACAATACTAAACGAAATACAGTTCGCAAAATTTTTAGAAATATGTTACTCATTAAAACTATGCTTTTAAAAATATGGCGCGGAAAGATATTAGCGAGCATCGTCACATTCCTATGTAATTACAGGGGATTTAAAACGTAAAAACATAGGAAGCAATTTTGTTGAAAATAAATGGTGCATTTTTGTAAATAGTCTAAAACAAAAAAAAAACAGCTATTTATCGTGCGGAAAGTACTACTTTTCCGCAGAAAAAAAATCGTGCGGAAAAGTAACTTTTCACGGCTACTAGCACTGAAAAATTACCTTTCCGCGCGATATGTTAAATTAATGAATATCTTATCTAAAACACTCAATAGGGTCCAAAACTCGAACCTGTGGTGGAACATAGATCAAAATACAAGAGTTCTAACCACACTACACCACAACTTATTACGTTCTGGACACGCGTTTCGCTAACCAAGTTGGCATCATCAGCAGATGATATAAACTAAAATAACTTATCCTAACCGAGGCGATTTATAGGTAAATGTGGTCACACTTGGTTCCACCCGACTGCACCGTTGTCAAGTAACTATTTCTATACTCTCAAATGCATCCAATAATCTATTATTAGATACATTTTTAGTCAACTTAAGATTATTTATTCCTATTTGGTGATTGTTTTCCAAACCATTTTGAGCAACGCTTGACTTTTCTGTTCTTCCGTATGTTTGAGCGTTTAGTTTGCCCAACATATTTTAGATCGCAGTCATTACAGCTAATTTAATAGACGCCACTCCTCTCCTTCAAGTCGAATTTGTCTTTAGGGTTTCCAAGGAGATTTTTCGAACTATTCTCCGTTTTGTAGGCTACTCTAAAACCTGCGTTTGGAAATACTTTTTCTAGACCTCTCGTATATCTGAGATTATATTGAATTACTATGTACTTATTGGGAGCCTCAGGTGATAGAAGAGTAGTGGTATCTTTTAACATTTTTTTATGCTTATGTCTATTTACTAGTTTATGTACAAAATTATCGTTATATCTATTACTTTTAGCTATATTTTTAAACCCATTCATTTCATTATTAAAACGTTCTTTTTTTAATGGAAATTGGACTAACCTGTGAGTTAAGAAATGAAATGCTGCCATTTTGTGTTGACGGCAATGAAATGAGTCGGATGTTATATACCAGTATTAGTAAATTTGCTATAAATATCAAATTCTAATTTATCGTTATTTTTGATAACTAACGTGTTAATTAATAAAGGTAATTGCCCATTGTTCTCTTTTTTGTACGTGAAATTAATGGAAGGATATTTATTGTTTAATGTTTCTAAGAAAGTGTCCAAATTCTGTTTTAATATCAAAAATAGCAAATATATCGTCTACGTATCTATATCACACTCTTGGGAAATATTTGAGTTCTTTTTTGAATTGGGTTTCTAATCTACCAATAAACAAATTTGCAAGGAACGGAGATAAGCAATTGCCCATCGCAGTTCCCTCAACTTGTTTATAATATTTATTGTAGAACTGAAAAAAATTTAGTGAGAAGCAAATACTCATCAATAATTTCTTTCTTGAAATAATTGATTTCAAGTAGTTCCTTTAGATACTCTAAAGCTAGTGGTATGGGTACACTAGGAAACAATGAGCTTACATCAAAAGATATTAAAATTTCACCTTCTTTTAAGTGAACATTCTTAATTTTATCTAAGAATTCTAACGAGTTAGTAACCTCAAAGTTATCGTACGAGATATTTAATTTGCTGAATTCTTCTACTAACTATTTTGAAATATTATACGTTGGTGATCCAACAGCTGCAACAATAGGTCTCCTGGACTTCCCAGGTTTATGGACTTTGATAAGGCAATACAGTTTAGATAACTGTGTGTTACTATGTGTTAGTTTAAATTTTAGTTTATCGGACACAAGGTTTTTACACTGTTTTAAGGTATTTTTTACTTCTGTTATCATTTTTGATAACGGATTTTTCTCAATTAAATCGTAAGGACCAGTTTGAATCAAATTATCTACTCTTTCAAGATAATCTGTTGTGTCTAGTATAACAACCTTATTTGCTTTGTCAGCTTTTAAATAAAAACATTCTTTTTTCTTCTTTCCAGGGACTGACGTACGGTAAATTTGAGGTTACTAGCTTGTAAGAATTCTTAAATAAAATTAAGAATATTCATTTAAAAGAAGATGAAACTTTAATATCTTTTGATGTAAGCTCATTGTTTCCTAGTATACCCATACCACTAGCTTTTGAGTACCTAAAGGAACTACTTGAAATCAATAATTTCAAGAAAGAAATTATTGATGAATATTTGCTTCTCACAAAATTATGTATGAATCAAAATGTTTTTCAACTCAACAATAAATATTATAAACAGCTTGACGGAACTGCGATGGGCAATTTCCATTTCCATTAATTCCATTAAGTAAAGAACGTTTTGACAATAAAATGAATCGGATTAAAAATATAGCTAAAAGTAACGGATATAACGATAATTTTGTACATAAATTAGTAAATAGACATAAACATAAGAAAATGTTAAAAGATGCCACTACTCTTCAATCACCTGAGGCTCCCAATAAGTTCATAGTAATCCCATACGATCCCAGATTTACGAGAGGTCTAGAAAAAGTATTTAAAAACGTAGTAGTAGTAGCCTACAAAACGGAGAACAGTTTGAAAAATCTAATTGGAAACCCTAAAGACAAAGTCGACTTGAAGAAGAGGAGTGGCATCTATGAAATTAGCTGTAATGACTGCGATCTAAAATATGTTTAACATACGGAAGAACAGAAAAGTCAACCGTTGCCCAACATGATTTGGAAAACAATCACCAAATAGGAATAAATAATCTTAAGTTGATTAAAAATGTATCAAATAATAGATTATTGGATGCATTTGAGAGTATAGAAATAGTTACTTCACAACGGTGCAGTCGGTGCAACCAAGTGTGACCACATTTACCTATAAATCGCCTCGGTTAGGATAAGTTATTTTAGTTTATATCATCTGCTGATGATGCCAACTTGGTTAGCGAAACGCGCATCCAGAACGTAATAAGTTGTGGTGTAGGGTGGTTAGAACTCTTGTATTTTGATCTATCTTCCACCACAGGTTCGAGTTTTAGACCCTCTTGAGTGTTTTAGATAAGATATTCATTAATTTAACATGAATAATTGCAAAGTAAGTATTTTTTTTTCTAAGAAGCTTAATAATTTTTGTAATTACAGTTTATTATTATTGAATTCAAACCTAATTGAAGTTTATTTGAGAACTATATCGACCGTAGGAAAAATTTTGTACCTAACACATGCGGAAAGTGTATTTTCTGCCCTTGACGTCACGTGAGGAAAAGTACCACTTTCTGTACTTGTTAGGTAAATAACTATTTCAAAAAATTGGTTAAAATAATTGTCACTGAATTATCAGTTGATGATAATAATTAAAAGAGTTCCCTTTAAAAAGTATGAAAGGCAAAAAACGTTTTGCTGGGTTTTACGCCCCCAAACCAAGCAAATGGTAATAAATCTTGTCAAATATTTTAATCGAGAAAAGGATATTAGAAAAAAATTAGAGTAGAGATTATCAGAAGATTTAGGAATTAGTGTAAGTTCTATTATTCGCGAAAAAAAAGCAAATATAGAGCCAAAGAAAGTGGGAAAGCGTAAAAAAAAGAAACCCAAAACAGAAGGTTTACGTAAAAGTCAAAAGATGAATGCACGTAATGTTATTTAGGGTTTATATACAAAAAAAATTCATGTCTCTTTAAAATCCTTAAAATATGTCTTGAAGCAACGGGGTTTTTTGGATATTGGCCTAAATTCACTGTCCAAAGTGGTAAAAAGTTTGGAATTTTGATTTAGAAAGGATTGCAACAGAAGATACCTGTGCGAAAACCCGGAAATTGTTAAGTCAGCGTGTAGGATTTAAAAAAAAATTGAACTAAAAACTAAAATTCAAAACTGAGAAATGTGGTGTTTTTTGGACGGAACGTGGATTTTTTTCAGATGGGAGTGGAGAAAAATAGTGGAGGGATGACTCGCAGAAAAGCGAAGAAAAAAGGGTTGTGGTTCTGGTAAAAGATTTATTGTCTTACATACAGCGTCTTCAACGGGTTTTATACCAAGAGCAAGTTTGATTTGTTCATCAACTTCAAAAAACTTTGACTATCACGATAATATTGACAGCGATTTATTTGAAAAATTGACTGAAGAACGGTTAATACCCAGTTTAGAAGAACCATCTTGAATTAGTATGAAATCTATAGAACGAATGGGCCGAAATAAGATGCGTTTCTAAGCCCGAATTTTAAACAATTAAGTATACTTAAATAATCCCAAAATAATATGCGTTGGATCAGATGTTACATCAACATTGCTTTGTGCCTGCTACCATTTCACTGTCAGTTCAATCCAACTGAGTTGTTATAGGCAGGCGCAAAACATCAGTACGAAAAACGGGTTGGGGATGGTTTAAAAAGCGATGAAGTAGAAATGGTTCGCAATGTGCCCTAGATCATACAGATGAGGAGGATTGAAAAACTTGGTTTTTCCAAAAATTTTATCAATTTTTGTGTTTGTTCGCTTAATGTATCTAAAATCAAAAAAAGATGGATTACCCGACGGACTAAAAATATACCTGGTGTTCCATTTTAAAAAATGCAAGTTAGACGCAAATTTTTTTTAACGAGTATATATTGTACTTCATGTGATGCCATAAAGAAACTTGGTAAATAAGGTTAAACAAATTTAAAATAGGGACAAGATAAAATGACTAAGCAATTTTTGCTAACGCTCAAAATATATAAGAATATATAAAAAAGACCATAAAAAACTAATGTAGGAATGTGCAATCCGTTTTGCTCTAAGTTAAACGCTATAGATTTAACAGCATTTCAAAATCTGAAGTTCTCAATATTAAAACATGAATAGGTAAAAAATGATCGAATTACGCATGGGATGTTATATAAAAAAACGCTTATTTTTCTAGTGGAATTAAAATATTACATGAAATAAAAGGCATTCCATTTAAAAAAGTCGGTAAATTTCTTTTACGCGGAACTTCCCTTGTTATGCTTTTTTTTCATTTGTTAGGAATAGCGATGTGTGACCCAGTTTAGTTCAGTACATAGTCGCAGTATATATGTGTTACTTATTCTGTGTTTTCATTTTTATCGAGCGCCATTGTTTTCCATGATATTGGATTCCTACCAATATTTTACCATTTTTTTTCTACCTATGCCACACTTTACTTTTGGGCATTTTTAAAATAAATTCAATAAGGAGTTTTTACATTGACACATATCGCCATTTTGCTCCACCATGTTTAATTCGTACCAGTTTATCTCAGTTTCACATTTAATTTTTCTGCAAAACTGAACTTTTGTAAAATTGAAGATTTTTTTACAACAATTTTTTAAAAAATTTATTTAGCTGCCATTTCGAAACTTAATATCTGGGAAATATCTGCGAAGCAACGGAGTTGGTAAAGACTGATAATGTGGATTTCATGCAGGATATAGATACCATATATATGTCCGAGAATGCAGCAATAAAGTAGCAAAACGTCGACAATTTAAAAAGTCTTTTGTTTTTTTGCTGGATCCTAACCCGAAATAATACACCACTTTAAAATAACAATAACAGGGTCATCGTTAACTAGAATCGTTTAGAAACTTGATATCTGGGAAACATCTTCAAGCCAACGGAGTAGGTAAAACTGATAATACAAGTTTCATGAGGGATATAGGATCTATATATATTGTGTCCTGAGGAAACAATAAAGTTGGGAAACATCGACAATATAAAAAAAGAGTTGCTTTTTTTACTGGATCTTAACCCCAAATAATACACAACTCTAACAATTTTTTTTAACATATTACCGAAATTTGAAGTCAATCAAGTAAGTAGTATTTAAGCTATTTCGCGAACTGATAGATAGATAGACAAACAGACAGACCGACAGACAGACTGACGGAATTGATAAAACATGTGTTTTTGTTCGGCCATCTTGAATTAGCACCACAATTTTACTACTTGACCCCTATACCACAATTAGTTATGGCACACAATTTGAAATCAATCCGTTAAGTAGTTTTTCAGGCTGAATTTTTAAATATTTTATTAAGCCGCCATTTTGTTCCGACATTCTGGATTCGTTCCAGAGTTTCAATAGTTGATTCCAACATAATACTTTGATGTTTGTTTCACCATATTGGATTTTTACGAAAATGTTACCAGGTCATCACCATACGACCCTTAATTTGTAACCAGAGTTTGAAGTCAGTCGGGTATGTAGTTTTTTAGCTACGCAGAGAATAGAGAGACCGACAGACAGACAGACAGACCGAAGGAATTGATAAAAACATGTTTTTCGTCCTCTAAGGACCCTCAAACGTGAAGATCTGAAAAAATTTCGGAGGGTGATTTTTTCACGATTACAATACTTGGGTATTTTATGCGATGCCAAACAAAAACTTGGCAACATTATAATTTGTTTGTTGGCTGATTTCGATAAATTAAATAGTAAAAAATCGGTAAATTACATTTACATTTAACTTATTTCCTTTTATTAGGAATAGTGAAGTGTGACCCAGTTGAGTTCAGTACATAGTCATTTAATAACACATATATACTGTCTCTTCAAACATTTTATTCAATTAGAAGTTTTTATATTGACACGCACGGCCATTTTCTCTCGTCATGTTGAATTTGTATCAGTTTATTCCATATCACATTTAATTTTTCTGCAAAATTTAAAGTCAATAAATAAGATTTTTTTACGTTGATTTTGTAAATGTTTTATTTGGTTGTCATTTTGTTTCGCCATCTTAAATTCGTACCACAACTTTACAAGTTTATCTTTATATCACACTTAATGCTTACACAAGATTTGAAATTAATCTAATAAATAGTTTTTTAGGCTGATTTTTAAAAATATTTTATTAGGCGCTATTTCGTTTTGTTATCTTAGATTCATATCAAAACCTTACCAGTTCATTCCTATGTAACACATCATTTTTGTGCAAAATTTGAGGTGACAATTAGTAATACTTTATTTGTTTTGGCGTATTACATTTTACCAGAATATTACCAGGTCATCCCCATATGACCTTTAATTTTTGACTAAAATTTGAAGTTAATCTGGTAAATAGTTTTTAAACTATGCCTGACGGACCGACAGACGGATCGATGGAATTAATAAAACATATTTTTTGGCATCTTGAGACGCTAAAACGTGAAGATATGTAAAACCTGAGAGGATGATTTTTTTCACGATTACAAACATTTCATTCTGTTCCGCCATCTTGAATTCGTACCACAATTTTACCAGTTCATCTCTATACTATGATTCATTAAGTTATTGAATACAATTTGAAATTAACCCTTTAAATAACTTTTTCAGGCTGAATTTTTAAATATTTTATCTTAGATTCGTACCAAAATTTTACCAGCTAGTTCCTACATAATACTTGGTTTTTGTGCGAAATTTGAGACAAATTGGGTAAGTAGTTTCTTAGTAACAATTTGTTAGCATTTTACTATTCCGCCATTTTGTTTCTTCATATTGGATTTTTGCCAAAATGTTACCCGACCTCCTCATATGGTCCTTCATTTTTGACCAAAATCTGAAGTCAATTCGGAGAGTAGATTTTTAGCTATACCGCCAACACAACAACAGACCGACGGAATTGAGAAACATGTTTTTCGCAATTACAATACTTCCCTCTTACGAGGGAAGTAAAAACTTATACAAGTTTAAAATAGGGACACGATAAAATGACCACGCTGTACATTCGTAGCTACCTAGTTCAGATAACACCCGATAGGGAACATGTAAGCGAGAAAATTTACTTCCATTGTTTCTTTTTATATTGGTCATAAAAGGATAGTCGTACTTACAGGTAGTTCAGTTAAGAAAATATATAGACCGGAAGCAGCTAATTTTGAAGGGAAAGTAATGCATAGGTCGGCGTAGATTTACAAATTTATCTAAACACCACTTCACTTACCATCAGTCAGAAGAATGAGCCAAAAATGTTAATATAATTCAACTAAAGGGGCAGTTAATTACGGTAAATAAAACACATTTTTATTTAAAAATTTTTAATCATCTTTGTACTCTTCTGGTAAAACATCATCAACAAAATCTAAGAAATTTCCTACTTTCGTAAACACGGTAGTCTTCTTATTGGGTCTGATTGTTCTTCCAAATGATACCAAACCAACTAATTTACCGTTTACTGTCAAAGGACCTCCACTGTCTCCCTAAAAAATATAACAATGTATGCATTTTAAAGCAACTTTTTGTTTCTTCGACAACACTATATATATATATATATATATATATATATATATATATATATATATATATATATATATATATATATATATATACAACAACAAATTTGAAAATTAGATGTAACACATTTAGAAAAATAAAAGAAAACAGTGTCACATTTACGATGCAAGACTTAAACGGAGACAAACGATATCAATTTTTGCATTGATTGAGTTTTTGTTTCTTTATGTTATTATTTTATAGAATTCTCTCTTTTTTTGGTGGTTTTCGGGCTTTAGTGCCGTTTTTAAATATTGGCTGGTTTGTCAATTATACGAGTATATGCCGTTACAATCCTTAAAGGGAATATCATAAATTCTATGAGTTCTTTTTTCTTTAGGAATGATCCATTTTAGTTTACTAAAACTACCTTTTAATAGCTTATGACCTTTGTGACTCACTGTGATGTTATGTCTTTTAAACACATTTTGTAAATTTTCCGATATTTTAGGTATATGTATATGAAAGTAACATGTATTTTGTGTTTCCTTTATTAAAATTTAAATTTTTGTTTGATGGATGGCTTGTAATGTAAAATTTATGGAATCTCTTCTTAAAAATGTTGTTTATAAATTTTTCTAGATAGTTGTTGATTTTAAGACCTTTAAGCCCTAAGATTTTTTTTTGAGATAGTGCATGTTGGGAAAACATTTTTAAGAAGAGAATCCATACATACAACACAAGTCTTCCATCAAACAATTAAATTTCAATAAAGAAAACACAAAATACATGTCATATATACTGTTGCAAATTTAGCCCTTGTTATAGATTTGTTAAGATTTAGATGAATTTATTTATTATTTGTTATTTTATTGAAGTAGACTTACCTTAGTTTTTATCCATGCAACGACTATGATAGTGTCAAAAATCGTTCTCGCATGTTCTGTTAGACTTAATTCTTCTCATCCTGTAATATTTTGATCATTCTAGAGTTTTCTAGATCATTCCATCCTTTTCTAAAAGCTATATAAGCGCGCCGCGAGGCCACATCTTGATTCAGTAGAGTAGACAGTGACAGTTTTAGGTTACCTCAGTTACGAGTGTTAGGTGTAACCAACCTACCTGTAAGCTGTGTTTTGAATAAATAGAGTGCATTCAGAAACTACGTGTTTGGTTACCGGTTAATCCGGAACATTTGGTGTCGGAAGCGGGATTAGGATCCAGTTGAAGTTAAAGAAGTAAGAAGTTTCTACTAGTAGCAATAATCACGGCAGCACACTTGGATTCTTTGATGAACCTGGTTATTGCAATGCATAATGTCATACAGAAAAACCAAGAAGACATTAAGAAAACCCAAGAAAAAACGAAGAATGAACTTAAAGAAGATATGAAGATAAACCAAGAAGAAATTGAAGAATGAACTTAAAGAAGATATGAAAAAACCCAAAAAGACGCGAACAAAAACCAAGAAGAGGTAAAACGAGAAATGCAAGGCATGAAGAAGAACCAAGAAGACTGAAGAGAAGTCAAGAAGACATGCAGAGGAGCAAAGAAGACATGAAGCAAGAACTTAAAGAAGACATAAAGAAGAACCAGGAGGAACTAAAGCGCGAACTTACAGAAGATATGAGGAAGAATCAAGAAGATATGAAGCAAGAAATAAAAAATGACACGATGAGGAACCAAGAAGACGTAAAGCAAGAAATACAAAACCTAAGAAAGAACCAAGAAGAAATAACTACAAAAATGTTATTTGAATTGACAATGACCAAGGAAGATTTAAAGAGGAAATGTGACAAATGTAGAAGAATATACAAAAGCAAGTTAAGGAGATTCATGACCAAATGCAGCAGGAAGTCCAAAGTCTACGATCCCAGATACAGTTTGAAAAACAATGTGAGTTAAAATCCGATGTTGTCTCTTTATCACATGTGATAAAGCCACCTACGTTTGATGGTAAAGTGCCATGGGTTACTTACCTGAGACAATTTGAAGCTGCTGCAACTGGAAGTAATTGGGTTTCCACCGAAAAGGTGCGAGCACTAGTTTGTTCCCTGCGTGGAGAGGCTATGGAGGTATTAAGGTAACATACCCGAAGATACATAGAATTACTTTAGGACATTAGTAAGCCATCTAGAAATGCGTTATGGTGAATCACATCTACAGCAGGTTTATAAAGCCCAACTTCAGTGTCGAAGGCAAAAATATAACGAAAGTCTTTAAGAGTATGAGGCAGATATTGTGCAACTAATTAGAGATGGCTAAACAAACCTCCAGGAGTCAAGGGAAACTACAAAGACTACAGTACACTCCAGAATACCGGACTATAAATGAAAATACTTCGGTTATTGTAAAAGAACTACAAGACATTCTTCTTAAACATCAAAAAGATGAAAACAAAACTTTAACTTTCCGACAAAGAAACGGCATCCGTTGTTGGAAATGTGGCAAAGAGGGACATATGCAAAGCCGCTGTACCAGCAAGTTAGCTACGTGCTACCAAGCCCTATCATCCTCAATAAAAATTAAAGTATCCCGGCTGCAGAATTATGGCTCTAGCTTGGTAGTACCGGGGAAGATATGCGGTCGGGACTGCAAAATGGTACTAGATACCTGCTCAACACTCACCATCGTGAGGCCAGACATTATAGTCCTTGCAGGACAGAAAATCCATACAAAAAATGTGTCTTGGAAACCGCCAACGGTGAAATTATACCTGTGAAAGGCATCCACGAAGCTGAATTAACTCCGGGGAACACTGCCTTTGTACATTCTGTTTTCGTCGCAAATATAATGGATGACGTCATACTTGGTCTTGATGTTATGAATGAACATAAATTTGTCCTTGACATACCTCAAGGAGTACTCCGTACGAAAAATGAAGAAATAGTTATAAGCCGGCCACGAGGGAATAATTCCACTATCCGAGAAATTATTAAGCTAGAAGATGCTACTTTAGCTGCGAGGTCGGAATGCGTAGTGAAAGCTGTGCTTGATGACTTAGATGAAGAAGTTATTTTATTCGAGCCAATTCGAGACTGTCTGCTACATGCAAAAGGAATTTCACCAGCAACAACCCTGAGTCGATATAGAAGAAATACGATATTTGCCAAAATGATGAACATTGAAGAATACCCTTAGCAAGTCAAAAAGGGTGACAAGATCGGAACCTGTCAACCTGCTTATACAATATTTACCTGCACAAACTTGCCACCTTCAGGACCTGCCTGAGGATACGGAAAACAAGACAATATAGAGCCATCACAGTCTCTGGTCATCACCAGTAGTCCTAGTTAAGAAAAAAGATGGTTTCACCAGATTCTGCGTCGACTTCCTCAATGACGTCACAAAGAAAGGCTTTCCCTTACCAAGAATTGATGATACCTCGGACACTTTAACAGAATCAAAATGGTTTTCGACCTTGGACCTGAAAAGTGGTTATTCGCAAGTTAAGCTTAATCCAGCAGATAAAGAAAAGACAGCGTTTTCTACTGGGACTGGACTGTGGTAATTTAAAGTAATGTCTTTTGGATTAAACGCTCCAGCCACTTTTGAACGTTTAATGGAATTCACATTACATGGAATGACATGGAAAACATGCCTAGTATATTTAGATAACATTATTGTTCTTGGCAAAATATCTAGGACATGTTATTACCGAACATGGAGTAAAAACCGATCCAGAGAAGACTGAAGCCATTCAAAATTGGCCAATACCGAAGGACAGACATGAACTAAGGAGTTTTCTGGGACTTTGTACATACTACAGACGATTCATAAAAGGTTTTGCTAATATCGCTAGACCGTTACATCGACTCATTGAAAGCAATCACGGCTATGTATGGACCGAAGAATGTGGAGAAGCATTTAAAGACTTGAAAGTCTTGTGTAATACCCCAGTGTTGTCATATCCTGAGTCATCCGAGATATTTATCGTAGACATCGATGTAAGCAATTCCGCTATTGGTGGTATTTTGTCACAAGTACAAAATGGTGAAGAAAAAGTAATAGCCTATTTCAGCAAGGTTCTTTCTAAACCTGAACGCAACTACTGTGTGATAAGGAAAGAACTACTAGTTATTGTTAAAACATTGGAGCACTTTCATAAGTACTTATATGGACAAAAATTTCTTTTAAGGACGGATCATGCATTACTCAAATAGTTGCTACAATTTAAGAATCCCGAAGGACAAATACAGGAATATGACTTTAAAGTTGAACATCGCAAAGAGTTAAATCACAAAAATGCTGATACTTTATCAAGAAGATCATTCCCAGAAAGTTGTAAACCTTGCAACAGACACGAGGAAAGAGAAGACCCCGAAAGCTGAAATTAAAAAATTTACCAAGACCTTGTTACCAAGAAATTGCAGCCAAATTCCAGAAATTTAAAGGATTCTGGGCTTTATGGGACTGTTTGGTGATGGCCTATTAAAAAGAATCTGGTAAAGTTCTGATGGCAAAAATAACAAATATCAAACTATTTTACCCTCAAAGAGATTTCCTGAAGTGTGGCAAGCCGTACACAACGGTGTAGGCGGAGGACATTTTGGTGTTACGGACACTCTTGAAAAAGCTCGAGAAAGGTTTTATTGGTTGGGAAGTCGTACAGATGTGAAAGATTGGTGCCGAACCTGCGAGGACTGCGCCGCCAGTAAAGGACCCCAAACCCGTACTCGAGGCAAAATGAAGCAGTACAACGTGGGAGCACCCTTCGAACGAATTGCCACAGATGTAGCAGGACCATTTCCAATTAGTAATTCCGGGAATCGCTTTGTGTTAGTAGCGATGGATTACTTCAGCAAATGGCCAGAAGTCTACGCAATATCCAATCAAGAAGCAATCACTGTCGCCAAGGTACTGTTTTATGAATGGATTTGCCGATATGGAATTCCAAGGGAAATACACTCCAACCAAAGCAGAAACTTTGAATCCGATGTATTCAAAAGCCTGTGCAGCCTATTAGGAATTCATAAGACAAGAACAACACCTTTTCATCCGCAGTCAGATGGAATGGTTGAAAGATTTGATAGGACTTTGGAGAACTACCTGAAAATCCAAATTAATGAACAACGAAGTGACTGGGATAAATGTATTCAACCATTTTTACTGGCCTATCGCTGTGCAGTTCATGAATCCTCTGGAAAAACACTTGCCAGTGTAATATTTGGATCTGATTTACAGATTCCAGTCGACCTCTTGACTGGACGACCTCCTGACAATAAGATAACTACTACGAATTATGCCAGCTAGGTTAGTAAACGAAATCCATGAAGAGGTCCACCATAAATTACAGATAGAAAGCAATAGAATGAAGTCACGTTATGATCTACGAGCCAAAAATCCAAAAAGAACTAAGGGACGCTTGCAGAAATCATGTGAAGACCCGTATCGTGTAGTGACCTGACTGAATGACTTGGTATACCGGATTCAAAAGAACCCTCATGCAAAAATGACAGTAAGATACCGAAGATATTTGATGGGAACGATCAACTCTGGGAAGGGGGCAATTTTGCGAATTTAGCCCTAGTTGTAGATTTAGGTGATTTTATTTATTATTTGTTATTTTTTTGAAGTAGACTTACCTTAATTTTTATCCATGTAACGACTATGATAGTGTCAAAAATAGTTGTCTCATGTTCTGTTAGACTTAACTCTTCTCACCCTGTAGTATCTAAATTATTCTAGAATTTTCTAGATCATTCCATCCTTTTCTAAAGGCTATATAAGCGCGGCATTAGGCCACATTTTGATTCAGTATAGTTTGAGATTTCAAAGTGTAAACAAGTAGACAGTGACAGTTTTAGGTTACCTTAATTATGAGTGTTAGGTATAACCAGTCTTTACCTGTACTACCTGTAAGCTGTGTTTTGAATAAAATGAGTGCATTCCGAAACTACGTGTTTGGTTACCGGCCAATACGAAACATCACAGTTAGTTACAAAGGCTATGACAAATTAAAAAATAATTTTAGTAAACTAAAATAAAAATTTCTAAAGAAAAAAGGACTCATATAGTTTATGAAATTCCCTGTAAGGATTGCAAGTGTGTATACATTGGACAAACCAGCCAATATTTAAAAAACATAGTGCAAGGATAAAAGTATAGCAAAGAGAACAAAACTGCACTTACAAAACATATTAGTGAAAATCAACATTAAATCCATTTCAAAGACGTAAAAATTTTAAAGACTCAAAAAAAATAAAACAAAGGGAGAATTCTATGAAATAATAGAAAGAGAAAAAAATTCAATCAATGCAAAAACTTATACAAAACAACTCAGTAAAATCTAAATAATATTATTAAATAACATGTAAATTAAAACAAAAGAAAAATTTAAAATACTGGGTTGGACCCCTTAATAACATTTTCAATTGTTCCTTTATTTCCATAGCTAAATACATTTTAATATTTTTTGTTTGTCTCCGTATAAGCCTTGTATCGTGAATGTGACACTGTTTTATTTTATTTTTCTAAATGTGTTATTAAAAACGTGTTGCCTGTACTATCTAATTTTCAATAAACGAAGATCACGAAATGATCGAAACGTCAACTTGTAATATGACTTAGCAAGAGATGTGTTGTTCGCTTTATAACGACCCTAACCCAAGAAAATAAAAATATAAATATATATATATATATATATATATATATATATATATATATATATATATATATATATATATATATATATATATATATATAGTTTTTTGAATATTCTAAACGCTTAATTGATTAGCATAAAACAAAAATAAAGCAAGGTTTTTGTCTACACATTCCAATAAATTATTACAATTGCTAACATTCTTTTTGCAATTTGGTATTCTAAGAAAATGTATAAATAGCACGAAACTAAATTCACTGTTTACCTATTCTGAGTTTGTTTAGTCAGCTACAACACGGACTGAAGTACTCGCTGTTTCATAAAGTAATTTTCCTTTAAATATTAGATCTTGCATCTGTTTAAGCTTCATTCATTAACATTCCATTTTCTTGTGTTTGCAATAAAATTAATAAGACTTTTTCTATGGAGATAGATGATGATAGCAGTTATCTTCCTATAACTTTATTTTTCCTATAATCTTTACTGAATCAATTAGCTTTAGGGTTAAAAAGGTATCACCGTAAATATTAGAAAGATATATTTTTGTCATTCGTCTTACCGCTATGTAAATATTGTATTATTGATATCATATGAATATTGAAATATAAGTTTAGCATTTAATCGTTTAACAAGATAGTAAATAAATTTTAAATACACAATAAATCAATCGATTTGTTTTAGAATTACCGGAATAATTAACAGATATTGAAGGGATGTTCTATATCAGATCTCACAACTCATTTAGAGATATCATTGGTAGTTCTACGTTCTACTTATTTTACCTACATAGTATGTGGACTTGTGATGTGGTTTTATGCAAACCATGTTATGCGTAATTGGAGGGTGGAAAATTCCAGGAAAATGCTTCTGACAGTTGTGATGATGATCCAGTTCTACTTTTACCGCCCTAAAAAGTAGGCAGTTTTCAAACAAACAAACAAACAAACAAAAGTATGCTTTATTGCCGCAGAAAAATTTTACAATTTTATGGACAAAGCAAAATATACCTAAAATAAGACATATCAAAACATTAATCGAAAAGAATTTCGATAAGTCAATGCTTTTTAAAAATGTAAATTATCAATTTACCAAATCGTAAAACACACGTTAGAATATAACATAACATTGCCGCAAAACAGTTAATGAATCCTAATAACCTCATAAAAGTAAACAAACACACATGTACGAGGTGAATAATTTCGATGACATTGAAATCAAAATTGCAACTATGCGACCTTAAACTCTATGTTATTATAGTTATACAAATAATTGTGATGTTAAACAGAAGGTTTTTTTTTTGTTTTTAATCCAATACCTAACAAAAATAATTAAGTTTTAAGTGAATGTTCGACAGTTCTTTTCTCTATATGATGATTTTCAAAATTCTATGCTACGAGTTAGGACATGACTCAAAAGTTTTAGTTAAGCGAATTTAGTGACAATTTAAAGAGACTTACTCGCTGTAAAAATCATTAACGCTGTAAAATGGTCTCTCAATGAGGTATGCTTTGGTGTTTTTGCGAAATTGTGCAAGCATAGGGATAGATTTTAAATGTACTGGCAGATTGTTGTAAAGTTTTATGGCGTTGTAAATAATAGATTTTTTTATTAATTCTGAGTAAGGAATGGGAAGATATATATCATGCCTAGAGTTTCTGGTAGGGTATACATGTTGTGGCCTTTCTGGGAGGGTGTTTATATGTTCTCAGCAAACATACCGTTTCCAAAATAAATAATGCAGGAAGTGTTAATATTTCATGTTTTTTGAAATAGTATTGACAGTGAGCTCTATTATTTAGACCAAACAAATAACGAATGGCTCTCTTTTGAAGCATAAAAATACTAGGAAATTGCTCGGTGGTACAGCAGCCCCAAAAGGGAAGGCCATAGCGGAGGTGGGATTCAAATAAAGAGAAATAAGTAAGTCTGGCAGAAGGAACGTCTAGTTCTTTTGAAACTGATCGAATGGCGGGAATTTAACCGACTCTACGTATTCAATATTGCTGTTATGTACCTGAAGTGGTTGTAAAGTTCCCTTATAAGATAACGCCACCGTTTTATCGACATTAAAACAAAGCATATTGGAATCGGACCAAGCCTTAATTATAACCAAGTCTTTGGAGATACTAGAGTGTAAAGACGTTGTATCAAAATCACTCCAAGTTATGCTTGTGTCGTCAGCAAAAAGGGAGATTCTTTCATTAATTTTAAGGTTCGTGATATCATTAATGTATAACAAAAAAAGCATAGGTCCCAAGACTGAACCTTAAGGGACTCCACTTGTAATCAACTTACAATCGGAATCGGAACCATTAGCCCTTACAAGTTGTTGCCTTTTCCCAAGATAAGATTTGAACCAATTTAAAGAAGTACCACGAATTCCATAAAAATTTAGTTTGTTTATCAGAATTTCATGACTAACACAATCAAGGGCTTTCGCATAGTCACAAAAAACTGAGGCAGTTGGGTGGTTGTTATTGAGAGATAAGTAGACGCCTCTAAGCAACGTGAACATGGCGTCGCTGGTGCACTTGTTGGGTAGAAATCCGAACTGCTCCGGAGATATTATCTGATGTTTCAGGAGAAATGGCATAAGACGATTCTTCAGTAGCCTTTCGATGATTTTTGATAGCACTGGTAGTAGTGCAATTGGGCGATAATTGCAAGAGTTAGTTTTTTCGCCGCCTTTATGAAGTGGAATAATTATAGCTGTTTTAAGGCAATCCGGGAATACACCTTTTATAAAGAACTCATTTATTAATGTTGTAAGGGCCTCTATGACTGGGAGTGGCAAGTTCAGGAATATTCTAATTGATAGGTCATCAGTGCTACACGAAGATTTACTTTTGATATTATTTATTACCTTCAATAGTTCAGTATTGCTAACGGGACTTAAGAAAAAGCTATCAGCTAAATTTTTTGAAGGAGGGAGAACCGAAAGAGGGTCCAAACTTGGCGAGATACTAGAGGTAACATTTTTGCTTACATTAATAAAATAATCATTTAGATCATTAGCCCCTGGCAAGATCTGAGTCACAGGGTTTGATTTGTTTCTGAGGTTATTGATGATGGACCAGGTTTCTTTTGAAACGTTATTTGAGTTTGTTAGACGTTTTCGGTAGTGTAATTTTTTTGCTGACTTAATAAGAGTAGTGTAGATCCTCCTATAGTTAGAGATATAGTCGAGAATAAGAAAGGAGTCGGTGAATTTTTTTATATATGAGAGCGAGCGCATATTTTTAGCAGAAATTCGTATTCCTTTCGTGGTCCACGGTTTATGCCGCTTAGGTTTGATATTCTTAAGCGGGAAGGCCTTGTTAAAAGCACCTAAAGTTTTATTTAAAAAAGTTCTGAAGTTTGTGTTGACATTATCAGATTCAAAATTCCAATCGGTGTTAAAGCAAATATTATGAAATACTGAGAAATTTGCGGCGGAGAAAATTCTGCCCCGATGGCGAGATCTTGGTAAGGGCCTAATAGGTAAATTAAACCTGGAAATTACCGCCTCGTGATCAGAAAGACCTGAGTTATAGACCTGTGAATGCACCTCTGATGGAGAAAAATCAGATGCAATGTAATCGATGATAGAAGAAGAGTTTTTTGAAATTCTAGTTGGCGAGGATACATGCATTGAAAGACCGAAAGAGTCGAATATAGAAATTAGATATTTTTGGATGGCACAAATAGTAGCATAGTCAATATTAAAGTCCCCGCATAGAATTTTTTTACCTTTAATCGGTAGACTGTCTAGCAAACTTACCAGGCTATTTAAAAATGATTGTACATCAGAGTTTGGTGATCTATAAATACAAATTACATAAAGATCAAGGTTTTGATTATATACCATAGAGAATTCAAAAGAGCTATCCGCTAACAAATAATCATATTTAGATACCGACATGAAATCTCCATTTAGGGATAGAATCAGTGTTCCCCCATGAGCTGAGTTTTTTCTGTCATATTCAGCCAGTGCTCAGTAATTGCAACAAGTTGGGGGAACTCCAATTCTTCCAGAAATAGGTACAACTCGTCAGTTTTATTTCTTAGAGAAGCAATATTAATTAGAACCATATTAAGACTAGTAACAACAGGAAGTTTTGAGGAATCTAGTTCCTCAGGACACGTCGTGTTTTCTAAAATTTTTTTTTGGGAGAATTGCTGGTAAAATAATTTTTATGGCATTCTCTGGTCCTCTGAAGATGGATCGTTCTCTCCGAAGTTATATAGGATCCATAGGCTGCAAGATCCGCTTCCACTTCTGCTGCGTTAAATCCGTAAGCAGCATGAAAATCGAAATATATCTTATGTAGGGTTCTATAATCTATAGGAATGCCTTCAGAAGCCAAAAACAGCCTGGTGCTTGTATTTGTAAACCCTTCAAAGTGAATTGGCGCAGGTTGGTCGTGCAGGAAGGCGAGATATAACATGAAGGCCTTTAAAATGGCTGGTTCTCTTAGTCTAGACATGAGGAAACGGTTATCAGAACTTTTTTCGGTTCGTGTAAGCTTCACTGTTGGGGGAGACATTGGATCAAAAATAGGTTCTTGGTCAATAGGAGCTTTCTTGGAAAGACTGTAGCAGTTGCCGCTCAACAAGACATTTGCTTTGCAGGCAGCAATGGCCTCTTTGTCAGAAGATATTATAGTGCCCTTTTGAGAAATTGGAGAGGAGACAACCAGTGAACTGACGGAGCTCGAGTTGGTGGGCAGTTTTTTCAGTGTGGAGGGAGGTGGGAGGTTCGGTGTAGATTTTTCTGAAAGTTCGGATACAGCTGACCGTTTTATTACTACGCCATGGGGCCATAGATAGATAGATTTTCATTACTTATTTCAAATTATTCAATTATTATTTAGCGCACTAGACTGACTTATAATGTAATATTTTATTTAGATTAATATTTACATTAGTACAATTTACAATATTAAATAATCGATTTGTTTCGTCGACAATATGTTCAATAACGCTACTTGTAGAAGTACATGCGACAGTTCTAAATACTTCTTTAGAACCTTGTCTGGAATTGTTTCTTGAAGCTCCAATTTGGAATGTATTCACATCAGCATGTCCAAACATTTTTTCGGCTATATTATATCATTTATGGAGTTTTTGACGTACCCCTCGGTGACGGCTGGCGATTTCCATCCTCCACGTTTTTTTAAAATATCCACAGATGCACCAGCGTGAGCTAATAAAGAGGCAGATGTTCGCCGAAAACAATGTCCAGTTTATAATGACGGATTTAATAGATTTAGGAATACTGCCACTTTCTGGGGTAGTTTTCCAAACGTATTTTTACCAACTGGCTGCAAAGTACATTGATTGTTTTGGTAACGAACGAAAAATCGCAAAGGAAGAGTCTCAGCTTTTCTTAAAGCCATATAAGAGGACTTTACAACTACTTCAGCTACAAAACAGCAATATGAAATACGTTGGGTCGGTTAAATTCCTGGGTTTGAATATAAATAACAGTCTAAAATCATCTAAGCATATTGACACCTTAACTAAAAAACTTTCTGCTGCCTCCTTTTCCATTCGATCAGTATCAAAAGAACTGGACGTGTCTTCTGGCAAACTTATGTCTCTCTATACGAATACCATCTCCGCTATAGCCTTCCCTTTTGGGGCTGCTGTACCACCGAGCACGTTCTTAGTACTGTTAGGCTTCAAAAGAGAGCAATTCGTTATTTGTTTGGTCTAAATAACAGAGTTTACTGCCAATACTATTTCAAAAATAATGAAATATTAGCACTACCTGCATTATTTATTTTAGAAACCGCCTCTTTGGTATATACCAAGTCTGTATATCCTACTAGAAACTCTAGGCATGACATATACCTTTCCCTTCCTTCCACAGAATTAATACAAAAATCAATTTTTTACGACGCCATAAAACTTTACAATCATTTTCCAGTACATTTAAAAACTATCTCTATTTTTGCACTTTTTCGAAAATAAACCAAAGTGTACCTCATTGAAAGACCTTTTTACTGTGTTAATGATTTTTATAATAAGTCTCATTAAAATATTTTTTTATTTGTTTGTTTAGTGAAATCTTTTTGGGTGTCAGCTTCTAGCATAGAATTTGAAAATCATTTTATAGGGGAATGAACTATCTGATAGTCCGTTAAAATTAATTATTTTATTACGTATTAGATTAAAGTTATACATTTTCTTTTTTTAATACACTTTAATTACTATATTAGTTCGGTACACTTTTTGTTTAACTTCACTTATTTTGCTTGTAGATCGATAACAAAATAGAGTTTAACGTCGCGTAATTTTAATTTCAATGTCATCGAAATTATTCACCTGGCATATCTCTTGTTTATTAAGGACACCGTGATTCATTAACCGCTTTACGGCAATGATACGTCCAATTTCTTTTTTCGTGATGGTTTTATAGCTATCATTACTTGGTATATTTTCAATTTATGTATTTGTGTTTACCTATCGAAAAATATGATTTTTTTCGATTAATATTTCGTTTTTTTATATTATAGTTTTTTTTTTAAATTAAATTTCGCTTTGTCCTTAAAATCGTAGCAATTTTTCTGCGGCAATAAAGCATACTGTTGTTTGTTTACTTGCGGTAGATTTCAGTAAAGTTGACGGTATTGTCATTTTCATTTCATGTTTATAGGTAATAAAGAAGCTAAGATATTTATTCTAAATCTAAATCGTTCTCTTTATACACGTAAAAAATAAAATGAATTAATGAATAAACACAAATATTTTTAGTAAAACAATTTGAACTTTTTTTATTTTTTTTGTAGTTGCAAACTAGGTTTAGGTTTCGGCATTTTGAGCAAGCTTGAATAACGACATATTAACAGAAGTGGTTTTGTTTTCTTTCTAAAAAAACAACTATTTTTCTAAAATTACAGACGCTTTAGTTTTTCGTTAAAATGTTTCATTATTTTCTAAGACAAAAGATATAAGTAGAGACTGTTTTATTCATTTTAATGTATAATAATAATAATAATCGACTATTATGCAATAAAGTAAAGTATATGAATATGATTTCACAATTAGGGCGAAGTTTAGCTGATCGTAACACACGTGACAATCAGCTATTCTTCCACTTATCCCTAGAATATATTTGATGCATACCAAAATGTATTGCACAACTTGGCCTAGATATCAAATAACAATTATAACAAACCTTTACATCACTCTGTATATTACAAATAGAGTGTTTGGGATCTACATTTATACTATTTTTTTATATTTTTGGCTTCACAATTTGTCACTATTTACGAATCAATTATTAAATGGCAAGACTTATTTTTAAAAAAGTACTGAAATCGAAAAGTATTACTTTTTGCCAATTTATTACCTTAAATCTCTTGAGGGAAATCCAAACTCCGTGCGGCCCCAACCCGAAACCGAGGCTTTGGTTCCACCTGGATGATCGTCAGTTGAAATGTCTATGTTTTGAGCTTTTTCGCCAAATTTGATTGGCTCTTTTAGAAGAACAGAAATATCACTATCCAAATCCTGTAACCAAAATAAAGATAATCCAAACAAATAAAAAAAATTATTATTTTTGTTTATAGTCTTAATCCTCTGGATAACATTTTTTTTAAACGTAACGTAGTTTTCATCCCTATAAAATTACATTAACTCAGGAAGTATTTGAAGATGATTTTGATCGCCGCACCGGATGGAATTTTGTGAAATTATTATTATCTCCGACGAATCTACTTTTACCCTTAACGGCACAGTTAACCGCCATAATTGCCCATATTGGGCTGATAAAAACCCGGACTTGGGTGAGACACATACGCAGTATCCCGAAAAAATCAATGTTTGGGTAGGTATAATTCATAATGAAATAAATGTTCCTTTTTTACTGATGGTAATTTAAATTCGGAGAAATATCTGCTGAGATTACAAAATCAAATTTTACCTGACTTTATAGTAAGAACATGTACCAATATTCAGTCGATATGGGACATGGTTCGTTCCAGCAGGACAACGCCCCTGCATATTTTGGCTTAAATGTAAGAAGATACTTATTAAATGACCAGCCAGATGCCCTGGCCTCACGCCCTTTGATTACTTGACAATATTGATATACTGAAAAACAGAATTAGAATAGAATGTCAGCTTATTACCCCGGATATGCTGCAAAATGTAACAAAAAGTTTAATTGCTAAATAATTTTGTGTGGAATTAGAAAATACGTCATTATCTCATTTAAAAAAATATAAGTTTTGTCTTTACCATCATTGTTATCCACCCTCTATATTAAAACTATTTTTATAATATAGACATAAAAGAGATCTATAAACTTTGAGGGGGTACGGGAGTTTTTGAACACCATATATTATACGTGCCCCTTGCTTGCGACTAGCCTTAATTATTGTTGCGATTTGTAGGTCTACTTACATTAAAAATATCGTCTAGATGTTACGTTTTTCTTCTAATTGTAATTATTTGTTAATGTAAAACGCATTTAGAAATAAATACCTAGCAGCTCTAGCATAAAGTGCAGTAAAGCCATACATACAGTGTGTTTAGCTGCCACGCTTTACGGAACTGTTCTTTGCACGATTTTAAGTCAAATAGTTCATATTAACATAGGTCAGGAAATGAAATGTTAAAAATCTATGAAAAAAATTGATTTATATATCTCCAGATATTTTTATCAAATTTGGTGTATATCTTTTTTCCATTAAAGCACAGACGCAAAATCTTTTTTTAATTTCTACCAGTGGCGTCCGTACAGGGATTGGACTGAATGCTTTTTAAGAAAAAAAATGGTACTCCACTGCTTTTTCTGAAAACTACTTATTTTTGAAATTCGTATTTAATTTGGAGTAAATTTGGTCCCTAGAGTTACTCGTACGGCGCACGTTTTTCGCGTAAAAAACCCATTTGCATGCATTTACTGCAATCCGAATGCAATTTTGCAATGGTAATTTTATGTAGAATCCGCTTCTGTTTTTTTTATGAAACATACCTATTCGAAAGTTGGCACGTATATTGCTGTGACTAGTACTTATAAAAAGAAATAGTTATAATTTGGAATAATCTACTAAGTGATTCTTTTTTCAGGGTCATGTTCTCTTTTATCTCCCGAACTTTGTTTGCGACGACGCTTATGATTTCCCGTTACCATTTACGAGCTCCTTTTTAGTTTTTTCTTTAACTTGATAAAATTTACTATTACTCCATTATTTCTAAATGTACTAATACCTTTTTGGTAAGGAAATTTAAGAAGCAAACTGTAATTTAGTCCACTAGTCAAAAAAAAACTAAAGTGGCAAGGTGGGCTTTGCTAAATGACAGTAGCTCATTTGTTTATAACAATAACATTTAATTTTCTTTTGCTGAAAATGATTCAGTTCACAAACAGTGAAATGGCGGATACCATACACTTCGTGTATGGTAACGCTCGTGCTGCAAGACGGATGTATCAAGAATTATATTCTGACCGTCCGCTACCTAACAGACAATTTTTTTGTTAATATTCACTCCAGACTTTGTGAAACGGGTAATTTTCAGAGGTCTACTGCCCTAATAGGGAAACCAAAAACAGTAAGAACCGTTTAGATAAAGGAAGCTGTTCTAAACGCAGTTAAAGAAAATCGAGAAACTAGTACGAGAAAAATTGCGACCAAACAAAACGTTCCTCATGTATGCGTTTGCTAAATTTTAAAAGATCAACAACTTCCATATTATTTGCATCGTGTTCAAGCTCTTTTGCCAAGGAATTTTCCGCTAAGAGTGGCTTTTTGTAGATGGATACAAGATAAGTTAGTACAAAATGCAAGGATTTTATTTCAGGTCTTGTTTTCCGACGAGGCCTGTTTTTACAGTAAATCAATAATATACTTTCGCAACAATCATGTGTCGGCCGATGATAATCCTCACCCACTAATTGAAAATAATTTCCAAGAGCAGTTTTCTGTAAATATTTGGATTTAAGTTAAGGGATTTCCTTATCGAGCCTCACTTTCTGCCTGGCAGGCTTACTGGTGAGCATTACAGAAAATATATTGAGCAGGTTATACCCGAAATTTTGGAAGATGTCCTACTATGCAAAAACGTTCTATGTGGTTAATGCATGATGTCAGTACCTAGATGGCTTGATTGGTACTCGACCACAATTTTGGCCACCCTGGTTACCTGATATTAATCCTATAGATTTCTTTTCTGGGGAGACTTGATAACGCCAGTTCAAAGCGAAGAAGATCTACGAAATCGGATAGAAGAGTTCTCTACAATTATTAGGAACACTCCTGATATTTTCGAAAGGGTTTGCCAGTCGCTAATGAGGCGTACAAACGACTGTATTGATATCGGTGGAGGCCATTTCCAGCAGTTCCTTTAAATTTATTTTTTCTGGGTGATTATTATTAATTGTAACGTCGGTTACCTTATCTTTAGTTTACAGTTATGTTAGTTTAGTATTTTAGTAACAGACATCTCCCTGTCTGTAGTTTATTTTTTTATATATTATTTATTATTTATTTTTTATTTATTTATTTAGGCACCTTAGTCAAAAGTTTTGAGAACTGTCAAGTTATTGTTATAAACAAATAAATTACTGTCGTTTAGCAAAGCCCACCTTTCCACTTTACGTTTTTTTTTTTGACTAGTGGATTAAATTGCTGTTTCTTTTCTACCAAATTGTGAGTTCAATTAGAAAATGGTACATTTAGAAATGATGGTATGGTAGTACATTTAATTAAATTAAAAAAAGGAGCTCGTGAATGGTAATGTAAAAACATAAGTGTTGTCGCAAAAAAAAGTTCGGGAGATAAAAGGCGACATGACATGAAAAAAAAATCACTCAGTGGATTATTCCAAACTATAATTATTTCTTCTTATGGGCACTAATCACAGCATTATACGTCCAACTTTCGAATAAGTATGTTTCATAAAAAATAAACAGAAGCGGATTTTACATCAAATTACCATTGCAAAATTGCAGTAGACGCATGAAAATGTCTTTTTTATGCGAAAAGCGTGTGTCGTACAACAGTAAGTCTAGGGACCAAATTTGCTTCAAATTGAATGAGGATTTCAAAAATAATGTTTTCAGTGGCGTATCATTTTTTTTTAATATTCAGTCCCAACCCCGTACGGACGCCACTGGTAGAAATTAAAAAAAAACTGCCCTTTGATGGTTAAAAGTTAAAAGGTTAAAAAAACCAAATTTGATAAAAAATATCTAGAGTGGTATAGAAATTATGATACAAAATTTTTTTTTTTTCATAGAATTTTATTACTCTGTATCTTGAAAACTATTCATTTTTGGACCGATGTTTATATAAACTTTTTGTCTTAAACTCCTGAATAGAATCGTCTCTTAGAGTTTGGCAGCGCACTTTTTTAACACCCATATCATTACACAAACTTTAAGCGACAAGGTTCAAATTATTTTTTTTCTGTTTAAAAAAAATATCTTTTTGTTTATTAAAATATTATTATAGGTTTTCCAAAATTCTGTTATAAAATTTTTCTTAACAATTTCAAAATACACATCGGTATTTCTACTAACCGACGGTGACGCGCTTTGTATTTAGCTGAACATCTGGCCCGTTCGCTAGACTAATAAGTTTTCTGTCAGTGGCCCACATCGATTTTTCACTGACTGTTTGTAGCATGTGATTTATGCGCAACAGCAAATTCGAGAATTTAAATTTACTCAGGCATCCACTTAATAACTAGGTAGGTACTTACATGGTAAGAAAAATTTGGATGCTTTACAACTTTGGCTATATGATGCAGTTGCCCTTTATAATCGTGTTTGTGATTTGCTCCTACTAAGACTGCAAGGTTTTTTCTAGGGGTTAAATTTCTTGTGTGTGTGCAGTGTGCAGCTAAAATAAGAAAATTTTTAAAAAATTATATTTAACAATTTAGAGAAACAGGAGAGCAAATATGTAATATTACCATCTTAATTTCTTTCTCAGCAATATATACGCTGCCTATATTTATATAATCTTGTCAAATACCCTCAGAAATTAAAAACATTAATTCTCAATTTTTTAAAACTAAAATTTTCTTAACTTAGATGATGAGAACAAGGCAGAATCATATCTCATTAATTGCCGAACATTTTTCCGGAAAGTGTGTTTTTTTTTCCTAAGTTTTCTTCTGCTAACTATTACAATCCAAAGAAAAAATGATTAACTAATTGATAATTCAAATATCACAAGCATGTTTCCAAAGTCTATTGCATATGGAATCCGATATCAATAAAGGTCTTTCTTTTCCCTTAATTTTAAGTCCTTAAGTGCCGTGTTAACAAATTTGTATTAAAATAAGATAATTATCGGGTGTCGGACCATAAATAATAATAATTCTTAAACAAAGCCTAAACACCTAAATGTTCTATAATTGTAATTTCATCTACCTAAAGAGATTTTCTCAGGAAGATAGCTCATGAGAATAGCAGCACTTATGCCTCAATGACTTTCTTAGATATTTTGCCTCACATGATGATAGCTTATTTATATAAAATATATGGTGATAATTCAATATTTAGCACCGTCTCTTAACCGTTCGATTGCAGGTTATAACTAAGGACGAAATCAGGATGGCAGTGGAGAGGGAAATCCGCATTCACTCAGACAGTCAAGCGGTCCTTAAAATCATCGGTAGGCCCATAATGAGCTCAGCTCTAGTCCAGAAACGCAGAGATGGCCAAAGCAAGCTGGCAAAAATCAAAGTGGTAAAATTAAAATGTGTGTCCGGAAAGTGGTATAGTGGTCTCGAAGGTAACGAGAAAACGAAGTTTGCCAGAAGCGGATCGACGCTCGAATTTTCGGGCCAAGAACCCTGCCTTTATATAAGTAAACATTACTTCTCGGAGATCTTTAACAGATGGGCCTGGAAAAAAACAAAGGAAGACTGGTTAAGGATGAACTAATGCAGACAGACAAAAAATGCTACCAAACCCAGGCGTATCTAGGGCGGCTTGGTTGACGTCAAGGAGTCGACCGGTGATTGGGGAACTAATTGAC
Source organism: Kuschelorhynchus macadamiae (assembly GCA_030620095.1). Lineage (NCBI taxonomy): Eukaryota > Metazoa > Arthropoda > Insecta > Coleoptera > Curculionidae > Kuschelorhynchus > Kuschelorhynchus macadamiae. The sequence goes on from JAUTXW010004731.1 coordinate 812,701, forward strand.
ACTTTGACAGGACACTGTAAATTTACTAGGCGCATACATCAGCTGGAGTTAGTAGACAGCTCATTTAGCGCCGAGTCTCTCTCCATGGAAGTATTATAAGACCTCGACTTGGTGCCCTTCTTCATTAGAATGAATTTATAAACACACATATATATATATATATATATATATATATATATATATATATATATATATATATATATATATATATATATATATATATATATATATATATATATATATATATATATATATATATATATATATATATATATATATATATATATATATATATATATATATATATATATATATATATATATATATATATATATATATATATATATATATATATATATATATATATATATATATATATATATATATATATATATATATATATATATATATGTATATATATATATATATATATATATATATATATATATATATATATATATATATATATATATATATATATATATATATATATATATATATATATATATATATATATATATATATATATATTTATATTTAACTATTTAACGTATTTCTTTAATGTTAACGGTTAATATACCAAGTTATTTAAGGAATGCACATACTAAAGCGTTCTCGGCAGCAATCACGGTGGCGATTCTATGCTGTCATTTGGCCGCCACGGTGGCAGTGATCGCGTCCAAGATCGTGCTGGTGTGTGGCTGCCATTAAGAAGAATAAATGCTAAATTTATTAACTTTACAGTTCACCAAGCTAGGCAGACATTTAACAAAAACTATATATAATTAAATAAAGAAAAAAAAACAGCAACAAATGTGATTTATTCATCAAAAAACGTACAAAATGTTTTTATTCTAAAATTTTATATTAAGCTATTTTATAGTAACAAAGCCAAAACTTACCTGGGCTAAAAAAGTTGGTAAAAAATGCCTTTTTAACAACATTTTAAAACATAAAGTGCCTATTATTCTAAATATCCTTTTTTAGCTAGAAAAACAACAAAAAGCTGCATGCATTTCTTGAACATTCAAAACGCGTTTGAGAAAAGAGCTTTCGCAACGAAAGTAAGTTCGAGATGGATGTTTAATTTAAGTGAAAATCGACTAAAATTGAACACAAAATTCAAAGAAGTATCATTAACAAGGGCAAAAGGACATATCGAAATATTTTAAATATAATATAAACTAATTTTAGAAAAAATAGTGTTGAGCAAAATTATTAAAACTAATAATAAAAACTAATAAAATATTAAACGATATAAATCAAAGATCGTCAATGTCAGAAAACAGATCGTCGCTCTCATCTTCGTCATCCGAATTCGTCACTATGACGGGGTTTATATCTGAAGTATCGCATACTGTGACTACTTCCCAAGTTTCTAGAATCTCTTGCCAATGATCAGCGCGCAGCGCGTATTTCACAAAGACCCTTTTCCCACGTTGCCAAAACTTCAGAGGATATTCCTTTTAAGGCAAAAATATATTGGTCATATTTTTGTACTCTGACCAAACCATTTCGATAAGGTTTTGTTGAGAATGGTGTGGTGGGAGGCGGAGAGCCATATGACCAAAAGGTTTTACATATTCATCAAGAAAATATTTTTTTTGTATACTTCGATTTTTTCTACCAATTCCCAGATTTGGTCCTTTTTGCTGTTTCTGGAAAGGCAATATTTTTTCGGAAAACCATAAAATTAATCCTTTTTTGATCCAGGATTATCGGGGTATGTCTTCTACTAGCCCAAAGTGGTAATTGCGTTGCGATAATTAATAATTTGAGCGGCAAATTAGGAACAAGTTGATATTTAAACCATTTTTCGAAATTTTGACGGTTGATACTATCGTAGTCCCTATTTGTCCAGCTTTTAAAAACTAAATTAGCTCCCTTGATAAATGCTTTCTCATTGGCGTTGACGACCATGTATCGATAACCTAAAAAAATCAACAGTTTTAACACTGGAGCAAAAGAAAAAAAAAATCTGTTTTTTTTTATATATATAATTTAGAAGTCTAGTATATTTACGAACATGGGTTCATTTCACCACATATCTTCCAACGAATTCAAGCTTTTCTTTTGATCAAAATTATAAAAAACTAAGTTTAATAATAACAATTTCTCAGCAGTATTTAAAAGACAAATAATTTAGGATTTTGACAAAGTAATTATTTTTGTTGAATATCAAAAATATAAACATTTTTATTTTTTCGCGGTCAAAAACGGTTGGCTTTTAACACAATCCTGGTCGTCTTTATCAATTAAATTACAAGATTTATAATCTTTATTATTGCGGGGATGTGAAAAAGTTATTTTAATCCCAAAAAAATAAAGATAATATTTTTTATGGTTCAAAATTTACTGATTTTTAGCCATTTTCTAAAACTATTTTTTTTTTGATATTTGATAAAAATAATAACTTTCCCACATTCTCATATTATTTATCTTTGAAATACCGTTAAAAACTTGTCTATTAGTTTTTTATTAAAATTTTAAGCCGACCGATGCTCTTAATGTAAATGCATAAGAAAACTAAATTAAACAAAAAAAAAATATAGTCAAAATGCTCCATAAACTTACCTTCCCCGCTTTTTGAAGAGCTTGTCCTTTCATATGATCCTGTCAGGTATTTCTAAAAGACCCTTTACTGAATATGCATGTTTCACCAAGGAAGACTGGAGTAAAACTAGTGATTTCATATTTTTCGGCATTTTTAGTATTGACTTTGTTTTGACGCATAGATAAACTATTTTCCCCCTCCCTCTATTGTAAGCAACCTATTTAGACACTGCTTTAACAGACGTAAGTGAAAGTTACTCAACAAGGTATTGGTTGCCCTTAACGACAGGATGTAAGTCAACTTACATCCTAGGGAAATAATAATCTAAAATTATTATAAGTAGCCTTAATTTTTGACTTCATCAACATATTACAAAAATCCGGACAAAAACCCGGTGATATTAATTGAAATGAATATTAGTGGTACAATTATTACAATTATTCACATTATTAACAAAATTTGGAAACACGTTTTCTCGTTTCTTCTCGATGCGTATTACATTTTCTGACTCCACAGATCCTTCATTTCTAACCAATGTTTTTGTCACTGTTGAAGCACTGCAAGAAACTTCTGGCTGGGTCTTATTGTATAAAATTTTATTTGCTACTTCCTTTTTATTATTGAGGCTCAGCTACGTAAATTTCCGCAATAGTAGCGGATTTCCATCCAGCATGTCGCTTGATAGCTAATACATCAATTAGTATTTGCTAATAAAGTTGATCTAAAAGAGTGTCCAGTATACATTTTGAAGTTCTCAAACTTTAGAAATTTCGCAAATTTACTTGGAATTGACGAAAACGTATTTTTCCCGACAGGCTGGTTTAAGCACTTTCCATTTTGATATCGCATAAAGAAGCGCGGATTAATAGTCGTCATGTGGGATCTTGTATCAATGTACTTTTGAATTATTTTGAAATGACAAACCTGAGTGTCTTCACTGTTTCTCACTGTAAATGTACGTGACATTCCATTTTTGGAGTCAGGAATGGTCACAATTATGACTTCTTGACTTATTTTAACATTGTCCATTTTCATTTAACAGAGTTCATTAGAACGGCACGCTCTAGCAACTCCCATTACCATTACGACCATTACGTATATATCATCGAGGGCTTCAAGCATCAACCTATTCACATCTTCCCTGTTAAACACATTCGATTTTTTGGGTCTATAACCATCATTTTTTCTTTCAAAAATGCTCGAAGTTTTGGATAGTTATAAATATCCATATTTCCCTCTATAAAAAGCGTGGACTTCAACATCGACACCCAGAAGCTTCATGGGGACTTCAATATAGCAATTATTTCGTGGAAATACGCCAACAACAAGGTTTCTGAGACTGCAGTAGCCGTCTTGCTTTGGCACCAAGTCTTAAAGGATTTAGATGCTGTTTCATACCTTTTTTTCGACTTTTCCGGCAGTAGAGATAAACAAGCAATATTCGCTGATTCTTCTATGTCTAAAACATCCATTTTGTTCACACAGAATCAAACAATTCGACTTCTTCAAACTTTTCGCTATGAATTGTCAACTTGACGTTGTTGATAAAATAAAACCTACTTATGTTGCTCTGGCAGCGGATCACGGCTGCCTTCATAATTTAATGAGAATGCTATCGAATGTAATGATAATGAAAATCCAAAAGTATATCCAGCATTTTCTTGTAAACATACAATACAGGTAGGGGGGAAAATGTTATAAACTCTATGGGATGTAAGTACGTTAACCAGTCTCGAACTTTCTTGCCAGACCTCGTTATCGCTGGGGCGCAAACTCGTCCTCGATTGGTAAATGTTACTTACATACTTTATAGTATAAATAACTATTAACGTTTCGAAATGTCACACTTAAGGATTTGACAACATGAAAAGTTTTAGTTGAAATAAGGAAAGACGTGACTTTTTTTAGTAAAATCACTGCTAGAAATATGCAAAAAATGACGTCACTTCATATCCGAAAAATGTCTACTATATATAGGACATCTATAAGTTTTTTTTAAATTTTTCAATGGAAGGTTATACTTCTCTTAACATAGTTATAAAGAGTAATAATAGACCAAAGTTTTCTAAGCTATAGCTAATTAAGCGAATTAATAGGTGTTTTGAGGATGAAATGATTAATAACAAGGATATCGGAGTAAAATTAAAAATATCTCTATTCTGCTGCTGCACAAAAAATCAAACGATTTCTGCGGTGTAACAGATCAATGTAGGTCCCTGAGAGAAACCTCATTAGTCTAGCAAACGAGCCAAAAGTTCGTACAAATACATGGCGGTTGCATCGAATTATCATTGTCTTATTTTTCGACGGAAAAATTACTCGAGTAAAAAATATGTTGTTTTATCGTTTTAGATTATCGGAACGTTTACAATTTTGCATTAATCAAAAACGAACTTTTTCGAGAAAGAAAATAATAAAATGAAAAGAATACTAATTTTCGGATAATCTTAACGAAAAACTTACCTGAGACTTTTTTTCCTCGACGAAAAATTAGACCTGGAAAAGTCGATGCCTTTTAGAGTTACTCCGATATCCTAGTAGTATAGGAATAAACAACTATAAGGTTTGGTCGAACAGACTACGAAAACAATATGATTTGAATACTGGGCAGATTATTACTTAAAACTTAATTAAATTGTTTATAATTAACAATAACGCAATATTATTTGCTACCTTTGGCTTTCATTCCTTCACATTTTATCTAAACTTACAGGTAGTCCTAACTCTACTAGAACCGACGTTTAGAGCTTGTTAAAAAGCCAACGAGCCAAAGCAACAACAACATAACAATAAAAAGAATGCGAAGACATTAATAAATAACAAAAACAGCACTTTGTAGATAATTAGATAACAAAGAAATTCTATTCTTCAAAATGTTTTCGGTCATTTGGGATGCTTCGGTATAGCCTTAGCCCTAAACTTAAATAAGTCTTCCTAAACTTATATATCCAAGAAATTATCATCAACCTAACCTAAAAATGTTTGTTTTTTTCATATACGAATTCAAAAAAATCCGTATACTCACCTTTCTCTAACACATTGCTTCTTACGGAAATTTTCTTTATTATACATTTTTTGTGCAAGTGTGATTCGTCATTGTATTTGGAAGGTCCTAAGCTTCAAAAAAATGAAATAAAAAAAAAAGTCCATTTGATGAAGGTCTATGCAGTCTAGTAGAGGCGAAAAAGTAGAAATAAAAATGTAAAATTTATTTTTAAATACCTATTGAAATAAAGTTAGGAATCGTATTAATGCGAAATTATCCGAACTGGTTTGGAATTTTATCAATCTGTAAACGGCATATTAATTAATAACAAATTGCGCAACTTTGCCTCAAGTTAAAATAACAAACTTGATAGGCACTTCCGGTATAACCGTTGTTATTATTTTAGAAGAAAAGAGCATCTGGGGGAATCTCGGCCCCCAGATACCAATTTACAGGTTTTGATTCCGAGTACGTTTCCACATACGTCTAACCGACTGTCGCCAAGACACACCCTGTATACTCAACTAGTGGACACTTGCAATTGCCATAAAAGCTAGGCTATTTAAATATTTTTACTCTTAAGGCCGTTTTACACGCTGCAATTTTTCTTTGCAATATGCAATAGTCTTGAACAAAGGCACGGGCAGTTTGACAAAAGGTACAAATGTCTTGCCACTACGCATACTTTTGTTCAAGACTATTGCAACTTGCAAGAAAGAATTGCAGCATGTAAAACGGCCTTTACTCAAAGAATATTCCCTCAAAATTACACCCTTGTAAAAGCATGTTATGAACTGCCATCCCCATAACAACTTTAGTATGGGTTGGCACGTACTTGTAACCACCAAATTCGACTGTCATTTTTTCTTACATTCAAACACGTAAATTAAAACATATTAAAGTTGCAGCTTTTGTAAAAACATATAATTCTTACTATTTTTTTCAACATTTTGAAAAATTTAAGGGATGATGATGCAACCGCGGGATGCGAATATTAAAACATTTTACAGATATTAACCGCTAGCTCTCCTGCTATAATGTATTACCCTAGGCGCCGTTCTGCTATAATAACATAAAAATAAAACACAGGGGTTTACGCCATTTGAATTTATCTTTGATCATTCGTCAAGTAGATCATCACCTGAAACTTCATATAACCAGGAAAAGTTAAAATCGAATTAAAAGACCTTAATCTAAGGTAAATACACAACGACAAAAAAAAGCAAAAGTTAGGTTCGACGAACTCTTATCTAATATCCCTGTATACAAAGTTGGCGATGAAGTATATATTAAAGAGTAACAAATAAAATCTAAAACTAGAAACAAATCCAATTGGAATTACGGAGGTTTTTCAAAACTCTGACATTCTTAATCTCCGAATAAATCAATCACGTAAAGTCATTTTCGATAGGCTAAACCTTATTTTAAACAAGAACTCTTTTTCTCTGCAGAATGATCAGGCTATTTTTGGTAGCCCTGCCTCAATTTTCCATGTAACTCCTATCAAGAACACACTCGGAATATTATTCCATGTCAAGTGCCGAATGGACACTCCTCGTTTAAACGTTGAACCGTTCACATCTGAAATACAAATCAGCATTCTTAATCAAATATTCAATCCTGTCAATTGGAAATACAAAAAAATAATCTCGGACACAAAAAAATAGAGTTATAGGGAGAGACGGGAAATATTTAACGGTATAGGCACAGCCTGAAGGTCCATAACTGGAAGCCCCGATCTCTCCGACGGTGAGTAGTTCAATATGTACCTCAATAAACTCATTGAAGGCGAACGATATATCGAAAATATTCTCAAAAATCAGATATCGATTACTACTTCAATAATAAAAACTTTTGACGCGCCGATACAAAAACTTCAAAAGAGGAAAAAACATTTAATGGAGACTTAGACATAGATCAACAAATCGATAATGGACATCTCTGCATTCTGCTATTCTCAGATAAGAATTTTAGATTAATGTAAATCATTATTGGAGAGTTATTCCTTTATAGAAAAAGTTCTAGACCATGCTGTAAATTTTATATCATTTTCAATAATAACCACAGGAGATCCGATTAGTTCCTTTCAAGAAATATCACAATCTCGCAGGAAAAATCAGGTACTACAATAGTCGTTTATTTTAAAAATACCCTTAGTAAATCCTGAAAATTATATATCATCTCTATCCAATACCTTTATTAAATAGTCGAACAGAATTTCATCATATAATTTCTAAAATACATAAATATATTGCGCGGGACTATGATTCAATGTTATATGTTTCATTCCAAAACTCGGAAAGCTCTAAATCACGCGAACGAACCCAAAAGATCTGGTCAGATGTTCCGCCCTATCCGATAGACAGCGAAGCAATTTGTAAAGCTCACCTACTCAGAGGACCAAAGCAGTTACCAAAGACGAGCCAGGTAGCTCTTCTTCTTGCAAAGTGATAAATCGTTAAGGATATCGACCTAAACTTCTGGTTGATTACAGTATCAAATCCACTACCAGTTACAATAAAATGTGAAGGAACACATATGTGCAGTCCTGTCCAACTAAATGTTTGTATTTTAGGAACACATTTTGTCGTGTGGATGGTGTTAATATTCGTATCATGTTTTAAAAATGTTGTATCGTAGCTACCAATTTATTGGCTTATTAGGAAAATAATAATGATAACTGAATAAGTGATTAAGGTCACATTATGACCGAAACGTTTTTTCCTCAGTCTGACTTTTAAAACAAATTTTGAATTTTGAACTTTACTTCCAAGAAAACAGATTTTAGTATATATATATATATATATACTTTAAAAATTTAAAACAAATTTTAATTTTAAACTTAGTTTACCACATCATTGCATGCAATCCGGCCAATCCGGGGTAGGTATGCAGCTAAAATAAAAAGAAAACCACTGAAAATTACATATTACCTGTAAATACCACCTTTGGCTTTACTATAACTCCTCCACAAATAATTTTGTTGACCTTTGTGTTAAGCAAAGCAACTTGATATGGGTATTCTTCAATGTCGACAATTTTCCCATGAAGAATTTCTGCGTTCTTTTTTGCCGCATCCCCTAAAAATAATAACAAATTTAGTGTTATTTTTAATATTGCAAATTCTAAAGTGTGTTGTATTAGTGATCTTAACGGTATAATACTAATAATAAGTTGCTTTACTGAGACGCCTTCTTTTCTAAATAGGGGTGAATAATAAATCGGCATGAAAATGGAGGGACTTTTTTTGCAGCATCCTTCACAATAAATAAATAATTAATTAAAGGTTATTTCTTAAATCTAATTATTTAGGGTATTGCATTAGTAATTTTAAATAGTTCAATGTTTAACGAAAGTTAATATATTGAGAAATATTTATTTGTAAACAGATCTGTTGAGACAGTCCACATTTTTAGCGAAGGTAAGTAATATTATTATATCGGATTGAAAATGTGGGAATAGGAACTATTTTTTTAAATAATACTGATAAAATGGTCGTCTCGGCTTTTCAATTTCTTCGGTTTTCTCATAGCCGGTCATGCACGTTTGTCACGAAGCTACCACTTGTTTGCGATAGTGTTACGTGTGCTATGGAGAGAAGAGTGCCAGTTTTATGGACGCTCTGATATCCGTAAATAACTAAAGTCTGTTCAAATAGATATAGTGCATATAAACAAAGATAACACCACGTTTACGGTTGCTAAAAACTTATATCACCATTGGCCACCTTTATTTAAAGATGTATTGCACGCACAATAACTTTTGTTTTTCATGTACTCTATCTTTATTTTGAATAGTCTATAGTGTCTTAAACAGTTTTTAATAAATAATTGTGCCGCCATCGCCATTTTAGAAAATGGACACTGTGCAGAAACAGTGTTGGCAGTAATAAGAATTACTATATCAATTCGCAAACCAGAATAATATGAAATGAACTGAAATGACTATAATATCTTTCATCAATGATAAACTAATGTAAGGTCGTGAGTAGTAATTGTTTTTCTAATATATGATTAGAAAAAAAATTACTACTCACGACCTTACATTAGTTTATAATAAGCCTAGCTCTAACCTAACTCTATAAATAATAATATTATTTTTTATGACATATAAAAATGAAACATCGGATAAAGAATTGGACATAACGAATTATTTTGCAGTTTCTTTGCATCAGTATATTCAAGTAGCGACTGCCTTCATGATATATTCCATAGCAGTTTAGATCCAACAATAGATATGTCATCTTGTGAGATCACTGTTTTCGATGTGTTTACAACAATAGGAGGCCTTAATGATCATCTCTCGGAGGCGCCCGATAATATACCTGTTATATTCTTAAACCGTTGCAGGCGTGTTTTATCTCCGATATTATGTAAAATTGTTTATATGTCATTGTCCCAAGGTGTTTTTCCAGATAAGTAGAGCGGTGATAAAATCTTGTGGAAAATTACAGAGGGGTTAGTAAAACTACATTAACAGCTAACTATTTGAAATAATTGTATCATCTAAGCTAACACTATTTATAGAAACTATAAAGTTCAAAGCAACACGGCTATGTCAATGGCAGATCAACAATTACAAACTCGATGATATATGAAGACTTTCTGAAAAACGCATTGAAGATGAAATATCAAGTTCATACAATATAGTGTAATATAAGGATATAATAATATAAATATAAGTGAAAGCGACTTATTTTAAAATATCCTTTATTCAACTTTTCCTAAGCGAATATCACTCTTATTATAAACAAAAATATAATTTTGATATCGCTGCGTCATCAAGTCTTCTATTCATTCCGACGTGCGATGGCCGATCGGTTTCAATTGTGTAACGGAAGGAATAGACTATACCAACAGAATTGGGTATATATATATATATATATATATATATATATATATATATATATATATATATATATATATATATATATATATATATATATATATATATATATATATATATATATATATATATATATATATATATATATATATACACATGTATGTAAGTTATATAGCCAATATTACCCGCCACTGGACGATGACTTCAAATAACCTCATGCGAGACCGACAAACTAATTACCTCATTAAGCAGAATCAGCAATATTGCAATATGTAATTATACGTACTATTTCGATTGTTAATCTTTTAATAAAATTAGTCTAGCTTAGAATCTTGAACGTTGTAGTTGTTATTTACATAAAATTTAAAGTTTTTAAAAAAAGGGCCTTACAGGGAAATTCTTTTAACTGGCGCAGTCGTTGTAGGATTTTTCAACGATTTTCCACAAGAAAATCGGTTCATTTTTACGATTTTTGAAAAATAAAAGAACCAAAACTTCACGGGTTCGCGAAAAAAGTAGTGAAACGTCGAAAATTCGTGGTTAGGTCCCTGGGTGAATTGAGTAACTTACTTCAAATCGTTAAAAACCAGAAGCCCAACTGAAAAGTAGGAACGAATATTCTACAGGCAAAAACTAGCTTTGCCAGAAGACTATAGCCATCAGCAACGCAAGAACCTTTGAGTGCATATCAAAGTTAAGTGCATGGATGTCATTCTGGTGATTTTGCTGTAAGTAAATCTTGTTATTTAGAGGTTAGCTCGAAAAAACTTAAAATAAAATAACATACAAATTCTGATTCACTAGGCTCACATTATTATTAAGTTTAGTAGTTTTATATATTGTTATAATCCTTGTAAAAATGGCTCCTCCACAATTAAAACAAGAATATTTAAATATGATTCCAGAATTTTAAGGAGAAGTCGAACTTTTATCTAGGTTTATTGATATTTGTGAAAAACTTGTAAAAAAATTTTACGACACAGTCGATACAAGCAATTTTCAAAACGAATATCTTATGAGTTCTATTTTGTCAGTAAATATCTCTTCATGTTTGGACAGACCTAAAAAAAGTTCTTTTAAACACGTATGCTGATAAACGTGATATTTTTACTTTAAACATAGAAATGGTCGAACTTAGGCAAGAAAACGAAAACGCATTTGATTTCTTCAATAAAGTTCAAAAAATGTTAAATTTACAAATAGCTCAAATTGCTACTCTAGCTGATGAAATACAAGCTCCAGTTCTATCTGAGTATTGCCAGAAATTAGCTTTAAGAGTTTTTTTACGTGGTCTTAAAGAACCGATAGGTTCTCTGGAACTTTAGGAACTAAAAACCCTGATAATTTAAACAGTGCTCTGAATATGTCAACAAATGATTTTCAAATTCAAAATGTTACCCACAGAACACACAAAATCAGATCGCAGGTCTTAAGACAAAATTTCGCTCCCAGACCATCTACGTACACAACAAATCCGAATAATGCACAACTTGTGTATAATCGATTTGTACCTAGAAATTATTCTAGCCCCGGTCCTTCAAACTACAATGTGTTTAAACCTAATCAAACAAACTCTCAACCATTACCGAAACCCACACCAATGTCTATTTCTACAAGAAATACATTCAGGCCCCAATCAAATCAAAATAGTATGTTAACAAAATCTCATTTTACGAATAACCAATCACAAAATAATAATTTCCAAAATTTAAGGCAAAACAATTCTCACAGTAGTCATCCAAAATTCGCGTTTGAGCAATTGCATAATATTGAAAATCAGGAAGGCAACGACTACTTTCTTGAATCTGAAAATCAACAAACCGATAATTGCTACAATGAAGGTTTTGTTGAATTCCCCGAAGAATCCGCCGAACCATGTAATTTCGAGTTTTTTCAGACAGAAGCCTCGGACAAAAACCACCCAGATTTAATCTAATGCCCTTTGCATTTAACGGTAGCCAACTCCCTTATATAGTGTTTCCCGAAATAAATTTGAAAATACTTATAGACACAGGTAGTACTAGATCTTTCATCCAACCTAAAATTGCAAAAAAATATTTTCGCAAATTTATAAAGAATGACCCTTTTCAAATATCTACAGCACATGGCACTTCCTCGGAACATTTTAGCACCACAATTCCTCTTGCTAGAATGTTTAATGTGAAGATAGATCCTCTAAAATTCTATCTGTTTAATTTCCATAATTATTTTGATTGTCTTTTAGGCATAGAGAATCAAAAAATCCTTAAAGCAAATGTTGACTTACAAAATAACCTTTTAGTGACACCCAACACCAGTATTAAACTTTTTTACCATAATACATCTGGTATTTCGAACAATAACATCACTGTTGAAGCAAATCTGAACAAATTATTAGAATTCCAATTAAAAATATTTCAAATGGCGATATCATTATACCCTACACGAAAATAGACGAATTAGAAATCCCCGAATGTCTCACTAAAGTTAAAGACAATCAAGCTTTTTGCTCTATTTTAAACAAGACCGAAAAAAGTCTATAGACTTTTTAGATCCAATAATTGCTATGGATTTTAAACATTTCCAAATAAATTCTAATAATTATCCAAACTTGAACAATTTTAACGTCGAAAAGATTAATCTTGACGTCTCAAAAATTAGAACAGACCATATGAATTCTGAAGAAAGGAATGCAATTTTGAAATTAATTAAAGAATTCTCAGACATATTTCATATCGACAGCAACAAATTAACCTTACAAACCAAATAAAACATAATATAAAAACATCAGACGAAATTCCTGTGTATACTAAATCATACCGATACCCCGAAATACATAAAAAAGAGGTACAAAATGAAATTCAAGATATGCTTGATCAAAAAATAATTCGTCCATCGTTTTCTCCTTGATCCTCTCCTATTTGGGTTGTGCCAAAAAAAAATGACGCTTCAGGTAAACGCAAGTGGAGAATTGTCATAGATTTTAGAAAATTGAATGAAAAGACTCTCGGAGATAGATATCCTTTACCAAATATCACAGATCTGTTAGATAAATTAGGCAGATGTCAATATTTTTCCACCCTTGACTCGGCGTCGGGATTTCATCAAATCGAAATGGCCGACGAAGACATGCCCAAAACTGCTTTCAATACAGAAAATGGTCACTATGAGTTCTTGCGAATGCCCTTTGGCCTACAAAATGCGCCCGCTACATTTCAGCGCATTATGGATAATATTTTTAAAGGATATCAAAACGAAATTTGCGCTGTTTATCTTGACGATATTATCATATTTAGTACTAGCCTAGAAGAACATATTGATAGACTAAGAAAAGTTTTTGAACGATTACGTAATTCAAACTTTAAGATTCAGCTCGATAAATCTGAATTTCTCAGAAAAGAGGTGGCTTATCTCGGACACATTGTCACACCTGAAGGTGTAAAACCAAATCCGGACAAAATCTGCGCAATCCAGAATTTTCCCTAAACCCAAAAAGAAATAAAAGGCTTTCTGGGACTTTTGGGTTACTATAGGAAATTCATTAAAGATTTCGCCAAAGTAACGAAACCTCTTACGAAAAGACTAAAAAAAGATGCCGTGATAGATACAAAACATCCTGAATATATAAAATGTTTTGAATTATGCAAAGAACTTTTAACAAACGAACCAATTCTTCAGTATCCCAATTTTGCTGAGCCGTTCATATTAACCTGTGATGCTTCTAATTACGCCTTAGGAGCTGTTCTCTCTCAAAGTAAAATAGGATTAGACCTACCGACAGCATACGCTAGTCGAACCTTAAATGAGTCAGAAATAAATTATTCAACCATCAAGAAAGAACTCCTTGCCATGATATGGGCCACTAAATATTTTAGGCCCTATCTATTTGGACGTAAATTTAAAATAGTCACCGATCACAAGCCCTTGGAATGGTTATTTTCACTAAAAGAACCAAATCCAAAATTAACACGTTGGCGCTTAAAACTGGAAGAGTACGATTACGACATTGTTTATAAAAAAGGTTGTCTTAATAAAAATGCGGACGCACTGTCGCGCATAGAATTAAATGCGAACGAAACCGAACCTAGTTCCGAATCTATATTTAAGCTTCAAGAATATGTCGAAAAAATAAATCAGAATATTAATGAAAATAATGAACATGAGAATGAATCTTTACTAATCGACAGACAAGAAACAGGCGACCTCGACAAAATATATAAAATACTAAACCATTTAGAAACTAAGGGTAATAACTTGCAGACCCAGCTAAAAATGCAATACTCTATTAATAATCAAGTTATCAAAAACTTTAATAATAGAATTAGAGATATTCAACATAATCAAAACTTGTTAAGATCTAAAATATTGTTTTTGGATCAACTATTGCGAGAATACGTTGAAATTCAGGATATTCTTTTTGGAAAAGACCTATATAATCAACTAATTATTTTATATAACTCGTTATTAAGCACACTGCAAGATATCGAGAACTTTATTATGTTTTGCAAATTAGGCATAATACACCCTAGTATAACTTCACCTGCAAATCTTTTTGCAGAAATAAAAAGAATCTCTTTTCATTACAAGAACCAACTACTGTCACTCTTGAAAATATTAGTAAGTACGAATCAATAATTAAAGTAAAATGCGATATACAGCAGACTAAGATAACGTATTTTCTTTCAATACCAATAGATTTTGAAGAACAATTTGAACTCTATCACATTTTACTTGTTCCTGCAAGTTATGAATCAGAATTTGTTATGATAATCCCCAGTACGCGATATTTTCTAAAATTAAATGAAAAACCAATAAAACCTCTAAATGGCATGTGTACCGAAGGCAAACCATATCATTGTCCAAATATACTACAAGCCAACATCAAAGTGCCCTGCGAAGAAGGGATCCTTCAACATGACAACTCTAGTCTCTGCCAATTTACAAAGTTAAAAATTGCCGAAAATCATATTGAGATAAATAATTTATGAGATCAATCAATATTTGGCTGTGTTTCCACGAGAAGAAAGTATACAAGTGCACTGTGAAGATCATGTGGAGACCCTAAAACTGAAAGGCGTTTTCCTGATAAATAAAGATGCCTGCAACATAATATTCAGAAACCAGGAGCTTCCATTTTAGGAAAAAAGTTTTGGGCACCCTTCAGTAATCCAAAACCCTAACCTGCAACTTAAAATGAGAAATCCACCTAAAATAAGTATTGAATTGAAAAAATTAAAGCTTGAAGCAGCAGTTGATAATCCCATGTTCCCAATTCAAGAAGCACACACTCTATCAGACTTTACACGTCCAAGTTTATGGAGCATCATCCTGTATATAGTAGTAATTGCAGGTTGCATTTATCTTTGTTGGAAGAAGACAAATGACGTAATACATAAGAAAATCAAGAAACACCAGAATACTTCCCAAGACATCCCTGTTCAGGAGAACAGCATCACCTTTCCAGAGGATGCCTCATTCTAACGGGGGAGGAGTTATCTAGCCAATATTACCCGCCACTGGACGATGACTTCAAGTAACCTCATGCGAGACCGACAAACTAATTACCTTATTAAGCAGAATCAGCAATATTGCAATATGTAATTATACGTACTATTTCGATTGTTAATCTTTTAATAAAATTAGTCTAGCTTAGAATCTTGAACGTTGTAGTTGTTATTTACATAAAATTTAAAGTTTTTAAAAAAAGGGCCTTACAGGGAAATTCTTTTAACTTGTATATATATATATATATATATATATATATATATATATATATATATATATATATATATATATATATATATATATATATATATATATATATATATATATATATATACTAAACGTAATTCAAACAATATTTTGTTAGTCGGTTTCTCAAGTAAAAGCTTTATCTCGATTATTTCAAAGAAGTTATAAGTGGATTTATCTAATATAAGTTTAGAGAGTTTTAAAATCTAAACAAAATAATAAATATCATTTAACTCTAAGGCTATTTTTCAGATTGTGTAGACAAATTTACATATGGATGAATCTTTTCAAGTTGTTATCGTCTATGCCGCCCTTTCGAGAGTTCATGGTTCATGGTTGTTTAATTTTTATATAAATGACCTAGTGAACTGTGTTCAAAATTGTAGTGTACTTTTATTTGACAAAGAAAATTTTTAGAAAAGTAAGTTCTGTGTCTGATTGTTTGTTGATTCAAAAAGATATTAATCAGCTCTCATTTTGGTGTACTGTGAATGGTTTGCCCTTTAATGTTATTAAATGTTAATTAATGCAATTTTACCGAATAAAGACAACTGTGTTATGTAATTATAGAATTAACGAGATTAATGTAGGAAAGGTAGATGTTTAGGGATCCAGTTGTTTTTATTTTGATAAAGAAATCACCTTTGTTTATCATATGGAAATCTTGGTTAACTGAGGAATGGAAAATCTTGGTTTTATTCAACGTTCTTTGAGTGATTTTGCAATATAAATTGCTTCAAGGTATTATATTGTGTTAAGTAAGATCAATTTTAGAATATGCTTCTCCTGTCTGGTCTCCTTATTACAGGGTTTATATCAAAGACTTGGAAACAGTGTAAACAAAGTTTCTGAAATTGATAAGATATAAAATGATATATTACTTATATATAATGAAATCCAGTGGCGGCTGAATTTAAATTTGTTATAAAATAGAAGAACAAATCATGATATATATGTACATTATAGAAAATAATAAATTCAAATCTTAATTGCCAAGACTCTTAGATAAAATATCATTTTCAGTTTTACCAAGACAGCGCTAGTAAAACCTTATTTCATGCACCTTTCCATCGTGCTAGCTATGGTACTTCATGTTAAACTGCTAGGTTCTGTAATACTGGAAATACTTATGCATGCATGTAATAGATAGGTTTAGGATTATTTTAAATCAATTTGTAAATGGCATCGCCGTAAAAAATAAATTAATAAATAAATAAATAAATACAAATTTAGAAAAAAAAACTTCATTTCTGCTGTAATTATTTAGTACGTAAAAATAAACTACATTTTCAAGTTTTTCATGTAATTAGTTATGTTAGTTTAATGTTAAAAATTGTATTATATTACCTACTTTTTTATTTTTCTTTGTTTAACTGTAACACGAGTATTTTATAGATCGACTAAATCTCTCTCAGTATGCTGCGCACTGATGCAAACATTTTATCTGAGAAGACAAGAAATTACTAGTTATTTATTTATTTGAAGATAATAATACAACTGATAAAAGTCCAGTAAGTATTTACGGTATACATTACAAGTTAGTGGCAAAGTTTAACTGCAATCATAAACGAAATACAAAATTAATTCAGTAAGTCATGTTACAATAAAGATTTCGCAAATTGTTTGTACTTATCCAAGGACATTTTGAACACTTCACAGCCCTGGTTTATTAAAATTGTTGCTAATTCTGCAAATAGGAGAGTTTTGTCCGGAGTTTGAGTTTCTAATTGGAAATTGAAAAATACTATACTCCAAACAGTTGACGCAAATATCAAGCTGTTAAAGTAAAGGGATAATACAAATTCAGTATTGTAATGGGGTTAGTAAAGTTATAACCATTACGAATTACAAATCCTAAAAGCCGAATACAATTGTTTACAACGAATTCTACGTGAAACTTAAATAACATTTTAGAATCTATAATAGAAGATCCCGAATTTCCTGATTCCTGATTGATGTAATTGAATTTATTAATATTTCTATTGGTATTTATAGGATACAGTTTCAACAAGCCATCGAATAGCACGATTTATGTCAGAAAGTCCTCCCTACAAACTCTCTCGCCATTCTTTTTCTACGCCAATTTTTTTCTAGATAACACATTGCAATAATTCTCTCTAAATCAGACTTCGTTAAATGAGGTGTCATTATTAATTAAGTTAATTGGCACGAAACGCTACTCAATTAATTGCAAAGTGATATATATCTGCAAATGTCAATCTCAACTTCATTTGTTCTAACAAAAGGTTGCTTCGATTTAAGTTGCTTATTAAATTTTCAACAACTACGTACGAGTGTAGATTCGAACAATGAACCGTTGAAATATTTCTGCCAAATTTCAAACGATTTTATTAAAAAGCAAAGGATTGGCAAATTTTTTAATACAAACTAGAAAAAATCAATTACAAGCTAACGATGTTCTTCAAAATTCTGACAGTAGACGTTTATATTGGTTTATTCTACTTATAAACACGTTGTATGTGTAGATTCGATAGATTAGATTTGTGTTTAAACTACAAGATTGCTCTTTTTAAATTTATAGACACTTCTGGTTACGCTTCATCTAACCGTCGCACGGCAAAATGCATAATTTAGGTGGACATAAATGCAATTTTTCACTATGACCAAATGCGACTATTTCTGTTTTTTAATGTTTATAAGTATATTTGACAATATTATTTCAAAAAAATAATAATATCCCTGGCAACATAACGCAGCAATAAACCCCCAAAATAAAGCAATTTAATTATGCACTCATATTATCAGTCGCGTTCAATTATTCGCGTTATAAGCGTGTCCGCTCTAACTCTAGTAAAACAAGTTAGAACTGGTTGAATCCATGGATTCGGAACCTGTAGATATGTGGATAATATTTTGTATTTACTTGTTTACTATATATTTTTTGCATTTGAATAATTAGACATTTTGAAACCACGTATTTTATAAGTTTTTTTCAACTAAGATTTAATTTTTCGTGAGTCCTAAAAAAAGTCCCAACGAGTCCCGTAAAGTTCTATACAGAAGAGGTAAGATCAAATATTTATTTTCCATATATCATTTGAGAGCAAAAAAAGTGCATTTTCTCTGAAATAGCTCTTTGTTTACAGAAAACACATATCAACCAGGTATTTCTAAGACGGGCCTCTAATCTAGAAGTATTTTGGGCATTCCAAGAGCACAAATTTTTTAAATTAAATTCTCCCTAATGCACTAACCATTTAGTAAGCTACACATTGGAAAAACATGTTAACCAAGATTATGCGAAAAATATAAAAGACGTGATTAAGAAATTTGTAAGTAAATATATTGCTAAATGGCGAGTCATAGAAATATCAAGTTTTTCGCAAAAAAAGACTTAGAACTGAAGAAAATAACATCAAAGAAAATGCCTTTAAAAGGAGAGGCATACCTTAAAAATTATTTTCTGATTCTTCCAAAAAACCAAATCCAGATACGTTATGTCTTTGATAACAGAAAATAGCAAACAAAAATTATATTTTGCCACAAAAGAGTATCTAATTAGAAGTGGAAAAAAATAAAGCAAAGGTTGTAAAATTAGCTATTAGCGCAACTCCCCAACAACTAAAAAACATAAGTTTGCTCATAAATTTCTATCAGCATCATCGAAATTTTGCTCTTATGCTGCAGAGGAAGCGTTAGGTTTAATCATTGATTGTGCTTTGGGAAAAGACCAATACATTAATATTCAAAGAGGTGCTAAGAAAAAGGGTGCCAATATTAATCCACTATATGATGTTGTATCTATGGTAAAAGACATTTTTATCGACCCAACATTTTGAATACTGAAACTGAAGCTAGATTGCCTCTAAAAGATTTATTACAACTTACTGTAGAAGGTTTAAAGCAAATTAAGAGTATTAGAGAGAGTTCCAGCTGATGTTTTCATAATCAATGTTATTTATAAATGGGGTGAGATGGTACAGGATGGTATTTACAAACAGATATAATATTGTTGACAATTGTAGCAATAGAAATATTTGCAGAACCCAATAATGTTAAACAAATTTATTGGAAGAATTTAAAGCCCTCATCAACAAAGGAAGGCAGTTTTTTAACCAGACCGAAGTCATTTTAATATTAAGAACGCTTTTAGAAAACTAAGAGTAGAAACCAGTATCAGATAATGCTCCGCTTTATTTTGTTGTTGGATCTTTATCTGCTTGGGTCAGTTTTTTCATCTAATCTTTATTTAGGTAATTTCATTAAACCAATATGCTTATTTTTTGCATTATTTTACCATAAAGTGGTACCAATTGGCAGTTTTTACTAAAGAAGTATTTTTGTCCACCTAAAGTATGCACGTGTGTGCGTCGGCGAGGATCTTCCAAATTGGCAAATGGTTCTCGTCTTTGAGCATATCACTTTTTCTTGCAATGCATTCCATACTGAGTAGTCTAAAGGTTTATAGTTTGGAGAATTAGACGACCACTGTTATGTTCGAATAAAAGACGGCGCATTTTCTTCTGTTGTATTTATCTTCGTTAACTCACAATCAGTAAAAAATAGGCGATTCTTTCTATTCCAGAATATTAGGCATGACACCATGACCTTTTTAAAAAATCCCACTTTAATATTATACAATTGTACCCATCTTGGAAACATGTCGATCTTAAGAATGTGTTGAGATATCAGAGATTTCTATGGGTTTGGAATTCTGCTAGTTTGTATGTAAAAAGGAGACATTTTTTCTTTTTTTTGCTTTAATTGGATTTTATTATTGGTATACAGAGGTTAGGTTTAAGCTATTACTAAATTGTACACAATCGTCGCATAATTATCCATGGAATATCTGGCGGAGAGTGTGATAAGTAAACTCGATTTTAACCTTTCTTTTTTTAAAACATTTGTACACGATTGCTTGGCCGCCGGCCCAAAAAATTATATTAATGACCGATTAAATGATTTTAATAACTTTCACCCCAAATTAAGATTTACCATGGAAACTGAAGACAAAAACAAAATTTATTTCCTACACTTAACTCTAATTAGAAACAAAAAATTTTAAAACATAAAAACCAAGATATACAAAAAAACTTGGTCAGGTCGGTACTTAAACTTTAACTCTAAACATACAAAAAGCCAAAAAAGAGCGTTGTTATAAGTCTAACCGATGGGGCCATCTCACTTACTTCTCCAGAATATCGTCTTGAGATTTTAAAGAAAGTTAAGGAGACTTTAATAAATAACCATTATCCGGGAAAAACATACTACGAATTTTTAAACAACACACTCATGTATTTTGTACTAACATAAAGAAATCAAAACGGTCTATCAAAAAAAAAGCATATCTTATCTAAACACGACATAACTGTCTGTGATAAAGCACAGATCTAATCTAATTAAACAGTCTTTTCATTCCCTTAAGATACAAAGCAATAAAAAAAGAAAACCAACCTAGTATACTCAATTCCATATCCAAATTGTCCAAAAAAGTAGAAAGGAATGACAACACAATACTCAGATAGTCGATTAAACGGTCACAAATATATATAAAATGCATCTGCTGCACTCCACAAAACTTCAAACTTTCAAAAAAACATTATATATATATATATATATATATATATATATATATATATTTATATATATATATATATATATATATATATATATATATATATATATATATATATATATATATATATAATTAAAAGAAGAACATAAAGATGCCGTCAATTTAAACAATTTTTTCAGATCATAATCTGATATCTAAGTAAATTAATTTAAACATAAATAAACCATTTCTCACATAAAAACCTATACAATTCACTAATATCATATGCACAAACTCTGTATACCAATAATAAAATCCAAGTAAAGCAAAAAAAATGTCATCTTTTTATATGTTTTTCAAACTGCAAAACTCCACTAATTTATGTATTTTTCGCTATTATCTCAACACATATATATATATATATATATATATATATATATATATATATATATATATATATATATATATATATATATATATATATATATTTAACTAAGAGTTAAAGTTTAAGTCCCGATCTGACCAAGTTTTTGTGTATATCACTTGGTTTTTATGTTTAAAAATTTGTTGTTTCTAATTAGAGTTAAGTGTAGAAAATAAATTTTGATTTTGTCTTCAGTTTCCATGGTAAATCTTAATTTGGGGTGAAAGTTATTAAAAGCATTTAATAGGTCATTAATATAATTTTTTGGGACGACAGTCAAGCAATCGTCTACAAATCTTTTAAAAAAGGAAGGTTAAGATCAAGTTTACTTATCACACTCTCCGGCAGATATTCCGTGAATAATTATTTGTGTGTATTTGATTGTGTACAATTTAGTAATAGCTTAGACCCAAACTCTATATACCAATAATAAAATCCAAGTAAAGCAAAAAAAGAAAAAATGTCTCATTTTTACATACAAACTACCAGAATTCCAAACCTACAGAAATCTCTGATATCTCATCTTAAGATTCTTAAGATCGACATGTTTCTAAGGTGGGTACTATTGTATAATATTAATTTGTTTTAGATGCATTTTTCTTTTTACGGTCACTGTTTATAATTTAATATTTTTATTCGACAACCAAAAAGAAAGCTATTTCACCAGAACGTTTATACCACAGGAAGTTGGGTTTTTTTAAAAAGATCATGGTGTCATGCCTAATATTCTGGAATGGAAAGAATCGCCTATTTTTTACTGATTGTGACTTAACGAAGACAAATACAACAGAAGAAAGTGCGTCATCTTTTATGCGAACATAACAGTGGTCGTCTCATTCTCCAAACTATAATCCTTTAGACTACTCAGTATAGAATGCGTTGCAAGAAAAAGTGGTATGCTCAAAGACGAGAACCATTTGCAAATTTGGAAGATCCTCGCCGACGCACACACGTCAAAATGCATACTTTAGGTGGACAAAAATACTTCTTTAGTAGAAACTGCCAATTGTTACCACTTTATGGTAAAATAATGCGAAAAATAAGTATATGGATTAAATAAAATTACCCAAATAAAGATTAGATGATAAAACTGACCCAAGCAGATAAAGATCCAATGACAAAATAAAGCGCGGCATTATCTGATACTGGTTTTTACTCTTAGTTTTCTAAAACCGTTCTTAATATTAAAATGACTTCGGTCTGGTTAAAAAAACTGCCTTCCTTTGTTGATGATGGCTTTAAATTCTTCCATAAATTTGCTTAACATTATTGGGTTCTGCAAACATTTCTAATGCTACAATTGTCAACATTAATATATTTGTTTGTAAATACTATAACACCCTGTACCATCTCACCCCCATTTATAAATAACATTGATTATGAAAACATCAGCTGGAACTCTCTCTAAAACTTCTAATTTAATTTGCCTTAAACGTTCTACAGTAAGCTGTAATAAATCTTTTAGAGGCAATCTAGCTTCACTTTCAGCATTCAAAATGTTTGATCGATAAAATTGTTTTTTCACCACAGATACAACATCCTATAGTGGATAAATATTGGAACCCTTTTTCTTAGCACATCTTTGAATGTCAATGCATTGTTCTTTTCCCAAATCGCAATCAATGATTAAACTTAACGCTTCCTCTGCAGTATAAGAGCAAAAATTTTGATGTTGCTGATGGAAATTTATGGGCAATCTTTATGTTTTTTAGTTGTTGTGGAGTTGCGCTAATAACTAATTTTACAACTTTGCTGTACTTTTTTTCCACTTCTAATTAGATACTTTTCTGTGGCAAAACATAATTTTTGTTTGCTATTTTCTATTATCATAGACATAACGCATCTGGATTTGGTTTTTTTGGAAGAATAAGAAAATAGTTTTTGAGGTATGCCTCTTCTTTTAAAGGCATTTTCTTTGGTATTATTGCCGGTTATTTTCAGAAAATTTTCTTCAGTTCTAAGCCGGTTGTCGTTTTTTTACAAAAAACTCAACATTTCTATGACTCGCCACTTAGCAATACATTTACTTACAAATTTCTTAACCACATCATTTATATTTTTGGCATAATCTTGGTTAATATGTTTTTCCAATGTATAGCTTATCAAATGGTTAGTGCATTTGGGAAAATTTAATTTAAAAAATATGTGCTCTTGGAGTGCTCAAAATACTTCTAGATTAGTGTCCCGTCTTAGAAATACCTGGTTGATTTGTGTTTTCTGTAAACAAAGAGCTATTTCAGAGAAAATGCACTTTTTTTACACTTTAATTGTTTGTAATATAGAAAATAAATATTTGATCTTATCTCTTCTGTATAGAACTTTACGGGACTAGTTGGGACTTTTTTTAGGACTCACGAAAAATTAAATCTTAGTTGAAAAAACTTATAAAATACGTTGTTTCAAAATGTCTAATTATTCAAATGCAAAAAATATATAGTAAACAAGTAAATACAAAATATTATCCACATATCTACAGGTTCCGAATCCATGGATTCAACCAGTTCTAACTTGTTTTACTAGAGTTAGAGCCGACACGCTTATCACGCGAATGATTGAACACGACTGATAATATGAGAGCCTAATTAAATTGCTTTATTTTGGAGGTTTATTGCTGCGTTATGTTGCCAGGGATATTATCATTTTTTTGAAATAATATTGTCAAATATACTTATAAACATTTAAAAATATAAATAGTCGCATTTGGTCATAGTGAAAAATTGAATTTATGTCCACCTAAATTACGCAT